>OY764962.1:79014676-79500822 GCA_963668005.1 Melieria crassipennis | reverse complement strand
TGGTGCTGCGCGATTTTAGTGAATCATGTCAGTTTTTTTCAAGCAAAATTTGTGTACCTCTCAAAGCTTCCACGCCTCGTTTTAATAGGTGCCTTCGTACAGAATCGTAAAAACGAGACAGTTTGAATGAAGTTCAATTCTAATTCTAGTCCAAGAACCTTTATTGGGTCTGACTAATGATGGGAAAGTGGGGTCAAAGCATTTTCAATATTCTTAAATTTATCAAGAGATGTTAGTAGTTCGAATTCGAAAAGAAAAGAAAGACGAAGCTGTGCATAAAATCGAGATAGATAACAAATATCCAAGAGTGGCATTATCTTCTTAATAGATATGCTTAGATATATTTTGTCTTGTCGAACTTGGCGCTGGGAAAGTACAGTCAAGGCTTCTTAACTTCATTAGGTGATACAAAAAGTGTACTATAAGCCAGGAAAATAGAACGTTATGTCCTTAAGATAGCAATTCACTATGGATTAGACTCATAAAACATCTCATAAAAAGACTTACATGAATCAGGAGACTCTACTCTCTGCAATGGCAAGAATCTTTTTCTACAAAAAGCAATGATCAACTCTACTTAATATTTGTAGAATTGATCATTGCTTTTTCTAGAAAAAGATTCTTGCCATTGCGAAGAGTAGAGTCTCTCTCACTTAAACTTAATAAACTTTGACTTTGACTCACTCACATTGCGAAAGCACAACTATCAGCTTTTTTATTTATTTTTTTATAGCACCTAACCTTACTCAATCATTGCCAATGTCCAATAAATCGGTCAATAACTATTTTATCTATTCTACGAATTTTTTTAATTTCATTAAAAATTTTTTTTATGATCTAAAATCCCATCGAATTGCTTCCACTTTTCGTTGCGCTCAATTTTCATTCGTGTTTTCAGTTGTAAATCAAAGCTGACCGCGGCCTAAATTTGCCTGCAACAGCATTAACAACAACAACAATAGCAAACAATAAAATAAAATGTTTGTAACATTGCTGCAAGTTTTTTGTTGTTGTAGAATATTTTTTCAAACGCAGATAAGCTGGCAATAATTTACGTAAATATAACAAACAATACAAGTTAACAATTGTCAGCCAGCTGCCCACCAGCGCCAGATATATAGTATAAAAAAAATCAATCCCTGAACAACACACTTCCACCCCTCTCTCCCACCCACTCTTCCACTCTCTCTTCACTTCTTCTCTACCGCTGCAACTAATTTTTTTTTGGCCATGCAATCAATAACAACAAAACCTAAAAAAAGTTGAATGAGGAAAATCTAAAAAAATATTGAATCCTTTTGTATTTATTTACAAACACACACACACACAATTTTTTACTGTACAAATGGCCACACTGGCCATGTAGCGTTGCTAAACAATGCAGCAAACATACGAAAATTGCATACACAATTTTGTTCGTAGCGGAAAAATCGAGCGAGCGCATTGCATCTTCGTTTTTGTATTTGTTCGAAGCTGCGAAACTGTTGCTGCCAAAATTGTTGTTGGCGTTATATGTTGTTGGCATTGTTTTGGTTTATTGTTGGCACTGCTGTTGTTTGTGAAATTTACTCTAAATTTTTCGTTATTGATACACGCTCGAGTGTAATAAAAATTGATAGATGATGTAGCAAATGTGGAGCGGCGACGGAACGGTGCAAGCGAGAGAGCTCACCAAATGCAGCCCGGGGACCGGGTCCGGCCACAAAGGCAGGAAGCTCGAATTGAGTGCAGCATTGTTGTCGGTGAAATTTAAATTGTTGCATGAATTTTGCAAAATTTTAGGTAAATTCTGAAACTAGATCGATGAGACAAAAAATGCAATGTCGAGTGGATAAATAGCGCAAAGCAACACGGTGTGTGTGTGTGTGTGTGTGTATGTGAGGTTATTCATTATGTCGTCAAATTGCATTCAGCTTCTAAAGCTGCATTTTCTGTACGATGAACACATCTAATCTGAATGCTTGAATGAATGACTTGTGTCCAAAACTCCAACTGAAGAGCATTGAATCTCCTTTGTGTTCTCAAATCGCTCTGGTGCTTTATTTCTTTGTTCCAAATATCTAAACGAATTCATGTCTAGCTAAGCATTGAAGCCAAAAAAATGGCTTCAAAAAAGCATAAATAATCTAAAAAAATACTAAAGAAGGAACAACTTAAATATGACAACTGCATAGCCAAAAATAAAAAGTCACTGTCAACTGAAAAGAAATGGAAGTACACAAAAATTGCAGTCCACATTTGGACTGCCGCACTGCAGTCACATTCAGCAGACTTCGTCCCTCTCTCTTTCTCTACAATCATCGATAGCCAGAAGTTTGAACAGAGTTTCGTTGAGGTCAAGCGACAGCTTAAGTTGACTACAGCAAAACTTGTACATTGTTCAAGTCACTGGAAATTGCTGTCAAAGAAGATGTAAAAAAAAATGCTAATATAAAACATTAAATAAAAAAAATGTAAAAAGAAATCTAAAAATGTTACCATAAAACAATTGAAAATCAAAAATTTTATATACTTGTAGAATGCTCAAATATACAACTATAGAAAATAGAGCTTGAAAAATAAATAAGAAACCTAAAACTTACTGAAAAGAAATTGCTATCAAAGAAAATGTAAAAAAGTACTAATAAAAAACATTAATTAAAAAAAATTTCAAAAAAAACAAAAAAATTTTACCATAAAACAATTGAAAACCAAAAAATTTATGTAGAATACTCAAATATAAAACTATAGAAAATAGAGCTTGAAAAATAAATAAGAAACCTAAAACTTACTGAAAAGAAATTGCTGTCAAAGAAAATGTAAAAAAAGTACTAATAAAAACATTAAATCCAAAAAAACTTAAAAAAAAATCTAAAAATGTTACCATAAAACAATTTAAAATAAAAAATTTGATCGAAAATGCTCAAATATAAAACTATAGAAAATAGAGCTTGAAAAATAAATAGGAAACCTAAAACTTACTGAAAAGAAATTGCTGTCAAAGAAAATGTAAAAAAGTACTAATAAAAACATTAAATCCAAAAAAACTTAAAAAAAAATCTAAAATGTTACCATAAAACAATTAACACCAAAAATTTGATCTAAAATGCTCCAATATAAAACTATATAAAATAGAGTTTGTAAAAAAAAAGAAACCTAAAACTTACTGAAAAGAAATTGCTGTCAAAGAAAATATAAAAAAGTACTAAAAAAACATTAAATCCAAAAAAACTTAAAAACAAATCTAAAAATTGTACCATAAAACAATTGAAAACCACAAATTTTATATAGAATGTTCAAATATACAACTAAAATAAAAAAGAGCTCAAAAACTAAATAAAAACCTTAAACTTACTAAAGAGAAATTAATTTTCAAATTACTTTCCTAAAGATCGATTGAGTACGATTTAGTAATCGGTATCTCGTGTTTTATAAATGCAATTGACTTTCACTTGATGGCTTTAGAAAGATAAGATTTGGCACTAAAAAAACTTCTCAGACAGTTTTGAAATTGCTTGACTCAATGTTATTTGATCGCGCATGATAGAAGGATACCAGCAAAGAGAAAGGATGCTTTATTTTACAGTTTTTGTTCAGTTTGTTCTGATACTCTAACAGACCATCAGGCGCAATTGTGGTTTCGTGGACTCTGTTCCGCTGATTTTGATGTCAAACATGCACCACGCTTTGGAAGTCAATTTTTTAAAATATCAATAAAATCATCAAAATCGTTGCGTCAGAACGTTATGTAAACAATTTTTCAATTATCCAGGAGCTAAAAATTTCAAAAAGAACCACTTGGAACAACTTGAATAAGGTTGGATACAACCAGAAGCTCGACCTATCGGTGGCCATTATTTAGTGCAAAAAACCTATCCTTTCCATCTGCGAATCGCTGCTGAATCGCAACAAAATCAAACCATTTCTAAAGAGGAAGGTGACTGATAATGAAAAGTGGATCACTTACGACAAAGTCAAATCGGAAATCGAATCGAAATCGGTCGTGTTAGAAACACGGTAAGTCGACGAAAACAGTGGCCAAGCCTGGATTGACGGCAAAGAAGGGTTTACTATGTGTTTGATGGGATTGATTGGGAATCATCTACTAGGAGTTGCTCCGCCATGGCCAAACTCGGAACTAAACTCCCAACAGTTGAATTGTCTGAATAAAGTAATCGTCCAGAAGCGGCCACCTTTGGCCAATATGACGCAGCTTGTGTTCCATCAGAACCACACACATCGATAGGGACTCGTCAGAAGCTGCAGGAAACTTGATTGGTAGATTCTTTTCCATTCATCTTATAGTCCAGACCTGGCCCCAAGTGATTATCACCTGTTCCTGTCTATGATGAATGATTTTGTTGGTCAAAAAATGTGCCTCAAGAGAAACTTGTGAAAGTTGAGTGTCCCAGGAATAAGAATTTTTATAACAGAGACGCCGAATCTGAACTTCGGTTTCGGAAATTTTCCTTTCACACTTGGACGTTTTGCCATTGGCTGCCAAAGAGCACTTGTGCGATTTTTGTAATTCTCATCTGCTTCGATAGTAAGTAGACAGTAGTAGTAGTAGTAGATGGATAGTCGATAGAATAGACGAGTGTTTCATCAGCCCGAACTGGGAATCGAACCTAGGGCCTTTGGTGTGAGAAGCCATCGCACTATCCGCTGGAATATCGAGGCCGGCATATTTGACTTAAATCGAATCATTCAAAGTCTGCTAAGAAAGTCCCTCAATTTCATGCAAAAAATAAAACTATATTTTATGGAAATGTAGTATTTGAAATACTGTTTCATATCTGTGGAAGAGAAAACGCAAATAATGCCAAATAATCCCCTCCTACAACCTTCCATAATTTTCATTACACCGAAACCATCTTTTCAGTTCCTTGAGTTCTAGTTCCAGAATTTTAATGTTTTTACTCACTTTCTCGCAACTTCTTTTACCCTCACTGATTTTCAGTCTTCTGCCTCCTCCCACCCCCTCTCCGTCACTGTCACTCTGCTCATTTCAACATTCCTTTATTACTTATAAACTATTCCACTTAAAGTTTTGTTGTTGAAGAAAAATTTGGCAGACCACTTGAAATTTTTATTTTCAAGTCTTTCGCTCGCAATGCGCTGCACAATAACGCCATCCTATACCCCCTTCCGCTCGCCCCCTTTCACATCAAACAATCTTTCTTGGCATTTCGACGCATTGTCGCTAAAGTCGACAAGCACAAATTTCTTCCACTCGACTTGCTGCCAATGCAAAACAGTCATAAAATAATAACTCAAGTGCTGCCCCGACTGCTGCCGCAAACGACAATTTCGATTTTTAGTTTTTGTTTATGTCGCCATTAAATGTGCATTATGCTGATATCCTCGTTATTTTGTTGTTGTCGTTGTAATAGTTTATTTTCAGTCAACATTTATTTCGCTCGCTGCGCAAATGCAAATCATCATGGCAGCAGATTTTACTGCATTTTATATGCCAAAGTTGGAAACTAATGCGTCATGAAGATTGCAGTGGTCAAAAGGGGGGCGTGTTCCGAGTGAAAGGGTATATAAGTTTTTTATATATATTTGTAGTCAGTGTTAATGAAGTAATCCAAGGCGTTTGCGTCCTTTAGATCATTTGTGAAAAAATGCTGCCTTGAAGCAATATTTTATGATTCATACTAACCAATTTGTAGGGTTTATTGATTTATTTTTATGAAATCCTGTTAATCCATTTTTAGGGTTGCCAACTGATATTCTAGAAGACGAAAAGTCTTTAGATTTCATTAAAATATAAAATGTCCTACTTTTTGTTTTAAAAGTCCTTATTTTTGGTATCCACATATGCTACTTTTTCTTTCCCCGAGATTTCGGTTTCTTAGTGTGTAGTCATATATATCTGAATTGTTATGAGCTCTTAATACAATTTTCCATGCAAATTTAAAAATAATTATATTTCATAGAAATGCAGTCGATAGACGTTTCGACCTCCTATTTTTCAACCCTTGCGCTTCAAAGCCAACTTTTCATTTGGCAGTTCTACCAGTTTCGGTTATTAATAACTAAAACTGAATACGACATAACCGCTTAATATTTATACTCAAATTTTTGACTGTTCAACAACATTTGAATTGAATAGAAAAAACAATGAAAGCAGAAATGCTGGTTCGAAGTGGTGGAACGAAGTGGTTCCCGGCAAGATCAGAAAAATCCCTTTTCCGCATTTTATATGCATATTTTTTTTTCAATTTATCTAAAATAATTTTGATTCAACATAAATTTCCTTAGACAATTTTCCACATCGAAGGAATTCTTTAAAACCCTTAAATGTCTGCCATTTTTGTCATTTGCTCCACTGTTGTAAGTAGCCATAATATTGTGCTAGAATTTTATAGCAACTTGCACTTGCCATCAACAATTTCT
Source organism: Melieria crassipennis (assembly GCA_963668005.1). Taxonomy (NCBI): domain Eukaryota; kingdom Metazoa; phylum Arthropoda; class Insecta; order Diptera; family Ulidiidae; genus Melieria; species Melieria crassipennis. The sequence continues at coordinate 79,494,441 of OY764962.1, read as the reverse complement.
GCCATAAAACTGCACTCGTTACAGCAACTTCGACAACTGAGCAAAAATTTGATTTTTACTGCATTTTTGACAGTAAAAGTTCTATTAAAAATTATAGAATTTTAAAAATTCGTTTTGATGAGATTTTTGTTGATTTACCAATAAAACTATGTTGGCAATGTTGGTACGCTGTTTGAGCATAAAATTTAGAGCAACCTTTATGGCTTAATTATTATTGCCACATGAAAACTTGCCACCCTTTTCGCTAATAAATTGCAGTTTTATGATCGCGCCAATGCTGATCTGAAAGTGGAATTTATTGGAGACTAAATATTTGCAAATTATTTGCAGACGTTGTGCAATGAAGAGCTTTGCCAGAAATCAAAATGATTTTATGATAAGTGGAATTGTTGACAATTTAAATTGAAAATTTTGTATAAACTTTGAAATAACACCAAAGAAATTTCATTGTGGGAAACAAAATACGAAAGGTTTTATCATATTTAAAATCTCTCCAACATAACAGAAGTTCAGATCAAAAACCTAATACATACCGTCACCTTTTGGGGTACAATGGAAATCAATATCGACCTGCCGCCCGACAATAACTGTCAATATCTGTTTAAATGTTCAGACTCGTGTAAGACCTTAAAAGTTGGGAGGTTACATGATTCTGTGGTACCGCAATGGGCCCAATTTGATTCAATTGTTAATCCGAGAACTGTCACTTTCGTTTTTCTCTATGTTACCAAATTCATGTTTTTCAACACTCAATAACGTTTACTAATAAAATATATCTATTCTTCTTTCTTTTCAGGTATGTTAACTGATTTGAATATAATTTTTGCTGCATTTAAAAAATATATATAAACCCTGCCTTCTGCGACTGAATCCATCTACCAATGAGTGTAAGTGTGCATCGACTTATTAAAAAACTTTTTGCAGCAGAAAATCGGGTTAATTGTATCGATAAGATTATAGTTTAAATGATTATAGTAGGCAAAATTATATTTTAAAAGATAGTAGTATGAAGAGCACAGTGAAAAATCTAAAAATAGAAAAATCGTACTGACTGAAGGACTGCAACTTCTATTCAAAAATGAACCGAAAGGTCTCGATATCTCATAGGTGACTTTGGAAAAATTAGACCTTTTCAAAATCGCGAGCTAAAAAATTGTGTCCTCATGTTGTAGTAGAACTCTCCAGTTATCTAGAATGGATGGAAAGTCCTTGGAAAGCCAAATTAAAGCCACTTTAACGAAGTCTCCAGAAATCTTCAACTATTCCGAATGGGTCAAAAGTCTTCGTAAAACCCAAGAAAAGTTGTAAAGTGACTTTGAAAAGAGGCACCTTGAACCAAATCATTCCACTGTAACTTATTAGATATAAGACAGAAATATTACTCAACTTACAGTCTTCTTCAGTACAAATCTTCAACTATCAACATAGCGGAAAGCCGAGTAAATCGTTTTTGTAAGATGACTTTAAAAGGCCACTTTTACCATATCGTTTCACTGTCTGCAACTTCTAAACCAGAAAAACTAGTGACCTGAAATATGATTCATCTGATAGTAAAAATCTTCAACTAACAACAAAAGTGCCAAGAGTACTCCATATTTTTTTTTTTGAAAAGCCGAGTAACGATTTACTCTTCTAAGGTGATTTAAAAGTGCTCTTTTAAGACATCATTTCACTGCCTGTAACTTCTAAACGAGAACAACAAGCGAGCTGAGATATGACTCACCTTGTTGCGGAAATCTTTAGCTATCAAAAAATGCTCCGAAATATCGGGTATCGACATTTGCCAAATTTTGTCAATGCCTTTAACTTCTAAACCAGAAGAGCTACCGACTTGAAGTATAACTCATTTAGTAGTAAAACTGTTTAGCTAACAAAAAATTAGCCAAATTCTCCAATATTTATCGAAATATCAAGTAAATCGATGTTGTATGGAATAAAGGCAACTTTTGTGAAATCATTCCACGGCCTGTAGCTCATAAACCAGAAATGCTAATGACCTGAAATGTGGCTAATTTTTCAGTACAATTCTCAACAAATAGGCTTGAAGTTTTCGACATTTATTTCACCAGACAGCTAATAACTGTTGAAGGGCAACTAAATAGCAAAAGTATTACAAATATTTAAATTTTATAAATTTAAATTTTTTAATTATAAATTTAATTTTTTTATATTTAAAATATATAAATAATAAAAAATAATAAATATATAGTATTAAAAATATTTAAATTTTATAAATTTAAATTTTTTAATTATAAATTAAATTTTTTTATATTTAAAATATATAAAAAAGATTAAAAACAGTAAATGTAATTGAAAAATGCATTATAAACAAAATATTATGCCAAAAAAAGTGTTTATGTGACTCATAATGGGTTAAATAAGATACATTTTGTAATAATGCATTTTTATTTCTAATGCATAATATTATATTTACTTGGCAACCCTAACAAAGAGTGGGTCCGTAACGCACATGTGGCCAAGTGACTTGCAAATTCTTATTCTAATTGAGTACCTACATTGTTTTCAAATATGATTACAAAAAAAAATTAACAAAAAAGATTTGCCAATTTGGCACATAATAGGTTAAGAGAACGACTACGGATCAGTTTCAAATATATTGACGTCTTGTGACAATTTTTGCTCCAGGCTGCCTGCGCCAGGAGTACCTGTCATACGGCTGAATGAAAAATTTACATTTTCTAACAAAAATCAAATAATTTCTTTTAAATTCCTAATTAAGATTGCAATTATGTATATTCGAAATGGGGTTTCGAAAATAAAATTTAATTCTTGCTTCGCAGAAACCCAAAAGTTGATAACCTCTCAGTTCCAGTTGTATGGGAGGCGCCCTCTGGCGGCAAATTTCTGAACCTTAATTAATTTTGTATTTTTTGTATTAAAGAATGTTGCCGATCGCTGAATAAATCATTCAAATCGGTTTAGTAGTTTCCGATATACCATGTTTCCTCGCTTACTTTACTACATTTACAAGTGGGAAGCCGATCCCATAAAAAATGGCCAGTTTTGTATGGCAGCCCGCTTAAGACTTGGAGATAGCGTGTAGGTATGTTTGGGAGAAACATTCGGAAGGGAAAATAAATGAGTATTGGTCTTACATTTGACACGTCTGGGGCCAACCTGGGATCAGTTGGAGCCTATTTAATAAAAACGACCATTTTGTATGGGAGCCCCATTAAGTGTTGGAGATGGGGTATAAATATGTTTGAATGAAATGTTCAGTAGAGAAAACTAGTGGGGGTCAGTCATAGATTTTAACCCTCTAAGAGCAACTTCTGAGCAGCTGTGGTGCAATTGATTGAATTTCTCAGCTTATTTGTAAACTTTAACTACTGTACATAGTATAAATTTATATTTACTGATATATTTTTGATATATGTACATATACATGTATACATACATATTTTTTCCCCCATATTAAATGCTTATATGTAAATTTCAACACGCCCCTTTCTGGGCGTTTTATGGTCCCCAAAAGAATAAACTTATCTGCAACTGAACGTTGTGCAGCATTAAAATAGCACAACAGCTGATCCTATTAATTTACAAATAGTCTAATGTAAATACGTGCAACCATAAAACTAATACAACAACAACAGCCACAACACCAACAACAACAACAATGCATATGACAGTAGCCCTTTATTAAATGTTACTTACTCAATGCCCAGAAGGCAGACGTTGCATTAACACTTTGGTCATAAATACAACACGTTAATACGATCCGGGCAATAAGTGGGGTGTGGAGAACACAAACACACACACGCAGACATGTATATAGCGTATGTGTATGGTGATGTGAGAAATGGCTTTTATAGTTTAACACATTCATAAACAACAAACAAACAGACGCTTCAGAGCAGCCGGACAGACACGTGTTTGTACCTAAAGTGAAAATCCACTTGTGGAAATATGTCGGAATATGTGTGCTTATATAAACACAACTATACATATGTGCACCTTTTGATAACATATATATTTATACATATATGTGAATATGTTATGTGTCGATGAAAGCTCCACTCACACACACACACTCACCAAAACGCAACGCCCCACAGTTGCACGCGTCCAGCGAGCTTCTTTATGTGTGTGTGTGCGCATTTGTGTTTGTGTGTGTGTATGTGTGTACTGCCAGCAGCACGAACAAATCATAATCAAACGTTTTATGTGGATTTCGCTGAATGGCTAAAGGGGTGCCAAATGACATCAGACGACGCGACGGAGCGGGGAGTGGGCAGCGAACGGCTATGGGCGAGCGCTGATAATGACATTGTTGATGAAGCTGCAAGCTACAGGCTACAAGCGCTCAACAGTAGCACGAAACATGTCAAAATAAAAAGTACGAGCCATGCTGAAGGGCAACAAACGCACACACACACACACACACACACAAACAAGCGCTTGGGTGGTGTGGCGTACAGGAAGTAAGAAAAATGTCGCCACTTTGGTAATCCTGACGATTTCTTAAGCAACAGAAAAAGGCCAGCTGGACGCACGGAGCACGCACAAAGCGATTCGCTGCAGGGACAGGGGCCGTGGGGGTCAACTGAACGAGAGAGCACACAACTGAAAAGCAAGCAGAGTACAAAAAATAGGAGCAAAAAAAAAAACACGCCAGTTGCTGGTATTATGGATTTTTGTGTAGATTGTCAATTATTTGACAAGCTCACGTCTGGTGCGGATCAAAAGAAACCAACACCAGCAGCCAATGGGGCGGGCACTCGAGCTGGTAATGCAGCGGGCGGGCGCGCGTACACCGAAAGAAAGACGCACACACACCCACACATATGCACGTGACACAAAGCACAACGTGCTACTTTTTTTCTTTTTTTTGGGTGTGGGTGTGAGTGCGGTGGGTGGGGTACGAATTGCAGATTGGGTTGGTAATTGAATGTCTATTGTTGTGACAATGAACACATTGGCCGGTCGGGCGGTCGAACTGTCGGGCTGTTGGTCGGTCGTATTCAGTCGCGCGTCAATACAATGAACATCATGAGATTTTTTTTGTCCCGTTTCGTTTTCTTGCACTTTGACGGCGTGTGAGTTGCCATCGCCATACAGACCGGACGGAACGAATACACACAAATGGGCAGGGAATGGCAAAGTGCCGGTCGCAACAGTCGTCGCGACGTTGTTAGGGCAATGAAGACATGGGCGAAGGCATGCAGGATTGCATAAAAATAGCAGTAAGCCGTAAGGAAATAAATTCCAAAAAGGCAACCGAAACAAAGTCAATAAAGTCCATACTGCAAACAGCAGATATTCTGAGAGATACTGAGAGATTAAGTAAATCAAGTTTATAATAAATAATAAAAAATTATAAACTGTTGATAAAGGTTCACCAAATTCCAGTAAAAAACTAAATTTGTGTATGCCAAAAATAACCAAGAGGTATGAGCATTTTAAACCCACTTCAGATTGTAATCTCTCTTTTAACATTTATGAGTTAACGTCTCAGTTTTATGTTTCTTATAATCACCAGACAGTAAAACGGATAAGTACATTAAGGCAGGTTTCTACCTTGTGCGGCCGAGAAAACATGTTTTTTTTGAAAAATGTTTGATGGGAAGGTTTTTAAGATAAACACTGGAAAATTTTTTCAGATGTAGGTATATGTTTATTGTACAAGTAAAAAAAGTTTCAAGATAAAATATGCAAAGGGGGGGAGGGGGCCATCGAGCAATGGCGGCAGGACTTTCTTACTCGCGGAAGTCCTGCCGCTGTTTGAGATGACTTGAAACACAAAAATGAAATTGTTTCTTATTCTGTATCCTTTTGTCTATGGCTGGAACTAGGATTTAAAAAAAAAATTAAAAATGAAGGAAATATGCGATTTTGACTAAAAAATTCAATTTTTACCTACTTTTTTCAATACAAATTTCTATTTTCAATGAGAAAAAATTATTATTTCTTGAAGATCCTAGTTCGTGCCATAGCTAAGACCTTGATAAATGACTGTTTAAAATTTCGTAGCTATTGCTCAACTCGTGTGGCCTAAATCACTTCCGCCAGGTCAAAAAATGTAGTTTTGAGAAAAACGCGTTCAAAGTTTTGCTTCAGCAGGTCGGCGCGCTCGACACCGCTACCTATTTCGATAAATTGCTTCCGTAATTCGAAAGATTTCAACTTCAAATTTTGGGAGCGTATTCTACAATCATGTATTAATCCAAAAATGCATGAAAAAAAAAATCGATTTTTTTGAACGCACAAGGTAGAAACCCCCCTTAAGTCTGACAGAGGATGATTAGATTGAAATGAAGGGTTGGACAATTGAATGAAGGTTTTTTCAATCGTTTGAACGAATGAGCCGAAGAGATGAATGGAACGACAGATGAATTCATGATTCCTTAGATGGACGGTCGACTAAATGAAGAAATAGAAGGATAGATGTTTGCGTGGATGGACGGACAAATAAATGACAAACCAAATGTCCGATTGACGAATGGTGCAATAGGAATATGGAGGTTTGGATCGATGAATAGACGGCTGGATAGATGTACGTACGTAGGGACCAATTGCCGGATAGATCGATGCATGGGAAATAGGGAATGGATCGTTGATTGGACGAATGCATGGACGAACGGACAGGCAATGGCTGGATACACTAACTCATGGACACTCTGATAGAAGCATAAATGAATAGATGGAGGAATAGAAGGAAAGGTGAACGATCGAATGGATTAATGGATGTACAAAATAAAGATAAACTAAATATCATATGGAAAAATGGTGCTACAGGAACATGGATTTATAGATATATGGACGTTTGGACAGAGGAATAAACGGCTTAACGGATGTACTTACAGATGGATGAATATGCGGATGCAATGATGAATGGGGAACGACGAATGGACGAACAACGGCTGGATACACTAATTGATGCATTGAGATGAATAGATGGAGGAATAGAAGAAAAGTGATGAAAGTGATCTGATATAAATCTATCTGATGGAAGAATAGATGAACAAAGAAAAAATAAGCCAAATGTCATATGGAGGAATGGTGCGACAGGAATATGGATTCATAGATATATGGACGTTTGGATGGATGAATATACAGCTGGACAGATGTGCTTACACATGGATGAATATATGGATGCAAAGATGAATGCTTATGATGAATTGATTATTAAACGAATGGACGGACAATGGACGATTACACTAATTGATGAACATTCTGGTAGATGCTTAGATGAATAGATGGAGAAGTAGAAGGAAAGATGAACGATCGAATGGACTAATGAATGGACAAAGAAAAGATAAACCAAATGTCATATGGAGGAATGGTACGACAGGGATATGTATTCATAGATATATGGACCTTTGGGCGGATGAATAAATGGCCGGAGGGATGTACTTACAGATGGATGAATGGAATGGATACGGATGCAAATATGAATGGGGAACGACAAATGGATGGATGATTGAACAAATGGATGGGCAATGGACGAATATACTAACTGATGGACATTCTGATAGATGCAGAGATGAATAGATGGAAAAATAGAAGGAAAGGTGAACGATCGAATGGATTAATGAATGGACAAAGGAAAGAAATACCAAATGTCAGATGAGCGAATGGTGCGACAGAAGTATGAATTGATGGATGGACTGATAGACGGCCTGATAGATAAACTTACGGATGTATTAATATATGAAGGATGGATAGAGTACAACAAATGGATGAATAATTGAACGAATGAATGAACAAACGATCGGGCAATAGAAGGATACACTATCTGATGTACGCTCTGACAAATGAATAAATGGTCGGATGGACAGATAAATAAACTGATAGACCGACCAGGGAGGAAGAAATCAATTGACCCTAGAAACGAATGGACTATTTAATATGCGAGTGGATGAATGAATGAGCGAACAAATCATAGACGGACAGATGAAAGAACGAGTCATATTTACGCAGCACGGATTGAATTGAGTTTGGCAAAAGCAATTTTCATGAGTGTTTTGCACTCAATTCATATCCTAATATCTCCTATCAGTTTTAAGTTGTTATCTTTGCCTAAACACAGTTTCATGACATTTTTATAGTCACCAGACAGTAAATCAGAGGCAGCATATTCTAAATGAAGCAAGCCTAGAGGTCCAATAAATTTTTTTGTAAATTTTTCTTCAATCCTCACATTTAGAACTAAGAATCATCAATTTTGTTTTTATTATTGAAGCAGAAAAATTATTCAAAAAAATTGTAAAATGATGTTTTAAATTATAAGTGTCTACAGGAAACGAGAGGATTAAATCTATGCCTTCTTAAAATTCAACAAAATCAATCATTCCTTTATGCTTATATGCCGCTCGAGGCAAATCGCCAGAGTGGCGCCCCTAAATTTTTATATTAAAATACTTACGAAAATTATCAACCACATGTGATCAGTTTAAATAAAATTTTTTTCATACAAATCGATCGATATTCAAAATTATAATGAACATGTGGAAATATTTATATGAATGCAACTCAAAGACAATATTTTTCCGAAATTTGTCTCATAAGCCTCGTGCTTTGACCGCCATGGAGCACATCAAACTCCTTTTAGAACTGATCCATTTGCAACGTTCTAAAGCTTCTCGCTCACTCATTTTTCTTTATCTTTACATTCATGTTGTTATCGCTCTCCCCACACCTCCCGCTACTTCTTGCTTTACATAATATCCTTATATATGTATTCCATTTCCATTTTTAAATCGGATTTTGTTGCGAAGCGAGTATGAGAGCGACAAGAGCGAATCCGGCTAACAAGATTTTCAACTCAATTTCCTGCGCAACAACATTGCACTCTAACACATTTGCCCTGTTAAATGTCACATATTTGACATTTGTGCCAAAATGTGCACGATGAATTTATTTGCTGCTCTCTAAAGGACATTTCGACAATAGTAATGCACAATCATACAAAACTAGAACAACAAAGCGTTACAAACTTATGACTGACAAGCAACAAGCAAGAGACGAAATGAGAAAAAAATTAACATACGAAAAGCATTTTGTAGTTAGCTGTCAATGATGTGCAAAAAAAAACAAACAAAAACAATTATCTGCTATAATAAGGCAGAATGAAATAGGGAAGGAGATGGAACGAGAGATAGATATAAAAAAAAGTGCAGACAATAGATTGCAGTGACCGCTAAATCAACACGAAAAACTTTTGCTTGCTAAAAGTCCTTGCGGCCGCTCGAGTTTAACTCCATAAATTCCCTCGAAAAAATACGCTCCAATGCCTCGAGTTCAATATAAATCGCCTCAACCTTTTTCTATTTAACCACGTAAAAAAGTGCTAAAATTTCGTACTAAAAAATTGTATACTCTTCGACAACAATTTCCCATGAAAAATTGCGCCACAAACTACATTTACGCGGAAATTTATTTAATTTCCCAGCTTTGTTGCGCCGCAATGGTTGTTGAACACGTGTGTGTAATATGTCGAGGATGGCAGCCTTGCGTGTGCGCGTCTGTGTCTATGTGTGTGTGTGTGTGTGTGTGGCAGGCAGCATTGGATTACTTCTACTTGGTGTACAAATTGAAATACAATAAAAATCGATTTCCAGCCTTAGTGCCCCGCTAACGTGAGCATTACAACAATAAGAATAACAACAATAACAATAACAACAATAACAATAATAAGTGAAATTCCAACCAAGTGACTTTCGCCCAGTGCCAACGATCTTGGCCGCCAGTCAGCGTTCAATCTCCTGCAATGTGCCAGCCACCACAACAAAATCCGCCTAGAAATGTACCCACAACAACAACAATAACAATAACATCAAAACAAACTCGGCATATTGAAGGAGTGTAGCGCGCACGGGAGCCGCCTAAGCTTCGTTAAGCAGTCAGGCCGACTGGTTGCGGCGCTGATGGCAACGGTTGCGGATGGAAGATGGAAGAAATATTGCCATCAATGAATAGCAGTTATTTAGGTGGAATTTGTACTTATTTACTATATTTGATGAAATTTCCCAGCTAACCGCTGCCGTCGTTGGCGCGGCGAACTTTACGCATGCGAGTCGCATATGTTGCTGCCGCGGCGCGTCGTTTCAATTGACGTCGAACGCCCTCCGTAACTTGCAGGTTTTCCTCGCGCTACACGTTCGCATGCGATATATTACACTGTGTAGCACCGAAAAAAACATTTCCGGACGTGGAAAAATCACTTTAGATTCATCCATATTGCAAGAGGCTAATATGGGCTCTTTAGATAGAGAAGGGGATAGATAGAGAAGCAGGGTTAGGAATTAGTACCAGAATATGAGTTAAAGGGCCTTATGACACCCTGTATAAAAAATACTACATACTTTGAAAATTGTTGTTATTATTAAAACAAAAATTTATGAAAAACCTCTGCTTGGAAGCTTCAAGGCTTCAGATCAGCTCTTAGGAAATTTCAGGCAGTTGACAAAAAGACTAAGTAGAAGACTGCTGCGAAAACAGACGAGTGTAGAAACATATAGACATACGAATAGAAAAATTACTTAATAAATTGTGAACGAATCGAAGAACGTGCAGACAAATGAACAGAACATAAGTAATTGAATATACGAAACATAATGAAACTTATATAAACATCGTATTACAAATGGACGCAGAATGAATGAAATCAAAGCATGAACGATTGGATAGTTGAACCAATGGATGCACTTACAAATAGATGGGTATGCAAAGAGATGGACGGACAGCAGACTTTTGGATGGGAATAAAAGATGCTTAAGGACGGATGGATATGCGAATACCGGGAAGATAGCGCATGAATGAATTAATGGCCATACAGATATATCAACGAACGGATGGACCGATGAATGGACGCACGATCGGATGGACAGTTGGGTAAACGAAAGGAATAGGAGGATAGTTGGACGGTGGGATGGATATATGTAGAGTTAAAGGAAATAGAAACCAGTAGACAAATAGACGAATGTCAAGACGTTGTTGGAGTATGAATGGGCAGATGAATAGACGTTTGATAGATCGATAATTTTATTATTATTAAATTATTTATTGGAAAATAATACTTTAAATGAAATAAATTAAATAATTCTAAAAAAGATATAGATAGAGACACAGATGCAGATACAGATACAGATACAAATACAGATACAGATACAGATACAGATACAGATACAGATACAGATACAGATACAGATACAGATACAGATACAGATACAGATACAGATACAGATACAAATACAGATACAGATACAGATACAGATACAGATACAGATACAGATACAGATACAGATACAGATACAGATACAGATACACATACAGATACAGATACAGATACAGATACAGATACAGATACAGATACAGATACAGATACAGATACAGATACAGATACAGATACAGATACAGATACAGATACAGATACAGATACAGATACAGATACAGATACAGATACAGATACAAATACAGATACAGATACAGATACAGATACAGATACAGATACAGATACAGATACAGATACAGATACACATACAGATACAGATACAGATACAGATACAGATACAGATACAGATACAGATACAGATACACATACACAGATACAGATACAGATACAGATACAGATACAGATACAGATACAGATACAGATACAGATACAGATACAGATACAGATACAGATACAGATACAGATACAGATACAGATACAGATACAGATACAGATACAGATACAGATACAGATACAGATACAGATACAGATACAGATACAGATACAGATACAGATACAGATACAGATACAGATACAGATACAGATACAGATACAGATACAGATACAGATACAGATACAGATACAGATACAGATACAGATACAGATACAGATACAGATACAGATACAGATACAGATACAGATACAGATACAGATACAGATACAGATACAGATACAGATACAGATACAGATACAGATACAGATACAGATACAGATACAGATACAGATACAGATATAGATAGATAGATAGATAGATAGATGTATAGATAGATGTATAGATAGATATATAGATGGATAATTTTATTACTATTAAATGATTTTTTGAAAAATAATTATTAAAATTAATTTTTAAAAAAATTTAAATAATTTATTTAAACAATTAAATAAATATTTAGAAATTGGCATCAAATTTGTTTTATATGCTAATATTGTTTTATTATAGAAAACCTTAACCCTTTTATGGTAGCCGAAGTGCCTCTTTTGGCATTGCCCTGTATCCTGTCAGTCACTTTAATCTAATCAAATATATATGTATGAGTATATTTATTGTGGCGTCGAGAGGTCAGTTGCACTAATATTTAATTTCTTTTTTTAATTGAATTTCAATATCGATTTGTTCCCACCTGTGAATCCCAAAGTCACTTTTTGCCACACAGTGTTGCGTGTACATGTGTTCAATTTATTCGCTGTGTGTGTGTGTGCGTGTGCGTATGTGTACCCGTACGCGCACACACTGGTACGCGCGCTTTGTGTTTGTGTGCGGATGTGCTTATGTGAACGAGAGGACAGACAATTATGTGAACACGCGCACGAACGGACGAGCAGACGCGCTTGTTTGGCATTTACTTTCATTTCGTTTTTGTTGCTCTCTTATTATATTGTTGTTGTATTGAAAATGCCGCGCCACAGAAATATTGAATGCCACTTGCACAATGTTCAATCCAGCGTCCCCCTTCTAGCGCTCACTGCGACACGCAGAACGACGCGAGCCCCCCAAAAAGCAATTTCATTGTACCTTTCGGAGTCCTTCTGCTGCGCCTGCCACCACCCATTTTCCGCGACGCCAACGCCAACGCTCGCGTCACCCCTCCCCCCGCCCCAACAACATGTATGCTTATTATCATTTGCTTTCGGCCGTCTTACGTTTTCAATTTGTGCGCTTTAATAATTCACAATTCAATAAATTGGGGGGAATACCGAAATAGAAAACTGCCCAAAAACAACAACAAAACAAAGAGCCAACGAAAAAAATACCAAATCGAGACACAAAAAACCCATTCCAACAGCAAACAGCCACATGTGTCACATCCTCGAGCTGCGGCGGGTTACTCCCCCGATTGCCTTCGGTGCCCTGCGCCTCCGCCGACTCTGTCTCACATTTCCATTGCCTTGGAATTAACTTAAGCGACTTTCATTGTCAATAAACACATTCATATGGCCGTTATTTGTTGTTGAGTGCGTGCTGCTGCTGCTGCTTCTTCTTCTTGTTGTTATTGTGTTTGTTGTTTTTGGTGTAATAGTGTGCAGGAAATTGATATAAAATTAATATGTAATTTACTTTTCTTAAACGCATCCAAGACGCACAAACAAATGTCCTCAAAATCAGCGCCGAGCAGCCATTTCACTGCGCACGCACACCACGACACACATGCACACATACATACATACAAATATGTGAAAACATATATAAATGTAGAGGCTTCTTGGACGTCTAAGCCTGTCGAATGGCAAAATTTCCGGCGCTTTTAACCATTTTCGCAATGAATTCATTTGTATGTATGTGTATTTTATGTGTATGTATTTATGTATTTATATTCATTTGTGTGCGTGCAAATAAATTTGTAAAATTAAGCTGCTTTTTGCATGAATTGCTCTATCTTTTGCCTCAGCTGCGTCATGCAGCAATAGTTCGACCTCGAAGGGGGGTCGGAGATGGCAGACAGCCGAAAAGCAATTGCCGTCTGTCAATAAATATTACCACTTATTCCCGCCAGTTATTCACATGAGCATAAATTGTGCCCAACAATAAGTTATAAATTTAATAAATTACAAATGTTGTGAGAAAATTTGGGGACGCATTCAAATTCGACCAAAATAAAATACACAAAAATAAGAATATTTAGTAAAATTGCTGCTAAAACTTTTGCCTGAAACTGAAGGAAACGATAATAAATCGTTGACTTGTCTTTGTCGGCTGCAATATAATTGGAATTATTGCTCGGACGTAATTGGAGTGAAATCTATTATCTATTGTATAAATTTTACCTAAAGAAAAAATAAATAAAAACTTTAACTTGTTTGCAAAATCAATAAAATTGCTTTCGATTTTCTTAATCACTAATTGCTTTCGAGATATGTGTATGTATACATGTAAAGTATAGTATATATAAATATATTAAAATAACTAGTACTAACTAACTACTAAATAACTACTACCTAACTAACTAACTAACTAGCTAACTACTAACTAACTAAATAACTAACTAAAGAACTAATTAATAAACTAACTAACTAACTAACTAACTAACTAACTAACTAACTAACTAACTTACTACCTAACTACCTAACTACCTAACTACCTAACTACCTATCTACCTAACTACCTAACTACCTAACTAACTAACTAACTAACTAACTAACTAACTAACTAACTAACTAACTAACTAACTAAATAACTAACTAAAGAACTAATTAATAAACTAACTAACTAACTAACTAACTAACTACTAACTAACTTACTAACTAACTAAATAACTAATTAATAAACTAACTAACTAACTAAATAACTAACCACAATGGGCCTAGCTTGGCGTAAGTGAGGTCTCATATGAGAGCTGCCACCACCACCTACTAAATAACTAATTAATAGACTAACTAACTAACTACTAACTAACTAACCAGCCAAATAACTAACTAACTAACTAACTAACTAACTAACTAACTACTAACTAACTAACTAACTAACTAAACTAATAACTAAATAACTAACTAAAGAACTAATTAATAAACTAACTAACTAACTACTACCTAACTACCCAAATAACTAACTAACTTACTAACTAACTAAAGAACTAATTAGTAAACTAACTAACAAACTAACCTACTAACTAACTAACTAACTAGCTATCTACTAACTAACTAACTAACTAACTAACTAACTAACCAACTAACTAACTAATTAACTACTAGCTAACTAACTAACTACTAACTAACTAACTAACTAACTAACTAACTAGCTAACTACAAGCTAACTTCCTAACTAACTAACTAGCTAACTACTAACTAACTAACTACTAATTAACTAACTACTACTACTAAACTAATCCTAGTAGTGAAACATTTAGGCCCGAGTTTACAGTGGTTGGTTAACCGTTTACCAATTATTAACTACCTTTTTTCGATTTCTCAGTCTGTGGTTAACCAACCAATGTTGAATGGTTAACTATCGGATAATCAAGAAATAAATCAGCTGATTTGACAACGCTCACTATTTGTGAAATGTGACAACGTTTGAAATAGAGAAATTTTAACATTAAAACCTTCTCCTTTGTTTCAATTTCTTGAGTTGGTTGGTCTTCAGGTTGTCATAGACCCAGTTAGATCCTTAGCGGTACCAGTTAGGGGTTTTTCTTGTTGCGGGTCAATGGCAAAATGTTCTGTGAGAATATGAGTGTTCCCAGCAAAGCTCAGCAACAATTTAATCAGGATCCTATCTAGCCTGAAGAAAAGCGAAGCCCTTCAGTGAGTGAGGTACAGTCTTAAGATTGAAGGACAGAAGCAAAGAATGTGCTCCAAGGTTTCTCTGACTCCATTTTCTTTGCATTTCGTGCAATCGTACGATGCCTCCGCAGTCCTTCCGCAGGACCAACACAACAAATCTTGCAAGTGTTTCATTGATTGTTCCGAGCATTATTCTATCTAAAGTGTTTTGCCTCGCCATTTGTCTTTCTACTCAAATTGTCATCTAAATCCTTGTTGATTGCCTGCAGAGGCATTAGAGCTTTGTTTGTTTGCTCATTTGACAGGTGAACTAAATTTTTGGTGACATAAGTTGCTGCCTCATTTCCCTGAATGCTTTTTTTGACCAGGTACTTTAATTTGCTATTTTAGGACATTTTTGAATAAAAGTAGTAGTTTTTAATATATGAAATTTTTGCAAAAAAAAAGTGAAAACCTACCAAAAATCCATCGATCTTTGTTGTTAGCTCCACCGTACCAAAACACTCCAACATTTTTTGAGCAAAAGCGTGCAAGATCGCACAAAAGAAACCCAAAAACTAATCGACCGACTCATCAAACTTCCCACTGGCTGCTCAGAATCTGATATGTCGAGCTTTTCCATTCGCTTAGCACAGCCTAAACATCGATTGCCTAGAGGCCATATTCGGCCAATGCTCAATTAATTTGAAATAATTTTTACAAAATTGAAAATTTGAACCGTTTACTGATTTATCAGCCAAAAACTACCAAAAATATCAGCCGAAAACTGTTTCAACTATTGTTGAAACTGAAAACAAAAAATACAAAAAACATTACCTTAGCTGCACCATCTCACAAGCACATGAAAATTCCCACAAAATTTGCTACTAACGAGCACTTAAAAATGTTTTATGTATTTGAATGAAACGCAGCAATTACAAGCCAACACAAATTAAAAACGTACAAATTGAGTTGTCAAAATGGCAATAAGAGATCATTTAAGGCCAACAACAACAACAACAGTAACAACAAAAACAGTGAAGCAACAATGTACGCCGCGCAACCGAACGAA
Organism: Melieria crassipennis; assembly: GCA_963668005.1. Lineage (NCBI taxonomy): Eukaryota > Metazoa > Arthropoda > Insecta > Diptera > Ulidiidae > Melieria > Melieria crassipennis. Next base: position 79,477,936 of record OY764962.1, on the reverse strand, counting down.
AAATTCAGCTTTTGACCACAGCTGTCAATTAAAATACCATTTTGCGCTAATTGCCAAACAACAAAAACTCCATAACCACCAACAACAACAATAATAAAAACAAGAGCAACAAGAACACCAACAACAAGTTAACAAAACTACTCTTTCAGCTTTAAATCAAACTGAGCGTTGCTGTTGTGTCGATGGCAGCCGCCCACCACACCAAACCGCTGAGCACACACACACACAGACACACCGAATAATGCGTTTTTAATATGGGCCGCGGCTTAGCACGTTGGCTACGTACGAAACGTTAATTACGATTTACGGCGAAACATTTCAGCCGCGATGGCACTTGAAGTTCGCTCGATTCGGCCAGCAGCGGCAGCGGCAGCCAGTAATGTCAAGAGAAATAACAGTAATCGAAAAATGTTATTAAAATTAATATTAATGACTTAAATGCGGCTAAACGAGTTAAAGTTGTCCGAGTCGAGTCAGTCAAGTCGCGTCCCGTCGCTGCGCCGTCGGTGGTTCGCCTATTTCTACAAAACTTTACTAGTCCGCAACCGCAGAAATAGTGCGACGCAGGGAAGCTGCGACTGTGGCTGCGCGTTCGTACTTAACACACAAAAAAGCACAAAGCACACCTAATTATGAAAGTAGTTAAGGCACACGGCCCCCTAAGTACCCGGACGGCGCGTTTAATAATAAATTTGGAAGCGCTGGGCGGTTGAAGCGTTGCCGCCAGCTGCCAACCGGACAAGCGTTACAAATCACATTAGTGTTGCTCCTTTCTTCTTTCCGACGTTCTTTCTCTCGTTTAAGGTTTTTTTTTTGTTACTGTTGGTTGGTTTTTTTTTTACTTTTCTCACTTTGCAGTAAAATGCAACAATTGAGTTTAAATGGGCCGAAGCGGCAATAACAGCGGGAACACTCGTAAACTATGCAAAGAACTAGTAAAATGTGAAAAGAAAACTACCGAAATGTTTGTGGCAAAAGTAATGAAATATATAATTCCAAGTGGAAGTTTAGGGGGGAAAAAGCGGGAATAATGTGAAACAATTGCCAAGCAAACATTTATGGAATATCAGCTTCAATACCTGAAAATGTGAGCCAGAACTTGCAATAACTTTGTAGTCATATTTTGCTTCGAAAGCGCGAAAACTTATAAGAAAATTCATAACTTAGTTTAATTCAAAAGTCTTAACATTTAATAAAAAAATAAATACTATTTTAAATTTTATTTTTAACTAAAATTTCGTTGATAAAGCAAAAAATGCTACAACTCCGAAAGTTGTAAATCATATTAAAAATTTGCCAAACCTTTTCATTTTTGCATGCAAAAAAAATTTATGAAATAATGAGTGAAATATTCTTTACTCCGAAAGTCTAATGATTAAAATTTATTTACTTAATTAATTTAATTTGAATTTAATTTAATTTATTTCATTTAAATAAGTTTAGATCTAAATTGTATCATAATATACAACAAGTTTCCGAGCAGCTTTTTAATAGAAAAATATTCAATTTTCAATGCATTAGCATTAAGTTTTCAACCAGCAGCCATTTGCTAAATGATTTTTCGTAGATTGTCTACTTATATATTAAATAAAAATTGTTCTTACTCCGAAAATTTTTAATCATAGTAAAAATCGCAAGAATGTAAGTTTTTACGTAAAAAACATTTATAAAACTTTTAGCTAAATTTAGTCAACTCCGAAACTCTAATGATCATAGTGATCACATATGCATATGTTATTCATTGTACTCCGAAAGTCATATAATCACATACATATGCTTTATGCGATCATCAAACTTACAAAGATTTATTTACTCCGAAATCCACTTAAGCTTCACAAATGATTTGCATATGAAAACCAAAATTTTTACTTAGCTCAAATGATCACATATTTCATTATATTTTCATTAGAATTTCAGATCACATGTGTCAGAGCTTTTTCCAATCTTCAATGCAATTTTAAAATGCGCCTTTTTTTAGAAGCGGTCTTTATTTCCTCAATTATGGCAAATCTTCGTCCTTTCATGAGTTGTTTCAGCTTTGGGAACAGATAAAAGTTCCACCGGGTCAAGTCCGATGAATACGGTGGCTGAGGCATGGCTATGGTGTTATTTTTGGTCAAAATTACGAACAAGAACAAAAACAATGTGTAAACAAATAATAGATTTTTTCGATAGCAAAAAACTGCCATGCGCACCAAAACACGTCTAACTTTTATATCTGTTAAAAACAACTTAAATATGCAACATGGCTTGTAAAGTTCACATGTGTTGAGGGAAAATGTACTAACTTAATCAAAACAAGCGAAAATAGACTGTACGTAGCCCGTGACCGTCACCTTGTTTTTAGATCTCGTACACACATAAATGAAAACCAGAAAATTAAAAATTCTGAAGCATTTTTATATCTTTTATAATCATTTAACTACACTTATAAATCTCATTAAAAAAATTTAAAAATGTTTTCCTTACAAAAAAAAATTATAATTGAAGCAATTAAAACTAAAAAGCCCACTCCGAAAGTTCCAAATCTTCTATAATAATGTCAAAGATGATTATTTTGCATATAAAAATTATTTTCTAGTACAATTAGACACATTTTAGTTACTCCGAAAAACTCCGAAAGACTCCGAAAATTTCAAAACACAAACAAACTTAGTTCTGAACGGTTACTATCACCATTTCAAAAATATCTGGTACTTGAAAATAATTTTTTGATACCAAAAATGCTCCGAAAACTGTGTTTTAAGAATTTCAAACATACAGCCAGTCAGTATTGCACACAAGATTTCATTTTGAAGTGGTTTTACATGCAATTTTGGGCTCAATACCATTAAAAATCATCAGATTCAGTGAGAAAATTTTACATCACACTATTCACTATTCACTATTCACACTCTTCCTTCAATAATGGACAAAATTTTTTAGCAACATATAAAACATTAAAGCTGAGTTCGAAAAAAATTGAATATGTTTTATAAAATTGTGTAATTTTTTCCAAGCAAAAACTAAGAGTTGGCTGCTTCGTGTGCATGAAGTCACAACCAGCCATTCATCATTCAGTTTGGCTGTCCATCAAATCTGTACAATCGCCAGTGCTCTTTTCTTTAGCAAATTTTTTTGGTAATTTGTAATGCCCCTTTGTGGTATATTTGCGCCATCTTGTATTTTGGTATTCTCTCGTAGTTTCGCTACATTTACTCAGTTTTTTATGGCCTTTTGTGCGGCAATGTCGAAACAAAAACCCAACAAGTCTGGCAATTCAATTAGAAAGTCTTTTCAAGTCGTTTGCCACTCATTTGTTGTTGCTGTTGGTTTTTAGTGTTGCTGTTTTTTTGTTGTTGTTAATTTTCATACAATTATACGAGCGGAACTGGCTGTTGCACGCGAATTCTTTGAATGTCTGGGCAACGGCCACAAAGAAGCACACAGCCGACAGAGGGGGTTAAGATTTAAAGTTGCGCGAGTGTATTGCAATCGGTGAGCATGTCGAAGGGGAGGAGAAATTGTTAAAAATAGTAATTACATTTAGATAAACAACTTTGGCGGTACTATTTGTGCGCAACGCCACGAACTGTGCCCCCCCCCAAGCAACCCCTTTACAACTGCTTCCCATGCTGCGATTTCGTGCTCATTCTTCAAAGATGAGGAATGGAAAACTGTTTGGGCAAAAAACAAAGAAAAAGCGTATTAATGAGTTTGGCTTTTTCGGGTGTTAATGGCAGCGCCGGGAAAGTAGACAAACTTAAGCTGCCCAACCCCCAAAAAACGCGGCCAAATGTACTCGAAACTGTGTGTAAGCGACAACTGGCAGTTACTGTGCGGCTGCAGTGGAAGGGAAGAAAGTCTGCTTGATGTACACACTGGCGGTGTTCACAATATGTGGGAAATGGCTCTGGGGAAAAACAATACAGATGAGGAAATTGAAAAGATTTTAATGCTGAAATAACTATGAGAACAATAAGCTTAGCTTTGGGTACTTTTGACTGGTTTAGTGATTTTTTAGGACTGAATGAAGAACATTTGAAACATAAAACATGTTAACAAAATCATATTTATAGTTAAACTTATCCGTGTGAAGTGTGTGTAATGATATCTGTTGAAAAACAGTGTTGTCTACGCATTTCAAAAGGGTGAAATTGTCTCATACAGAGTCTGCTACCCTAACCTATCCTAAGATACCAATATATCCTATCCTAAGGTACCAATACATATACCCAATAATATTTTTTTTAATAAATTAGCATAAATTCACTTTTTTTCACTTGGCATCTATCACAGTTGGTGAATACCGCCAGCATTTGTGCAGCTGTCTAAAGTTTATTGCTATTTCCGCCTTGGCGTTTGTTGCCTTAGTTGTTTGCTATTTTTTGTTTTTTGGTTTTGGCATGAGGCGCAATTAATCATCATTACATTTTGCGGGATTTTAAGTGGGATTTACTTGCCTGCTTGCTGTACGCAATCGATTGCCGAGTTGGTTGGTTGGCTTATCTAGTTTATGGCTGGCAACGCTGTCAACTGTACTGACATTTGCATTTGGTTGATTTTCGTTTTTCAACGAACATTTGCCACCCTTCTCTCCCTACTTTTTTGCCTCTACCTGGCTGCCTAATATTGTTTTTCTCACTCTTACTTTCTGTCTCTAAACACTCTTTTTACACATTAATGTCTGTCCAAGGATTCTACTTTAAGATATTTTCTCAAAACATGTTCAGATTACTGTAGTGAAACATGATTAATTGCATCTAAAGCTTCACTTGTAATAAAAATACTCCAAAACAGAAATAATTCCAAAGCTATTTTGTTGTTTTTTTAAATCAATCTCTGAAAAACTTGTTAAGACTTTATATGAGTTCATATAAGTTTTCAGCATTTAAACAAAATTACAGTAGACAAATTTAAAAATTTTTAAATTAGACAAATTTAAAAATTTTTAAATTTTTACCTTATCTTAACCCATTTTGAGCCATACAAACTAAATTTTATAGTTAAATTTTTGTTAAATTTCACTTAAATACCACCGATTTTTTTGTTCTTAACAAGAAAATCAAAAAGTTAGTTGGCAAAAATTCCCATAATTCACCCAGAATAGACTCTCCAACTTTGTTCTCCTTTTAATTGCTTAACATAGAAATGTGCTAATTTTTTGATGGCCACATTTTTATGATCCTCCCACATTTAACACAAATTTTTGAAGGTTATCATAAAAGCTGACAGCAGAAAGTTTGTCGAAAAATTGCTGTTGTTGCAATGTTTAACGGCTTTGCGACCAAATTTCTTATCATTTAATCAATCAAACCTGCGCCAACGTCTAAAATTTCACAGGGCAGCACCAAAGTGACGCCCAATTGGTCAAAGACGGCATCATTGAGAACAGGCGTCATTCGAAACCGCCGACGGAGAATCGCAGGGTGAAAAAATTGTGCGCGCATGCCAAAACTTTTAGCCGAATATTTTTCATCTATTAATATTGCGGCTTGGGCGCCTCCACCGCAGTCGTCGACGTCTATCGGCTGGCCAAAAGTGTGCATTACACTTCAAGTCCTTCAAAGTGCCATCAATCGTTTGAATTGTCTGCCGCTGCTGTTGTTGCTGTAAGCTGCAAAAATCCATTTATCTTGGCCCAATACAAGCAAATTTCCGCACTGACATTAGCAGCCGCGTCACAGCACGCAGCGCTGTCATTCTACTAACCGCATTTCTATTCATTTTTATGCTGTTGTTTGTTGTTATTTTCTTGACAGTTGCTCACATAAGACGGTCAAGCGTTGGTTCGGCATTGAGTGAAATATTAGCAAAAGTTAAGTTTTTCTTATCATAATCCAATTTGGCCGGCGTCGGCGTCGGCGCCAGCGCCCCAAGTGGCATGGGCGCCCCTTCCGCCTGGCCCCCTCCCTCAATCAACCAGTGCTGTCGCCTGCAGCACATTAGAAAGGACTTTCCTTATCAATTTTATGCGCCTGTCACTTTTATTTGGGCTGCCACAAACAGGCTGCTAGCAGTTGCCGTTAGCTTGTGGGCATGGCGGCGAGTGCGGCCTGCAGACGCGGCAGGACCTGCAACAGTTCAGTGCAGCCGACTTCATGCGCTCACCTTTTGTCAACAACGCCATCGTCAATGCTTTGCCATATGCAGAAAACAACAAAAATTACAACAACAACAACATCTTCTCGCTCGCATATACAACAAAGTCGCATAAATCTCATAAATGTTCGTCATATATAATTTTTTCTCGTTAACTTGGCCATGTTAAGCAAATACAACCACCTACTAAACAACTACATACGCTGTTTGTTGTTGTAGTTGTTGTTGTGCTTGTAACAAATAGATTTCGCTGCCACATCGACACTGAGTGTGATTTGCTGCCTTGCAGTCAACGCCGACGCCACCGGTTCTGCTGTTCTGCAGCAGCAGCTCCTTGCTTCTGTCTTTTGTTTCTGGCTTTTGTTGTTGTTATGGGTTGTTGCACCCTACACAGAGGTGCTTGGGTATATAAACTTTGACCAGGCGCTTGTAATGTCCAAAAGGACGCGTGGCTCGTACAAAGAATTGCAGATACACAGAATTTGTGTTACTCCGATTTTCGGTTCAGCTAGGCCCCTTCAGTGAGCCAACTATTCACCCATTTTTCCTTCAAAAATAGTGTTTCCTATATATAATGAGTAGATCCTTTTGTTTCGCTCTCACTGTAAACTAAAGATTCCTTTGATTGTTCTGTATTGTAGCGCATAAATAAGTCATTTCCAACGAACTGCAACAGTCTGAGTGGTTTTTGTCTGCGCTCGGTTTGAGTTATGACCAAAGCTGGCATTTCATTAGTGCGCATTATGTTCAATCCGCAGCTGTAACTGAACGCTGCCTGGTCGGGTGTTTGTGGTCAAGTCGCCTGCCAGCCGACTTTGTGGCCTACGTTGGCCATATTGTTTCGTTGCTTACTGACTCACTTTTCTCCTCTCCCTTTCTCATGTCATTTTGCACATATTTTTTGTGGCATGCTGTCAAAAACAATGTTTATGTCAAAGTTTTCTGCTTTTTTGTTTTTTGCCGGCATTTCGTAATATAAATAAAAATCTATTTTGCCGCCATGATTAAGTTCATTTATGCGAGCGCACAGTTTTTTCGGCTGACGTAGCATAAGTTTAATAAGTTGTACAAAAATATTTTAATTAAATAAGAAAATGTGCGCAAATTTGATGGCTTAAATCTCAATGCACCCGAAGCAGTAAGCGGCTTTTTCACTTGACGTGACAGTCGCTATTCGGTGTCAGTTCGACATGTCTATAGATTACAGTAGATTGTACAGGTTGAGGGTGGCGATGGGACTTTCACTAGAAAATTCATTGAAAATCCATACATTTCTGAGAAGACGAAACAATTCGGATTGCGCAGTGAATCGATTGGCCACTGCACAGAAACCTAGACGGCTCATTGAATCCCTTTATTGCTGAGACTAAAAACTAGATCCATGAATCTCTCTTTTTAGGGAGCAAATTCTTCTTCTTAATTAAGCAGTTTGTGCCGGATTCGACGGCTTTGGAGACTCATCAGGACTCAATTTATTTCTGAGAATTAAAAACTAATCACATTACGCAGTGAATCAAATCTCCACAACAAGCTGCACCATCACATGGAAGCCGAGACTGCTAACACTACTCGATAAAAATTGGGTCAATCGCGACCACCTAAAAACAACAAAATTTTCTAGACTAACTTTGGGTCACGGAATACAAAACTGAAAATCAAAAAAATTTTTTAAGAAGCGTTTTCGAAAAATCTTCGAAAAACCAGTTTTTTCCCCTGTTGTTTCAGTTATGAGCATATATCTCGTAAATAAATCATCCGACTAACACAAACTGTTCGTCGGTCAGAAGATAATACCTTATCCTTTTCAGCGATATACAAATTATCTAAATCAGAATAGATTTGGGGAAGTTACTGACGGTGAAAGTTGAGAAAATTCGACCAATTTAAAAAATCATAAATTTTCGAATATGTTTTTATAGATAAAATAAATTACCTCCTCTGGTTTCAAAATCTAAGATGAATGATATATTATTTGAGCAAATATTAAGCCCAACATAAATAGAATTAAAAAAAAATTACAAAGTTACTAGCTGACCCGGCGAACTTCGTCCCGCACGACATGTTTTGTTTTCTTATAATGAAATACGCGAGATGGCGAATCTATGGCGATGCAAATTGACGAAGAAAACCAACTAAAGGAAAAGAAGGGAGCTAGCGATTAACGCAATCGAGGCCCTCAAATAAGCAATGTTGCTGCTAAGTTTCAGTAAAGAAATGGATTGCGCTTGAACCAGATTTAAATTATATTCGCAGGGCCACGCCCCTTTATTCAATACCCGTACAATGCCCTCTGTCGAAGGAGAAAATGGTAGGTTCGTACCTAGTTTCATTGCTGAGCGACCTATAGTTCAGCGGACTATTTGGGTCACAACAAATGTGTCACGCCCCTTGTCCAATGTTTATAAAATCTTATCAGTAGAATGACTCATCTATGGGACGACGGGGTACTAAATTTCAGTGTTGTACGACTTAAAATGTCAAAGATATTCTATATTAAAAATTTTGCTTGTATGGGCAGTGCCACGCCCCCTTGTTCAATACCTTCATCATTCCCTCTGTCGAAAGGGAAAATGGTAGGTTCGTACTTAATTCCATTGCTGTGCGACCTATAGTTCCGCGGACTATTTGGGCCACAAAAAATGTGCCACGCCCCTTGTCCAACGCCCATCAAATATTACCAGTAGAATGACTCATATATAAAACGACACTATACTAAATTTCAGTGTTGTACGACTAACAATTTCAAAGGTATTCTCTATTAAAGATTTGGCTTGTATCGGTGGTGCCACGCCCCCTTGTCCAATACCCGCCTCATACCGTCTGTCGAAAGATATGAGTACATGATATGTTCATACTAAGTTTCATGGCTGTGCGACTTATAGTTCAGCGGAATAATTGGGTCACAAAAAATGTGCCATGCCCCATTTCCAACGCCCATCAAACCTTACCAATAGACTGACTCATCTATGGGACGACACTATACTAAATTTCAATGCTGTGCACCTTACAATTTTGAACATATTCTCTATTAAAGATTTGGCTTGTATGGGTGATGCCACGCCCCCTTGTCCAATACCCGCCTCATACCGTCTGTCGAAAGATATGAGTACATGATATGTTCATACTAAGTTTCATGGCTGTGCAACTTATAGTTCAGCGGAATAATTGGGTCACAAAAAATGTGCCACGCCCCATTTCCAACGCCCATCAAATCTTACCAATATAATGACTCATCTATGGGACGACACTATACTAAATTTCAATGCTGTGCACCTTACAATTTTGAAGATATTCTATATTAAAGATATGGCTTGTATGGGCGGTGCCACGCCCCCTTGTTCAATACCCGCACCATTCCCTTTGTCGAAAGATATGAATAAATGGTAGGTTCGTAGTTAGTTTCATTGCTGTGCGACTTATGGTTCAGCGGAATATTTGGGTCATAAAAAGTGCCACGCCCCTTGTCCAACGCCCACCAAATTTTACCAGTACAATGACACATCAATGGGACGGCGCTATACTAAATTTCAATGCTGTCCGATTTATAATTCCGAAGATATACCATATTAAAAATTTAGGTTGTACGGGAGGTGCCACGCCCACCTGCCGTACAAACATATAATATCGCTATAAACCACCGCATTAACATCTTCTATCACATACGAAAAAAATTTTCCCAAAAGAATGAACCGTTTTCGCAAACACTGGCTACACACAAGAAGTGAACTTTTTTTTATATATATAGACTAGCTGACCCGGCGAACTTCGTCCCGCACGACATGTTTTGTTTTGTTATAATGAAATACACGAGATGGCGAATCTATAGCGATGCAAATTGACGAAGAAAACCAACTAAACGAAAAGAAGGGAGCTAGCGATTAACGCAATCGAAGCCCTCAAATAAGCAATGTTGCTGCTAATACCCGTACAATGCCCTCTGTCGAAGGAGAAAGTGGTAGGTTCGTACTTAGTTTCATTGCTGAGCGACCTATAGTTCAGCTGACTATATGGGTCACAACAAATGTGCCACGCCCCTTGTCCAATGGTTATAAAATCTTATCAGTAGAATGACTCATCTATGGGACGACGGGGTACTAAATTTCAGTGTTGTACGACTAACAATTTCAAAGATATTCTCTATTAAAAATTTGGCTTGTATGGGCAGTGCCACGCCCCCTTGTTCAATACCCGCACCATTCCCTTTGTCGAAAGATATGAATAAATGGTAGGTTCGTAGTTAATTTCATTGCTGTGCTACCTATAGTTCCGCGGACTATTTGGGTCACAAAAAATGTGCCACGCCCCTTGTCCAACGCCCATCAAATCCTACCAGTAGAATGACTCATCTATGGGACGACGGGGTACTAAATTTCAGTGTTGTACGACTTACAATGTCAAAGATATTCTATATCAAAGATTTGGCTTGTATGGGCGGTGCCACGCCCCCTTGTTTAATACCTTCATCATTCCCTCTGTCGAAAGAGAAAATGGTAGGTTCGTAATTAGTTTCAGTGTTGTGCGACTTACCTATAATTCAGCAAAATGTTTGGGTCACAAAAAATGTGCCACGCCCCTTGTCCAACGCCCATCAAATATTACCAGTAGAATGACTCATCTATGGAACGACACTATACTAAATTTCAGTGTTGTACGACTAACAGTTTCAAAGATATTCTCTATTAAAGATTTGGCTTGTATGGGTGGTGCCACGCCCCCTTGTCCAATACCCTCCTCATTCCGTCTGTCGAAAGATATGAGTACATGATATGTTCATACTAAGTTTCATGGCTGTGCGACTTATAGTTCAGTGGAATAATTGGGTCACAAAAAATGTGCCACGCCCCATTTCCAACGCCCATCAAATCTTACCAATAGAATGACTCATCTATGGGACGACACTATACTAAATTTCAATGCTGTGCACCTTACAATCTGAAGATATTCTCTATTAAAGATTTGGCTTATATGGGTGGTGCCACGCCCCCTTGTCCAATACTCGCCTCATTCCGTCTGTCGAAAGATATGAGTACATGATTTGTTCATACTAAGTTTCATGGCTGTGCGACTTATAGTTCAGCGGAATATTTGGGTCATAAAAAAGTGCCACGCCCCTAGTCCAACGCCCACCAAATTTTACCAGTACAATGACACATCTATGGGACGGCGCTATACTAAATTTCAATGCTGTGCGACTTACAATTCCGGAGATATACCATATTAAAAATTTAGGTTGTATGGGAGGTGCCACGCCCACCTGCCGTACAAACATATAATATCGCTATAAACCACCGCATTAACATCTTCTATCACACACGAAAAAAATTTTCCCAAAAGAATGAACCGTTTTCGCAAACACTGGCTACACACAAGAAGTGAACTTTTTTTATATATAAGATGATGCTCTGACTTTACATTTTTTACACCGTGTGAACCAATTTTTTTTTGCCGAGACCCATCCAAATGTTGATATAGACATCATTTATCATAGAGGTCATTTATAATATCCTGGCATAGTCAGTTTATCATTTTCTGACCCAAAAGCCTTCTCTAAGGACTTTGCAATTTTAAGGACATACACATTTCAAATATTATTTTAAATATTTGCGGTTGTGCAATGATGAAGATATGGGTATCAAATGAAAGAGGAAAATTGTCTCCTTTTAACTAAATTTTCTATTTTGAACTTCCAAAGAATTTCCAGAACTTTTAAATAGAATAAAATTTACATGTATGAATCTACAGACTGAGATCCAAAACATGTATCTATGTTTTCCATACCAGACATATTTTGGTCCTGAAAGTTTTTCGAAGATTTTTCGAAAACGCTTCTTAAAAAATTTTTAGATGTTCAGTTTCGTGTTCAGCGGCACAAAGTTAGTCTAGAAAACACTTTTATTTTTAGGTGCATTTTTCGTGTCGAGTAGTGTAATTGAATCTCTTCATCATTGAGGTGAAAAAAAAACAAATTCAATTTCCTTATTTAGGCAGTACGGGTCAAATTTCTTTTGAATGGATTTTTATTTTCTGAGAAGCACAAATCCATTAGTTTCTTTCCAGAAAGAAGTTGTTTTCAAGCTTTCGATTAACTTTCATAAATCACAAATATTATTTTTGTGAAAATATTTTATGAGCCAATTTTACCTGTAATCCGACTTTATAGTATTGAGTCGCTCATATCGGAAAATAGCTGCCATAACTTTTAGTACCACTGAAACAATCCATTAGTTGTGTTTATTATATCACAATAATTGACAACTGCGTTTTTAACAAACAATAGACACTTATATAATGTTGCATATATTCGAAAATAGGGTGACCATGTGTTTTGAATAACAAAATGTCCCTTTAACTGAATGTGCTGGAGATGAGTGAATGTTGAGAAGCTTTTGTTGGCAAGTCAATCCTAATGAAAACTTATTCGTAATGTAAAAAATTAAGTCACAAAACCATAAAATTAATAGCAAATTTTCTTTCATCATTCATATCGACTGTTTCTAGATTAGAACTGTGAATTGGAAAGTTAATAATAATGATAAAAGAAATGTTAAAAAAAGTAATGCAAGATAGCCCTAAACAAGATTAAGCTATGCTCACTAATATATAATTTTTCAAAGTCCCACTTTCCATCATGAGACAAATGGCAAAATGGATTTTGAAAGTCATGTTTGAGGAAAATTATTTAATTTTTTTATTGAAAGTTGGAATTGGAACGAATCTAGTATGCATAACTGGCAAGAAAGTCCTTAGGGAGACTAAGGCATGAGCTTCTCTTAATCATCGAATTTGCTTATCTCTCGATGGGAGGTGCGATTTATGAAATTTATGGCATATATAACTAGCAAGAAAGACATAAGAAGACTAAGGATGAGCTTTTCTAATCCATCGACTTTACTCGTGTCTTGATGGAAAGTGAAATTTGCGAAATTTATGGTATGAACACCTGGCAAGAGATTCCTTAGGGAGACTAAGGGATGAGCTTCTCTCAATCATCAATTTTGCTTGTCTGTCGATGCTAAGTGAGACATGAGAACTTTTTGGTATGAAGAATTTGCAAGTAACCCTAAAAGAACCTAAAAATGTTCATCTCTCAACCATTGCTGTTGCCTGAAAGGAATCTTTTGTTGTAAAGCGCCATATCGAAAGTTTATGGTATGAAAATCATGCAAGTCATTTCTAAGGGAGTCTAGTAGTAGTAGACCGAATATTCGTTTGTGGCTTCGGTGTTTGGCTTATTTGGTCAATTTTAAATATTCTGTTTCGGCTTCAGCTTCGGCCAAAATAGCCGAATATTTTAGCCGAAGTTTTTTGCATTATATGTAGATGCAAATAAATTTACTTTGTTTGGAAGTATTTTATCAAATATTGGGTATTATCAATATTTTGGACATCAAGATTGTGATTAATACAAATTATCTCTAATCAGCTTTTTATGTCAATCGAATTGTAAAATTTTTGTTTTTGTAAGAAATTGAACTCTAAGAGTGTTGCTGATTTTTAAATTTTTTTATTTATTCTTAAGCGGAACAAAGATATGAATAAAGAAATAACGAGTAAATTTGATCAGTTTTTCCTTGAAAAAATTTTTTTAGTATTCGGCTTCGACCTTCGGCCAAATATTTTAGTTATGCCGAATATTCGGCTTTGGCTTCGGCCGAAAATCCACCTTCCACGGGTATGGTAGGAATAATTTTAATAATTTATCTTCTTTGAACTATTTCTGTTGCCTGAAAGAAGACTCTTGTGGAATGAATAACTCGCAAACAGTCCTAAGGGCTACAAGAATTAGCTTCTGTCAAAGTAAGATTACTCGAAGAGGATTTGAAACTAATCTTTTGTGAACCATTCCTGTTGTCTGAAATAAGTCTTTTAGTGAGAAGTGCAATTTGAGAAGTTAAGTTAGAAAGTTTAATAACCTTTTATAAACAAACATTTCATTCTCAAAGGTTCGTCACTGCTTCCTGTGAGCATAACCATAACGAAATAAGCCATTTTTATTTGTTGTTAATTACAACTCTCTTCTCTTCTCTCCTCTCGCTCCACTTACTTGGTTTTCAGTGGTTAGGGCCACAAGTCAGTGGGCTCTCACTTTCATCGCTAAACACAATTGAAACATTCCTATAACTTAACAACGATGGTCACCTCATCTAATAATTTCATGCATGAATGCAGCGCCATAGGATTAAAATATGATTTTTTATACATAAAATAGATGCAAATGCATTTTCGCACCTGCTATCAACGGCCGGCGCTTGCGCAACACGGCCCAAAACACGCCCGACGAACACACCAACAGCCATAACTTATCTTAATAACGACAACAAAGCATAAATAAACAAATCAGCGACTAATTTAGTGTCAACAGATGACAAGCCGAACGGCCATTTTTCGTTATTAAAAAATTCAACAAAAAAAATCGTTTAAGCCGACGCACACTGGGGTAATTCATGCCGATTTTGGCGATTAATTCACCCGGACTATTTAGACATGAAAAAAGTATTAGGTTTAGTTAATTATACATAAAGAAATAAAAAAGAAATGTATTTGAACATACTTTAGTGGATTTTTTTTTATTTATGACCAAAAATGCAAAATTGTTGCAAAAGGGTATTATACAGAATTCCTCGCTTATTTATTAATTACTGTCGGAATCATCATCGTATTCACCTACGCTTTCACCTTCGCATCCATCACCATCGTCATCGCGTTCTTCTTCCGCAATTATCAACAAATCCAATGCTTCCCTTGGCATGCGCGTAATTGCTTTATGCAGCAATTTCATTTCTGTCCATATAATGGGATCAGAACTTACAAGCAGTCTATTTAGAACGTTTTCGTTGGTTTTTTCTTGGCTACTTTTTCGAGAAAAATATTCCCTGAAATCTTTATTTCTCGCTTCCTGCGCTTCTTCAGATAATTCACCGATTGGCAACAAGGCGTGAGTTATGACCTCTGGTCCATGAACTAAATATTTATGAACAGTCGTAGGCATTTTATACCAAGGCAGGCGTGGATCCAGAAAAATATTTCGGGGGGGTTTTAAAATGTAATTCTTTAATATTTATAAAATGTTTTTTAATTTGTATGTAGTTTTATAGTCGATCCACATATTTCGGGGGGGGTTTCAACCGCCAAACCCCCCCACCCGCCCCCCCTGGATCTGCCACTGTACCAGGGATAGTACTCAACGAAAGTTTTGGCACAATTTAAGGCAAAGAGTTGGTCATTATGTCCTAAAGACTTTGACGGGTATACCAAATAACATTTGGATTAGTTCCTACATGAAAAAAAATCACCTTTTTTTGAAAAATTAGTCATTTGCAGTTACCGTTTACCGAATTAGTTTAAGGGGGGGGTAAGGGATAATTTGAATCAAAAAACACTTTTTTCGCAAATTTTTTACGGAGATGCAGCTTAAGCAAATTTATTGAAACTTTTTTTAAATTATAAAGCATCATTTAGAGAATATTTCGTGAAATTTTCGTAACAAAATATTGAAAAATAAGCCGGTGACAGCGGGTTTCCCAGAACGTCTTTTTGAAAACAAGTTGTGCGGTGAACACGATAAGTCGGCGTAGAATTATCTGAAATCAAAAAAGTTGTCCAATTTACTTAGAGTATGAGTTAATCCTCCCCCCCCCAATCGTTGAAAAGTTATTATTTGCGTTTTTCAACAATTCGTGGGCTACTGAAGCAAAAAACGCGATTTTGCGCTAAATTTTCCGCCATTTTTGAAATAAAAAACTACCTAAAAATAAAAATGGAAAAATTTGAAAAGTGTAGGGGGGAGGCATTTTATACCAAGAAAGTATGTTCCAAGTTTGAAAAGAATCCATTGAGTAGATTTTGCAGGATCGTGTTCACCGACTTCGAAAAAATGGTTTTCAGAAAAACGCGTTTAAAGTTTTTTTTTCTCAAAAGTGAGGAAACAATTTTTTTTTGTAACTTACACTGAATCATCGATCCCAGGTCCATAAAGTACGTTTCCGGCGCAATAGTGGTCATTTCGGAGATAAAGAAGGCGCCACTCAGGAGCGCATTATGTTGACAGTTTTGCTCCGATTGATATGAAATTTTGACACAACATTTTTGAAATGTTAAACTTTAAGAAAATGTAAAAAAAAAAATCGATTTTCCGAAACTGCTCATCCCTTACCCCCCCCTTAATGCACATCACTGCGGTTACTTCAATCGATTACACATAAGTAATGCAAACAATAACAATGCCCAATACTGCAACTTCTGACAAATAAGGTCGGTTGACCTAGTTTTGCACACACCCTACAACAAAGACAAATGAAAGAATCCAAGATATCAAAATTGTATTTGGTTCTGCATCATTTGAGACGATTTTGTATTGTGTTTCATAAATATCTTAAACACCAAAAATATTTAGCTTACGCGATATCCCGCCTAATATGCTGGCTAATATAAATCTTATATGCCGGCTCTCCGTAAAGTAGGGTAAAATGCATAAAGCATTACTAAAAACCATACATTGAACAACAACAAAACTAACATAAAATGTTTCATTTGTTGCTTATCTTATATTTTTTGCATTTACATTTATTTCTTGACTATCTTTTCACGGACCGCGTGCATATTTTGCCAAGAGTTCACATACAAAAATCGAAATGCTGCAAAAGTGCGCAACAATAGCGCAACTTTTTTTTTCATAAAAAGTTGCTAGAATATCCACAGATTACGATTATGACAATAATTTAGGTGAACATCACTGAACAAACAACTATATGTCTATGAATAGGGTCAAAATAAGGCAATTTTTAAGCTTTTTTTTAAAAAAATAACAAAAATATTTACGAACACTTAAAACAAAAAAAAAAATAGTATTTTAATACTTAAATACCTGAACAAGAAGCCTCGATCATCACTTTTATGCTACTTTAAAAACTTGCTAAAGAAATTTGATTTGAATAATTGGAAAATTTACGTTTCACGCTGCGCGTACGACAAATGAAAAGAAATGTCAACTTTCAGAGTGGATTGCAGGAATATGGTAAATTATTTTACAACAATTCTTTCACCTAGTGATGCGGAATTTTATCTACTTTAACCCGGTACCAAAAAAAGATCAGTATCTTTAATTTTCATTTTTGAATTAATCGCCACTTTACTTATATATTACCCCAGTGTGCGACGGCTTAAAAATAGCAACAAAGAGGCCTAAGCACAACATCAAACAATCATTAAAATAAATCGAAAAAAAAAAAACAACAAGCGAGAAAAAATTTGAAACGCCCCAAAGTTATTGGAAATTTCAGTGAAAACAAAATATTTACAAAAAATATTCATAACGTAATAAAATGCTTATAAAATCAGAGGGAAATTTGTGTAAAAAATTAAAATTTTATCACCTCATTTGGTGGCGATTTGAATGACGAAGAAGCAGAGAAGTGAGAGCTGTCAAAATCCATGCTGAACATTGGAACTCAAACGCACACACACACAGCGGGATGCATGTGTGTTGTCAGCATAATGAATGCCGTTGAGTCGTGCATAGATAACGGCATAATTAAATGTTTACAATGCAACACTGATTTCGAGAAAAGCTTACAAACGAGTTGACAGTGAAAACACGAGCGCCGAAAACGGTCTCGCGTTGTGGTTGTGCGGTGGCACGTTGCATAAGCGACACATGGAAAATGCCACTTTAGCATAACAACAGCCACCGTTGTCAAACATTGATCATTAATTTGACATTTAAAACAATTTTGTGTCATCTTTCGGCCGTGTCTCCGGTGTGTGTTGAGCAACTTTTGGTTGCGGTTTTGCAGTTTGGCTCAAGTTGAAGTTGAGAAATGCCAAAATCACCTCGACTGACTTAAAAAATTATGTTTCATCACAATAGCCAAACAATTGGAGGAAAATCTTGTCGAACGTGAAAGTTGCCTATTGTCATGTTTGTTGACGCTCATCAGCAAAAGCTGCCATTTCAATTCAAAGCTCATCAACATAATTGTCAGCCCAAAATTCATGCCACAAAAGGTTGTTTGTTGAAATATTGTCTACAAACCAGCCGCTGACAATTGTCATTAGTTTTTATTGAGAGAGAGAGAGGGAAAGGGGGAGAGAAAGACTTTTTTCCTATTAGCTGGTTTGAGACTCGTAACGTTTGAGACGAGGCTTGTTGGACGTGGTAAGGTAGAGAGATGTCTTCAGCTAACCCTTGATCCTGAAAAGAGATACAGGACAAACATCCATACAGGAGGATGAGTTATGGATCATTGAGCACAATGACCTTCTCGAGAAGGATAGTAGGAAGGTCAATGACAGCTCCAGACTTCGGAACGACTAATATTTTCATATAAAGAACAAGAAGAGGCCGATTAAGTGCCCTATTGCGACGAATTCTCCACAGGAGGCTTGTATCGCTAGTGTCTTTCTAAAGATTTTTGCCACTGTAAAAAAACCGAAGACCTTGAAAATCCTTTATCTTTCATCTCTTGTAGAGATAACACTACGAACCACCAAGAATCACCAAGGTCACTTGGTGATCGGTGCCCTTCAGCGTTCCTTTCTATGAGAGATCATCTACAATCACTGTACACAAATTTAGTCAGTGGCCTTTCGCTGTTATCTCTCATAGAGATCACTAAGACTCCAAGGTTTCTCTATGATAAAGATCGCCAAAGATGATAGCAATTAGAAAATTGCAATTACTAGCTTTGTGATTGACCCTTTTGCGTTCCTTCCTTTGAGATCATGAGGACAAAATCTAGAAGTTTACTTGATGCTCTTTCGAGAGATCAATAACGATGACTGGACCCAAAGTTACTTGATAGTCAGTGGCCTTTCGCTTTAATCTCTAATAGAGTTCACTAAGAATTAACAAGGTTCCTTTTTGATAAAGATGGACAAAGATGGTAGCAATTAGAAAATCGCTTGGCACTCGATACCACTCGAGTAACTCTCTTCTTTAAAAGACCTGTAGTTATAGGCACCCGAGAATCAACAATCTAACTTGGTGATCGACTCTTTCGTGTTCCTTCCTTTGAGATCATAAGGAAAGAATGCATACATTTACTTGATGCTCTTTCGAGAAATCATCTACGATGACAGGACACATAGTTACATGATAGTCAGTGGCCTTTCGCTTTTATCACTCATCGAGATCACTAAGTATCAAACAGTTTTCTTTGTGATGGCGATCATCCAAGGTAACAGGAGTCAGAAAATGGCTTGACAATTAGCATCCTTTCCTGTATATATCTTGTAAAGAATACAACGTAGTACAGGTACCCAAGAATCAATGACTAACTCGGTGATCGATGTCCTTTCGTTTCTCTCTTTAAGAAACTACTATGAAAGATGTTATCTATTCCTTTGAGGTCATCAGGACAGAATCTATAAATTTTCTTGATGTCCTTTCGAGAAATCATGTACGATGGCAGAACACAAAGTTAGATGATAGTCAGTGGCTCATAGAAATCGCTATGAATCAAAAAGGTTACTTTGTGATGGAGATCATCCAAGATAACAGGAGTCAGTCAATTTGTTAACACTCGCCATGCTTTCCTGTACATCTCTTGTAAATAGTACCACTAAATACAGGTACCCGAGAATCAATAATATAACTTTGTAGTCGATACCCTTTCGTGTTACTTGTTTTAAGAAATTTTTATGAAAGAATTCAAAAATTTAGCTGATAATCGCTGCTTTCCCGATGTCATCTATTGTAGAAACCATCTACGATGCCAGTAACCCAAGAGTCAGCAAGGTTATTTGATAATTAGGGTTTTTTGCTTACCTCTCTTGGCAGAGACTCATCAGTAAGGTGCTACTGAGATTTCCATCCAAATATTCTAGCCTACGTTCCCGAATTTATCGGTGTGCATGAAAACTAGAAAGAGATCTATAGTTTTATGCTGATTCTTAAAGGCGGATTGGAAGTTTTTCATAGGCATTTTCATTCTCAAAGTTGTCTATTTCCTTCTAAAGATCCAGGCGCGAAACGGCGACATAGGATCATACCTGGAGTCAAGGGGTCATATCAGACTCACTAACACAGGAATTAAATAATTTATAACATAACTTTCTTAACTTCAAGTCAAGTCTTGACTTTATTCACTCACTTTCACTTAAACTCACTTAAACACTAAAAGTGTTTAATGTTCCCTTATTCCAATGTTCCCGTATGAGAAAGTATACATAAATTTATTAGAGTTTTCATGGGAATCGATTTGCAGAACGTTGGGACTTCCGAAAGAGTAGAAATGTCAGCATAAGTTGCTCTATAAACAGTAATCAGTTTTAGTACTTGAAACTAAAAAATTCATTTGTCATGCCTTCTCAACCCATAATAAATAATTTAGACTCCTTCTTACTGTCTGAAACATATTTAATTTTGACTTAAAATCATTTCAAAGTTAGAAAAAATTTCTCATTCGACATTCAACAGCGCCGTAAAGTGTAAATAAATCAGTCAAAATCAACTGAAGCGTTCACTCTGGCCGAAAACACTTGTTTCTTATTAGCTTTCATTGGCTCGCCTGCGGTCTGAAGGCTTTTACTGCTTGGCGAAAAAGAATCGCAGATTCCGTTACTTTGTCTTAATGCCGGCAAATTGATTAGATTTGCATTTAGCGCTAAGCGAACGAAGCGACGCAAAAACAGACAAGCAAACAAGCTGGCAACGCTGCAAAATAATAAACCGTCAAATTCAGCTGACAAATTGCAACTTTGACCTTTCCCAAGCTCGCTGTGCGGAGTAGAATTCTAAAAGCAACAACAACAACAACAACCAACAAATTGCAGCTGTTGCTGGTGCTTTATGGCTTAAACGAAATAAAAAAACACAAAACACAAAACAATAACAACAACAACAAATGCACAGCGGAAAATCAAGGTGAAAGTGGACACAAAAAGGAATAACCGATAGCGTGTGCGGTTGGTTAACCGCAAAAACATAATTTCAAATTGAATTAAAGCGTCACGGCGCGCGGCTGCTGCGACATAATGAATGCGCAATTTTTAATTTTTCCGTTTTGCTTTTTTTTTTGTTTTAATTGAGAATTGAGAATAACAAAAAACGAATGCAAAATTCAAACGGAAATGCCGTCGTCCTTGCTAGGAAAAAGTAAAGTGGCAAATAATTTCATTAAAATCATAGCTCAGCGTCAAATGGTGCACAAAAATGCTGCACAAAAGTCGCATGCAGCGTTTAACGGTAATTGGCTGGTGTTGCCGACTCATCGCGACAGTTGCACAGTTGTGACAGTGACGTTAGTGTGCAGTTGTTATGCGTTTTAGTTGTGCGCTTCTTTTTTAATTTCATTGCTGTGCAAATGCTATTTTTTTATGGTTAGCAATAACTGCAGTTTCGGTTAGTTATGAAAAAATGGCAGCTGTAGCGAAGAGCGTTGACGGAGAAAGCGATTGGATCTGGTTGGCAGTGTTGCCGTTACATACACACACACACACACACACAACTCTGCACTTCTTAACTACCCGACTGACAACGGAACTGACTTTGGACTCACAAACAAAAATTATGTGAAGCGAGTTGTGTTGCTTGTTTGTCAATTAGCAACACTGACAGTTGAAACAGTGACAGTGGGCACTTACAATTTCAGGAAAAAAATCAGCAGTACTCACGGTTTGTGAAAAACCATTTCACGTGCGTCTCTTGTGAAGAATACCCACAATGTCAGGAACCACAGCATCAGGAAGCATCTTTCAGAGATCACCCACAATGGCTAAATCCCAAGGAACAGCAAGTTTTCTTGGGTATCGATGCCATTTCACATTATTTTCGTGAAGAATGATTATCTAAGAGTAGTACGTGAGTATCTAACCAACGCTCTTGGACGTTCTTAGTTTTCGGGAATTACCCACAAGGCTGGGAACTCCAGCACCCCTAAGATTTCAATGCCCTTTCCCTTTCTCCTGGTAAGAGAATATCCGCAGAGGCAGAAGTTTAAGCACTAACAAAGTTCAGAGAGCGTATTAAGGCAACCCGTACTTCTACTCGATAGCATAAGTGCTCATTGTTAGTATAAGCATAGTTAATGTTGCTGTTGAGTCATGAGAGGTAGTCTCCTCAAAGGTAGGAACCTTATCATAAACAAGGTTTCTTGCTGCCTAGTGTCCTATCGTGTTTTCCTTATTAGACAACATCCACAATAACAGAAACACAAGCATCTACTCGGTACTCTTTCTTTCACTTTCTTTTGACGTTTTTTCACAATACTGGAAATCCCAGCACCACTAAGGTTTCTTGATGATCGAAGCCTTTTCGCGTTTCCTTCGCAAAAAAGTATCCACATAGGCAGAAGTTTGGGCAAGAGCAAAGTTTGTTTCGAAGTGTCCTATTTCAGGGATCTAACACTCATAGTGTTAGAAACCCAAGCATCAACAAGTTTTCCTGGTAACCGTACCCTTTTATAAACTCATCGTGAAAAGTAGGAATGGTAGGAACACATGCTCGTCGTCTTTAGGAATCGCTCAAAATAATGATGTCCCTTGACGTTCCCTTGGTCAAAGAATATCCACAGTGGCAATAGTTCGAGTACAAGACAAGTTAATTTTGCAGTTGTCTCTTTGAGATTCCACCCACAGCGATTGGAACCCAAGCATTAAAAAGATTTCTTGGTGACCGGTATCATTTTAAATTTAGTAGTTTGGTAAATGGTAGAAACAGGTCTCTTTCAGAGATCAGTCACAATGACAAGAGCACAAGCATCAACAAGGTTACTTGGTTATCGTTGCCCTTTTATGTTCTTCTCGCAAAGGATATCCAAGGGTAATAGGGAGGGTACCCAAACATCAGCATGGTACCTTAGTAATTGATGCCCTTCCGTGTTATCCCCGTAAAGGATCATTTTAAAGAGCAGATACGGAAGCATCTGATGTACGATTTTGATCTCAATGACAGGCACACAAGAATCACTTAGGTATCAACGTTGGAAATGTTATGTTGCACAAGATAAATACATAAACTAGTAACTGTTTTGGAAGAAAAAGAATCAAATCGCATGACTGGGATACCTTTGCGGAGAGTCAGAGAAATCTATTGAGGAAACAAGCGGCGCTTAATGGAACAAGAGTCACAAGGGTCTACTAGGGAAACAAGCGTCACTTGATAAATCATTTGATAGGGATGGAAGCGCTCTTGTCTCTCGACTAACGGGTCACAAGGGTCTACTAAAAAACTAGGCCTCCGAGTGTGTCTCTTACAGAGGCAGTGTCTTGTCAAGTGATAAAATAGATAAACCTATAACTGTTTCGGAAGAAATAGAACCTAATCCCTCGACTGGGATACCTTTACGGAAAGTCAGAAGGTTCTATTGAGGGAACAAGAGACACTTCATGGAACAAGGGCTTATTAGGGAAACAAGCGTCACTTGATAAATCAATGATGTCTTGATTACACAAGGTTTATTTGATAGTGATGAAAGCGCTCTTGGCTCTCGAATAACTGTTCACAAGCGTCTATTAAGAAAACCAAGCCTTCGAGTGTGTCTCTTACAGAGGCAGTCACCATAACATAACCTAATGGAAAAGGGCTCCGAAGAGTGTCTTGTCAAGTGTCACTTGATGATGGAAGCGACTCCAGCTGTGCCGACTTCCCGGTACACAATCGAAACTTTGTCTTAAATTCAGAAAGACTTTGTTAAAAGCTCGCGTCTTTTTTCGCCACTGACCACCAAACAGCACTTACAGACTTCAGCAGAAAACAAAACATTGTTGGCAACGGCATATGGCTGAAACCGATACTAAGCTATCGTCAAATGATAAACCTTGAAGGAAGCACTTAAAACCCATTGCAAACAACCATAAAATATACACAATTCGATGCAGTCTTTGTTTAGTCGCTGTGCCCATATAAAGAACACTCCAAAGCTAAAAAGCGCCTAAACTCGAGGCCGCAGCCACAGCGGAATTTCGCCGATTAATGGCAGCCGAAGCGGCTGTGGTATAATTGAATTACCAAAACCGGAAGACGCCAAAGCCAAGGCAGATATTCGCGTTCACAACGAGCTCGCCATAATGAGGAAAATTGTCGGCTCCGCAACGACTCGACCGCAAGGCTGCAATAAAATTCGAGTTTGCAAAATTTTAAAGCGCAGCGCAGCGTAATGAGCTTCAAAGCGTCTAAAATTCCTGCCAAGCACCGAAGAGACACCGAACACAAATACAAAAGATGCAATTGAAAGTTTTGTGTGTCCACCGTTGGCAAAGGCAGCGGTGGAACGAAGGCGATCGAGTGAAAGATGTGTGGGCAAATGCTTAAAAGGCAACACAAACGCAATTAGAATGCGACGCTGCTAACATAGAGCGGTGAAGATTTGCAATTGTGTAGGCAGCGTGGGGTACAAAAAGTGTAATTCCTTTCAAATTGCTGGCTGCCTTAAGGGGCGAAGGCATCGCAACAAAGTGAAGACAAAGCCAAGACAAAATGCTTCGGCTGCGACAAGGGAGAGGGAGGAGGAGAAGTAGGAGAAAAATGCCAAATGAAAAACGACGCGCATGCGCCTACGCAATGTTTGGATGGAGTCAAGCTGGAGGTGCGCGCACGATCGCTGTTAGGCCAATACAGAGGTAGACTTTACATATTTTGAACTGGCATTAAGCGGATATATTCGCTGTGGACAGTCTGTGGTATAAATAGTGTGACTGAAGGAAGAAGATTTGACCATTGTGGGGATTTTTATAAATTTTTGGGATCAGTCAGCCAGGTTATATAAGTTTTGCCCTTTAAGACTTCGAATTTCCAAAAAAAAAATCCCATCTTTTCAAATTTCATCAGTCAGTGCAAATTTCATGTTCCTAGCTTCAGCGGTTTGGGATTGACGATGTTAAATCTGTTAGTCAGGACAAAAAATTGTATGCATATATTCGAAACTGCACTTTAGGTGCCCATTTTTTGACGATGTCAAACAGCGATTTGTGGAGCTTCTTCAATCATCATTATTCTACCCTCAAATAGCTTCGTTTACCTGCTGCGAGATCTTTCACCCAAAGACAGAATTTCTTTATATGAATCCGACTGAGTGGGAGATTCGAACTCTCAACCCTCTGACCTTTAGTACAATGCACTTATCACTTAGCCAGCAACTTGTGAAGGTTTCCTCAGAGAATGAATTTCTTTCTATGAAGCCGGCTGGGTGGGAGATTCGAACTCTCAACCCTCTGAATTTTAATCCAATGCACTAATCACTTAACCAGCAACTTGTGAAGGCTTCCTCAGAGAATGAATTTCTTTCTATGAATTCGGCTGAATTCGAATTCTCAACCCTCTGAATTTTAGTCCAATGCACTAATCACTTAACCAGAAACTTGTGAAGGCTTCCTCAAAGAATGAATTTCTTTCTATGAATCCGGCTGAATTCGAACTCTCAACCCTCTGAATTTTAATCCAATGCACTAATCACTTAACCCGCAACTTGTAAAGGTTCCTCAAAGAATGAATTTCTTTCTATGAATTCGGCTGAATTCGATTTCTCAACCCTCTGAATTTTAGTCCAATACACTAATCACTTAACCAGCAACGTAAACAGGTTCTTTCCACCGATTTTCTTATTGAAAAGTTCAAATAAAAGTAGAACGTACCTGACCATAAATTCACAGGCGAACGAAATTAGAAGAAAAATGCAAAAATATGCGGCAACATTTCTCTGTGCGTGCGTTTACAGCGGTGCATAATTTATTAAATAATATTTCTAAATAAAAAACAAATGTTGGCATAATTTTGCATATTTTTTGCATAAGTGCTTTTCGCATGCTTAAGCAAAAAGAAAATTGACTTGGTGCCGCTCTTTAATCTGCTGCCTTGCGGGCTGCTAGAATCATTTAAAATTCCTTTGTGCTGCTGCGCACTGTTTATTATTATTATTATAGTTGTTGTTGTTGTTGTTATTGTTGTTGTTTGCATTGTAACAACCAGCCAAACGTACGCAGCGCACACGCAAAGTTCCAGCCCGGCCACAGACAACGGTTGGCGTTCATACCTGGCCGCGTTGTGCCGTCAGGTTGCCAACACAGGCGACCGCTGAACGCAAACGTTTGGCGTTGGAGTTGGCGATTGTCGTCGCCGAAATTCTGCACTGATGTTGATAAGGCATTAAGGCAAACGAAACAATAACAACAGCAGCAGCAACAACAATAACAACAGCAATTGAGACACAATCAACTGCAACTAGCAGCCGCTCAACTCCTCCGCACACACACACACACACACAACAAGCTCCAACACACCCGCGTATATATGATATATAAAAGAACAATAACAACAACAACAACAACAAGATCAACAAACAGCTCGCATACGTTAAGAAAGACATTCGCCCGGCCAACGGCGAATTTCCGCGTGGGGGTTTTTGTTCAGCGCCTGTTGCCTCGTAATGAACGTGCAACGGCCGCAAGTTGCATGCGGCATGTTATCCACTTTTTGCGCGCGCGCTCTCTCTGCTGCTGTGTGCTTCACTTTAATTTATTGTCTGTCTGTCTGATTGCCAGCGTACAGTGCCCGCAATTCAATGTCTTCTTTGCATTCCATCGCCGCAGCCAGGCCAGCTTCTCCCGTTCGCGTCCGTCCGTACGTTCGTGTCGAGTTCAGCATGCAAATGTGCTTCTTCTTCTTCTTCTGCATCTTGCTCTTCTTTTGATTTCGCATAATTTCTGGCTTTTCGCATTTTAATGAATGCACTTACACGCTGCCAATTGTATTGCCGGCATCGTTATTATTGTTGCTCTTTGTTGCCGCCGTTGTTATGTTGTTGTTGTATGTAGTTGTTGCTGCAGCATTATGATTGCTAATTTAACATAAAATAAACGAGCGCGTTGCCCCACGCACTCATGCCGCTGCCTGGGCCCCCAATGCCTCCTACACGTATTTGCCTTTCGCGACGGCAGCGGTCACTGCCGCTGACCGAGGCCCACCTTGGAGCTGCAGCGGCTCGCGCTCACGTTCGCGCTCGTGCTGCAGTATGACACTGCGCTGGCAGCGACCTCGGCGATGACCAATGCTGATTAGCCTCCACCGTTGCCGCCGACGCGCTGTGCGAGTGTGTCTGAAGCGATTGTCAGCTTTAGATTTCACAGAAAATTACTCGCAATCGCTTTCAGCATTGTTAATGCGCTAATAAAATAATCGCTTCATACGCGCCCAGTAGTGGCCCAGCCGCATTGACGGTCGCATCAGCCATTCCGGATTGTATAAAGTTGCAATTTATCGCACTCAACTGTCGGGTCATCTGAAGCACTTAGAGCCACGCTTTACCACGCTTTGCTGGTGTCTTACTTCTTTGAGGGTTTCGCTTGTTGTTGTTGTAGTTCTCATTTAGTGCACAAACTGTTCTAGAGTTCCATAATCGTTGCATTATGACATCTTTCTTACCTTATTTGCGATATTAAAAATGTGACTCTTTATGGGGGGAAGTCATTAAAGTAGAGACTCATTCTTCCCTTGTAGACTTAATGTAAACTGAAAATCCAGAGAACGCTGTCCAAAACAACAATCTGAAGATATGGTTTTGAAAGGTTCCATCAAAATTGTATAGCCCTACTTAAACTGGAGTAGTTCCTTTCGAACTACTTACTTGATCGTGCAAAGGAGATCATCAAAGATACCCACTAAGGGTATTTGACTATAAATCTTTATGGAAGACTAGAAGCTTTATGGCATCCATTAATTGCTGCGTTAAATTTTTAAAAATTCCTTCTTTATGGTCAGAGCTAACTAGAAAAAGAACATACAAGGAAAGAGAATACAAGAAAGAGTGTACATATATGTCCCTAAACCTTGTTCCATGGCTTCTAAAGTTCAGACTGGTGATTCAAGTCGAAGCATCAACATTTGTACTTTCTCTCCTCAAACATAATTTAAAACATACTAAATAAAATTGTATTATTCCTCGCCAAATATTCATCAATCTAACAAAACAAACTTTTCTTTCATTTCTTTACAGGTAAGTGACGCTATTGTGCTTCATTCCGGAGAACCCCAACTCTATCCAAAGGTTGTACGAAATACATTAGAGTTTAAAATTCTGTAACTGTGTACCGTACCGTTAGCGACAGTTGACGTTGTGCAGAGGCCAAAGCGAAATATATTGTTGCAATGGGACATAAAGCAATCAGACGCATGCAATCTCAACTGACCCACCAGCGCGACCCAAACGTTCTATACGACGAAAATGTATACATTCCGCAAGCAAGCTGACAGTGCTAAACAAGCAAATCACTGCCAGGGCATAGAAGATGCACTGCGAGAAAAACTCATTGCCAAAAAGAAGTTAAATACTCCATGGTTTGTTTTATTTGCGTAGCCTAAACTTGGTTACCAGGTCAGGATGGGAAAGGTCTTTCTATCAGAAGGAATCCTACCTTCAGAAGTGGTCCCTGAATAAGTAAGAGTACTTCTTCTTCTCTGAGACAGAGTTGTTTCATCCGAAGGGATCCTTTCATTAGAAGTGGTCCTTCCAGCAAAATGGATTCTTCAATCAGAAATGGCCCTTCCATTAAAAGTGGTGCTCTATCAGAAGCGGTTTTACCATCAGAAGGGGTATTTCCATCAAATAAATTAGTTACATCAGAAGTGGTCCTTTCATACAACGAAATACTTTCGTCAGAGGAATTCCTTCGATTAGAAGTGGTCCTTCCTTAGTAGTGCTCCGTCAATCAGAAGGGGTCTTTCCATCAGAAATGGTTCTTCCAATACAAAGGGTTCTTTAATCAGAAATTGTCATTCCATTACAAAGGCTTTTCCATCAGAAATGGTCCTTCCGTAGGGGTACTTCCGTCAGGTATGGTCCTCCCGTTACAAAGGGTTCTTCTATCAGAAATTGTCTTTCCGTTACAAAGGGGCTTTTCATTAGAACTGAAGTGATCCTTCCATTAGAAGTGATCCTTCGTCAGAAATGGTTCTTCCACCAGAAGGGTTCTTTCCATCTGATGAATTAATTACAACACAAGTGATCATTTTATTAAACAAAATACTTTCGTCAAAAAAAGTACTTCCATTAGAAGTGGTAATTTCTTCCATCAGAAATGATTCTTTCTACAAGGGGTCTTTCCATCAGAAGTGGTGCTGGCAGCAAAAGAGATTCTTCTATCAGATGCGATCCTTTCATTAGAAGTAATCCTTCATCAGAAGTGGTTCTTCCATCAGAAGGGGTCTTTCCATCAGCTAAATCACCAACATCGAAAGTGGTCGTTTCATCAAACAAAATACTTTAGTCAAAAGATATACTTCCATTATAAGTGGTCTTTCCTTAGTACGCCGTCAATAAGAAGGGGTTCTTTCGTCAGAAATAGTCCTTCCGTTACAAAGTTTTCTTTAATCAGAAATGGTGCTTCCGTTACGAGGGTTCTTCCATCACAAATGGTCCCTCGATTAGACAGGGTACTTCCGTCAGAAATAGTCCTTCCATCAGAAGTGATCTTTCCATTAGAATTCGTGTTTCTATCTGAAGAAGTACTTCTATCAAGGGGTATTTTTAACAGAAGTGGTTTTTTCATCAGAAATAGTCTTTCAATCAGGAATGGTCCTTCCAACAAACGTAGTCCTCTAATCAGATAGAATCCGTTCATCAGAAGTTATCTTTCAATCAGAAAGGGTTCTGCCATCAGAAGTGGCCTTTCCATCAGAAGGGGTTCTTCCATCAGAAGTGGTCTACCCATCTTGAATTCGATAGAGCACAAGTCGTAGTTGCCTGTAGAGGTCTACATTTGGTGGTCATAAAGAGTGCATCCGCGGTAAAACAACTCATAAATAAGAGTTGTGGTCGCATTATTCTTAGTGTATGTCGCTTGCATGGTCGCCGCATCGTTTGGCGAGTTGTTCAAGTGCTGCGCAAGCCTGCACAATTTTTTATTGGGCTCTGTGTTTTGCTCTTGCATTTCATCTTTGGCTGTGCCCTTTTATCTACAAGTAGCGCACAACACTTGACTTGAGTGAAGTTGCTGCAGCGCATATTTATTTATGCTTCCCTGGCGGTTGCCGTTCCGCTGAACTTTGCATGTCGGCAATCGAATAACGTCCGAACCGACAAATAACAAATGGCTGCAGTTTGCTGAATGACTGCCAGGGCTGTCTGCTATCAGTCGCTCGCCGCCAGCGCACTCGCCACAAACGAAACGTTGGGTCAAACTTGAACGGAAACAGACGGCGGGCGTGCACCGTACGCCGCTGGCGCCTTTACTTCGCGCTAGACACTTGCCCAGCCATAAGGCCCGGAGCACGACTCACGTTCATACCACGGCCGCTACTTTGTGCGCATATGTTTTGGCCACATGAGTTTTGATGCAATGTGGCGGGTGTGTGCAGTGCAACGTACGACTTTTTTTCGGCGCTCCTCCTTTCGTTGTTGCAACTTCGTTTAAATTCTTGTAGGTACGTGCAATAAATTCGCGCCAGTTGCGCACAAGTGTGTGTATTCAGCATCCTTCACGTGCCTGGCAGCGCCGCGTTGCTCTACCGGAGGGCAGCGTCAAGCCTAAATCATGCATCTCAACTATGCCATCAACTCGAGTGCCTGCTTAGCGCACTTCATTAAAGGAAAAATTTCATTCATTGCTTAACCCTGATTGCACACTTCATTCCACTTCCATCCCTTCGTTGCCTTCCCCCTCACAGCTTTCGCGTGGGCGTCATCATGTGCCCACTCACTTAATCCTTATCCGTTGCCATTCATGCTTCGTACTGCTGCGAGGCAGCTGTTGTTCTGGAATTTTTATTTTACCCTGCACTGGAATGGCAGACCACTTCGCTATGAAGTTGGTACCGACCGTATCAAGACGTATTCGTTGTGAGGTCCTTGTAACCAGTTTGTAAGAATGTTTGGGACTTGAACCTATTTCGTAATTGTTAAATTTCTTTCGAATACTTACAACCTGTATCCTACTCGTTGCAAGAAGGGAAGGTCTTCAAACGTAATCAGGGGTTTTCAGTGGTTCCGTGCGTCTTAGCCACTGAGCTCGAATTTTATTCCACGGTCATCACTATGTCCCTTCCATACTCGTAAATATTCGAGACTAGAAAGGTAAAAGCTAGTCTGGTAATCGGGCTGTCAAAGAGAGATAATTATTGGCATGAAAAGAGTATGAACTAATAAAGATTTGGCAATGTGATTAAAATTCCAAAGATTAGCTATATGTGGTATTTATAAATGATTTCGCTTTATTGAACCGGAACCCTTTTAGGAAAGGGTACTGTCTCAAATACACTAAGAGTTACTGAGCTGTGTTCCAAGTGCAAGTATATAAACTTAGGTATGTGTACCAGGTTAAACCTAGGTATATAGTAGCCTCTCTTCTGGGGTACTAAGTTCGAACAACTTTTAGGACCACTATATCTAAAATCAATACTGTAAATTACATTAACTTGAACTAAACTTAGGCCGATCTTTCAACAACTCCTGCAGGTTATAGGTTAAGTGAGATGAATCAATCCCTGACTTCGTCAGCAAGTTGATATTTCTAGAAGCAGATCTTGTTCTGACATATGTATATAGTTGTGTCAGAACCCAAAGAAGAACTTTGATAGATACAACGATGAATCTTAAGTTTATAGTGCAACTAACCTTAATTTCTTATTAATTAATTGACTGGCACGACAGCCAGCTTACGCAAGACTAAAGCTTAGCTTCCCGCAACCACCCGTGTTGTGCGTGTGAATTTGTACGCGGCTGGAAGGGACCTACAGTTTTATGCCGATTCCGAACGGCAGGTTGGTAGCTTTTTCATAAGCAATTTTTATTCTCAGAGAAGTTCGGTAACCTGTCTTAGCTGGTTTTTCCCCGGTTTGAGGCATATTTCAGTCCATCTGGAATTATAACCTTTAATAAAGATTTTCGACTGCTTCAGACCCGAGGCACTAGACCAGTGCTCGGAATTCCTGCTTCTTTCCTCAAGTCTTAGTGACTCTGATAGAGTGTTCCTGCCCAATGAAGGACTCCAGTTCAAGAGGGGTCATGGCTGCCGCATTTCTAGCAAAGCAATCCTCTTTTTCGTCAATTCCTCTATGTCCTGGGGGACCCAGAAGATTCTGACCTGGTTGTGTATGCCCAGTTTGTTCAATACTTCTATGCACTAACCCTGAGGTTATCTCATACGAGATTAGTGCTTTGATTTCTTATATATTCAGTATTAATATGTATCACTCCTACAATTTACAGTACATCTGTGCGTCTGATGACAGTTAAGCACGATATTTCTCAAAGGAATTAAGATGTTGTTGTAAAATTTGTATGAATTCATTACAACTTAAAGGTGTGAACCTTATTGAAATTGAGATTATTTAATCTATTTTGATATATACGGCGATAGAATGAGCAATTTTACGATATTACGAGCAACTAAAATGGTTTTGATTTTAAAATTATGTCGCTCCGTTCATGGGTCTATTTCCCTGCGGGCAGACTGACCGATGCTGACCAATTACTGGGTTCCTTCTTCTGGGTTTGTCTCTTTCAAACATATCTTCAGATCAGTTGCTCTGATTCAAAGTGAATATTTAGAACTGACAGTCAATATGGCCACACATTCTTTACACAAAATTAAAATTTTTATTTCTTCAAATAATTAATTTTTTGTTAAAATATTCCTAAAATTATAATTTAAACTAATTTTGTTTTTGTTAAAATATTCTTCATATACCCACAACAACAACTCAACATCAACTCAATATTTCAAATTCTTTGCAGCGCATAGCAAAAGTCACTCAAGACCGACTCAAACATTTTTACTTCGTTTTATTTGTATTTCATTTCACTTTTTTCATTTGGCTTTGTTTTGACATGCAATTTCCTTTAATTGTGCTTAATTAATTGATTAAGTTGGTGCGATTAGCACAGTGGCGTTCGGACGCCGAGCGTGGCGGCGCCGCTTAGAAATGCAAATAAATTCCGCTGCTGATTTACGTTGCGGATAAGCCGCGTCGAGTGGACGACGACGAGCGTGGAGTGAGCCGAGTGGCACTTAAGTGCTGCTCTACCTATCCGCTGCATTATAATTAATAAATTTGCACGCCGCACAATCTGCGCCAGTCAGCTGCATCGCTCAGCTGTTGCAGCTGGCAGCGGCACAGCTCAGCTGTTGTGTGTGTGTGTGTGTGTGTTTATGTTAATTGCATTCACTATGCGCGCTGAGTGCTTTTTTTATTCACTCTTGGTCCGCCTTTTGTTGTTCGTCGTCAGTGTTCCACTGCTTCTACTTGTCGCCTTCTGCGTCTTCTGTCCTTTTAGTGCGTCCCGCTCGGCCGTTGCGTTTAATTGCATAATTTCGTAGTTTTGTCGCTGGTTGTGTTGCATTAAAAATGCATGTTTGCATTTGTCAATATTGGGAAAATGCGAATTGTTGCAGCGTAATTAATTTTCTGGTGGCATTTTAATAAAATTCCACTTGCACATTTTTGCTGTTTATACGAATTTAATTATATCGCATTGTTTTCATTGCATTAAAGCTGCCATTGTTGTTGTGTTGTTGTCTTTGCTCTTGTTCCATTACTACTATTATTATTACTATTATTTTATGTTTGATTGTTGTCATTTTTGCCATTTAACATTTAATGCGAATATCTGCGAATTTATTGCAAAATGCATTCAAGCGTTTTTGTTGTCGTATTCCACTTTTGTTTGATAATATTTATGAATGTGTAATTGACATTTCGGTTTTGACCTGAAAACGGAAATATTCTGGTGTTGACAAAAAACTGCTGGTTTATTAAAATTTTTTAAAAATTGTTTTAATTTTTTTTGTTACAACCAACGTTTAATGTAAACAAATTTAAGTGCAAAAAAAGTGTATAAAGGGCACGGTCACCCATATCCTTTCAGACAAGGAAGCAGCTGATATGCCACTGGCCTTGTTTGAACTTTGCACTAGAACTCTTACAACTCTTCATGATAGGAAAAGTACTGAATTACTTAATTTGCCATAACATCCCCTCAGCGGGTTTCGGTCTGCCGCAAAAGCGCTTTCCCTCTTCGCCGTCATCCTCCAACTACCGCATCGAACACCGAAGCTTCTTCGCCCATACGGCCAAGCCAGCGTAGCCACTGGATGTCGTCTTTTCGTCATGAAAGTCGTCTCTTTCAAAATTATTCACTCACAACTCTTAAACCAAAAAAGCTTGTGACCTGAAGTATAACTCATTTTTCAGTAGAACTCTAAAACTTTTCAAAAATCACCTAAAAGTCATCAATATTCCTCGGAAAAACTGGCGATAAAGTCGAAAATTGAATGGTGACTTTGAAAAAAGGAAACTTTTCAAAATTGTTGAACAACGTATAACTGCTAAGGAGCTCGTTACAAAAAATGTGGCTCATCTTGTAGTAGAATTCTTAAGCTTTTCAAAAATAGGCTTAAATCTGGCCATATTTCTCTGAAGATACGAGCTAGTCGAAGTTAAAGAGTGGCTTTGAAAATGTAGACTTTTTCGTTCAAAAGCTCAATATCGTTGTTACTCCTAACCCAATGAAGCTTGTGACCTCAAATATTACACATCTTGTAGTAAATTTCTGTAACCTTTCAAAAATTGGCTCAAGATCGCAGAGGTCTATAGGGAAACCTTATTAATTCAAATTTAAAGAGAGACTTTGAAAAAGTCAACCTTTTGAAAATCATTCAAATAGGTATGACTCATAAATCAAACTGGGCTCGCGACCTGATATACTTGTATAGCACATCTTATAGCCGAATTCTCCAGCTTTCCACAAGTGGCTCTTCGCATCGATACTTTCAATAATTAACAAAAATTTGTATAACTTAAATTTGAATGTTTCATTTCTCCACTTCCACTTTTTCTTGTTCTTTTTTATACATAGAACTAGTAATCATATTTTATTAATTATTAAAAACATAATTGTTTACTTTGCAGCCTTACAAAATATTTTGTTTAATTTAAAAATTAAAAATTAAATTAACAAAAATTTTTATAACTTAAATTTGAATGTTTAATTTTTCCATTTCTCGGTGGACTCAGTCTAAGAAGAGGTCTTCCACTTCTTCTTGTTCTTCTTTTATAGAACTAGTAATCATAATTTATTAATTATTAGAAACAAAATTGTTTACTTTTTCATATAAAGCAGCCTTACAAAAGGTTTTTTGTAATTTAAAAATTAAAAATTAAATTAACAAAAATTTTTATAACGTGAATTTAAATTTTTAATTTCTCCATTTCTCGGTGGACTCAGTCTAAGAAGAGGTCTTCCACTTTTTCTTGTTCTTCTTTTATAGAACTAGGAATCATATTTTATTAATTATTAAAACAAAATTGTTTACTTTTTCATATAAAACAGCCTTACAAAATATTTTTTTTTTTAATTTAAAAATTAAAATTAAAAATTAAATTAACAAAAATTTTTATAACTTCAATTTAAATGTTTCATTTCTCCATTTCTCAGTGGACTCAGTCTAAGAAGAGGTCTTCCACTTTTTCTTGTTTTTCTTTTATAGGACTAGGAATCATATTTTATTGATTATTAAAACACAAAATTGTTTACTTTTTAATTTAAAGCAGCCTAACAAAATGTTTTTTTTTTTTAATTTAAAAATTAAAATGAAAAATTAAATTAATTAACAAAACTTTATATAACTTCCATTTTTAATGTTTCATTTCTCCATTTCTCAGTGGACTCTGTCTAAGAAGAGGTCCTCCTCCTCCTCTTCTTCTTCTTCTTCTTCATGGAGCTAGGACCAGGAATAATATTATTTCTTATGAAAAACAAAATTATTCACTTTTTAATTTAAAGCAGCCTTACAAAATGTTTTTTTTTTTTAATTTCACAAATTCCAACATTAAAGTGTTTTCACGATTTGATATTTCCGCCAACTGCGGTGGCACCCAATCACGTCAACGTAGATCGTAACTGTATAGCTGAATGCGCAAGTTGTCGAATAATAAATTATGGCAACAACAAAAATTCCAAAAGTTGCCATATTTTGCAAGTTTAGTTTCCCCTCAAGACCTGTTCGACGCTTGAACGCGCACATATTCCTTGATTTTCAGCGCCACTACTACTTTTGTTGTTGTTGTTGTATTGTAGTGCACGTGTAGCTATTTGTGTATGCGTTGGCTATTCTTGAGCGAAATTCCCGCAGCGTCTGGCCCAATTTTTCAACATGCCAGATTCGCCTCACCAGCGAACGCATTCAAACAAATCCAATGGTCGACGAGCGGCGTTCACCTTTGACCGCGCGGCTGGCCCAATGGAATTGCCAAGCAAATCAATATTTGCCCCGAAAACACACACCAACTCACACAGCCACACAGAAAGAAGGTTAGAAAAATACGAAATATTAGAGTTGAAGAAAAAAAATTGCAAAAACGCAAACGGCAAACGGCAAAAACTGAAACGACAAAATGCTGAGGGAGAGCAACATGGAGCAAGAGGCCGGCCGATTCATGCAACGAGGGCAGTTGAAATAAAATTAATTGAACTAACCCGAAAACCCCAAAAATAAATGCCCGCATAACCGGCCACTGAACATTCAACAACGCATTTCCCTCAGCGCACGCGTTGCAAACCCCTTTTGGGATTAAAAAAAAAAAAACGAAATCACAAAAAATGAAATTAAATGAAAACGAAAATGAAAACCAAGCAATATAAAGGAATTCAATTTCCTGCGAGAATTTTTCAAAACATCGAACAAAATCGACAGAGTACGATGGAAGCGAGGAAAAATCAAAAATCTCTCCACAACCAAACGAAAGTAACAACAATTCAGCAGTGCGCCTCAAACGGTGTTGAAGCAGCATTGGTGGGTGCGCGGGCGACGGGGAACGAGAACGACAAGAAGGAAATTGCAGTGTGGCGCAATTTTACAAACTCGAAGCGCGCAAGTAGCAAAAGCCAAAGCAAGGCGAACTTTAGGGCGAAGGGGTTGGGGGATGCATTGGCGAGGCCAAGGTGCAGTAGCTGCCTTAACAAATTTTACGCCATTGCGATTATTTATTGTGCGCTGTATTTTTGCTGCAACAATAACAACAACAACAACAACCAAACTGTGTTTGCCAGCAAAATTCTATTAACTACCAACCAAGTTGTGCCGCCATGACTTGTAAGTACTTGTTTTGGCGCGGCCGCCCTTTAGCGTCGCTTTCTGCTTTCCCTTCTTTCTCATTTTCTTGGCCACATAGGACGACTCCGACTGGGCGTTGCTAGTCCGCCTACTTGGGCGCCCAATTGCTTGACAGCTGATGCATTGACCGGTTGCTGGGTGAAGGCGTGTGTGGGCGCGCGTCCTAATGGCGCCACCGTTGGCAACGGTCAGCGTTGCCATTATTTGTTACTTCATTTTTGCCGCAACTTTCAGTTTGCCATTCCACCCACACAGCATTTACATATTTTCGCGCAATTTCACTTCAAGTTGGTTGCTGTTGTCCACTACACTTTGGTGGTGTTGTTGTTGATGTTTTTGTTATTGTAGTTGTATTTCAATAATAACAACATTGCGATAGGATCGCATTTGGGTTTGTGCACTTTGCAACTCTGAACTGCTTGTAAATTTCTTCCCCTAACTCTTAACGGTGTTGAGCAGTCGGAAATCCTTTAAGTTCCTTTTTCTAAACTTTTTACCAAATTACAGGCGTGTCATTTTCCCTTAGAAGCAGCAAGAAGTGTTTCTTCTAAGAGAGAGTTCATCAGTTTCTTCTTGAGAAACAAACAACAATTTCAAATTAACTGCAGACGTTCAGTATATGGGAAATTTCCATCAATAATCTGTTCTATCCAGTTTCTGTCCTAATTATTTTCCATTCCAGCAAGATTACCCAGTCTAATTCACTAAATTGTGACAAGTTCCCTCTCTTCTCGTTCCAATTAGTTCTGATTGACAGCACTTAACAAATCCTCTTTTTTAGTGATTGTACAAGCACAACAACAACAAACTTCTATTATGAACTAACAAGAAATAATGCAGCGGTCATCGAAGACACCAACCCTCTGATATCAACTCCTCCAACCTATCAGCAATGGATACGCAGAAGGCTCTTATAGAACTTAGTCAAGAAATTCTCACCCTATCAATGAGTTTCTTCTAGAGAACAGTAGATGACAGCTCTATCATCTCACTTAGGATTAGAGTCCGACCGATTAATCGGCATCGGCTAGTATCGGCCAATAAAATTGGTATCGGCATCGGCTAGTATCGGCATCGGCCAAAAGAAAAAAGAATCGGCATCGGCCAAAAAAGGCCACATCGGCCGTTTTTGGTCGATGATGCCATCGGCCTATTTTTCTGCTTTCATTTTTTTTTTCATTTTTTGTACCAACGGGTTCTTTCAGTAATGTATTTTTAGATACTGTTTAATATAAATGTTTCCTAGAAATGTTTTTTTTAAACTAGGTATTCTTAAAAACACAGATTTTCTCGAAATGTCTATGCATTTCGTCTCTTAATGTGGATATCAGAAGATATCCACATTAACCGGTCGCAATTTGAGAGTACAAATTTTAGTATAAAATTCGTAATTTTAAGTTGAATAAAAAACTGAATTTGTATGCAATATTTACGTCACTATTTTCGTTTCTCTCTCAGTGGATAAATTTGATGTATTATTTTTTTTAATACATGTTAATGTATTACAATGATGAATTCTCTTGTTATTTTATTTAGTTTTTAATTATTTCTTTTCTCGTTGTTTTGTTATTTTGTGATGAATATTACAAACAATATGTAATAGTTCCTTTTGTTATTTTATAAAATGGACTGTGTTTTTGATTGAATTCATTCGTGTTATTTTTTCTACGTAATCGGCATCGGCATCGGCCGATTTTCGCCCTTTCGGCCGATTAATCGGCATCGGCCAAACTCGTCCTTCCGGCCGATTATTCGGCATCGGCATCGGCCAAAAAATTTGGTATCGGTCCGACTCTACTAAAATTACTTTATCCCAAATCTTAAAAAAGCTGAAGTTTCCTCCCAAAAATTTTCAAAATCTCCTATATTTTTTAAAATTATTTTTGTCCTTAAAAACTAAGAAATTAAAGTTCTCATAAAAAAATAAATATTTATACAATTTTTTTATTGCAGCTTTTTTATTTAGCTTCAGCTTAACAACAACTCAACACAAACAAAAATTATGAAAAGTGAGATTGGCATGGAATTCGCTTTTGTAAACTTTCTTATTTCATTGCATTAATTATACACTTTGAAGCATAAAAGAAAATTAAATGAGACATTTTAGCTTTCAATATTCAAGGCTTCAGTGCCACTAATGATGTCAAATGTATCATCATAAAAATCTCCTAAACTTCCTCCCAAACAATTCTTCCTCCTAAAAATGCTCCTATCAGTCTAAGAATCTCCTAAATCTAGGAGAATATCTGCTGATCTGGCAACACTGGTACTACTGAGCGAATCAGTTGTGATCTCGCTTACATCGCTCGCTCGATCTATTTAGCTTCCGAAGAACTGGTGCCAATCTGATGACGTTGTGACCAGTGTTGCCGTTTCGGTCCAATTTGGACCAAAATTGGTACCTTTGTTCCATAAATTAAGGCTTTGGTAGGTTGGTTGGTTTGTTGTGATTTTCAAGGAATTTTAGTAGGCAACACACTGCATTAATACATTTTCTTTTCATTTTTTTATGATTTTAAAATTATGTACTCCGAAGCTTGTTAAAAAATTGTACATGCAAAAGTTCAAACATCTCTGCAGGGAAGATCTAAAGCTATTGGAGATTATAACGCCACATATAGTCCTTTCTGAAGAAAATTCAAATCTTCTTCCTTTGATTTCAAAATTTAGTGGACTGCGATCCAGATAAAATTATAACCCATTGAAACTAAATTTTTGTTTAGCAAATTTATTTTTGATAGGCTGAGATTGATTTTGGACCAATTTTGGTAGGGAAAAAATTCTTAGTGCCAACACTGGTTGTGACCCGTTCAACCTCTGACGTTAATGCATTCCACATTGACAGGATGCTCCACCAGGGGCGGATTCAGAAAAATATTTCGGGGGGTTTCAAAAAGTAATTCTTTAATATTCATAAAATGCCAAAATCTTCCTTTTAATTTGTATGTAGTTTTAAAGTCGATCCTAATATTTCGGGGGTTTCAACCCCCAAAACCACCCTGAATCCGTAATGAAATTTTGACACGTGATCAAGGAGATTTTGGGTTTTAACATACATACTTACTTTTCAAGAAAATTCTATATAAATTTTCAAAGATACAAAGGATTAAAATTTTCAAAGGACCTTTTTCATATCCTTTTTTTACAAATAGATAAAAAATCAATTTTATTTAAATTCTTGAGCATTTCCTCTTTCATTTGATATACATGTCGCTATATTCTATCCAGGTTAAGTATTTTTTATATTTTTTTTATTTTTTATCCCCTTCAAAATTTTGAAGTCCTTTTAAAAGGACAAAAGATGTAAAAATGAAAAACTGAAAACGCAGTATTACTGTATTTCGTCTATAGTTTCACGCCCATATGGATTTTTTCCGGTGTGAAAATTTTTTTTAATTTTTGTCGCAAGGTGTTATTAGTAAGAATACAACTTTGCCCAACACTGTTCTCGACATTTTCATGGAAAAACAGGTCGCAATCGTGGCTCGGTCTTAGTCGACAAATAAGTCGGTCACGACCGTCTGTAACACACACCCGCACTGCATCATGCACATTTTTCTTTTGTTTTGTCGCCATTTGAACGCATTTCTTTTTTCCTTGGCGTCGTTTTTAAAAAGTGTGTTAGTGTTTTAGTGCGCAGTCATTTAGCGGCACTGTGTGTGCAGGCGGCTGAAAGTGCCAAGGAAAATGCAAACGTGCTAAATTTATGCGAATTGTGTTGAGCACTTAACTGACATACACACACACACACGCACAACCTTTGGCCATGCAACACGCCTTTCTGACGTTTAATTATAAAACGCGACTAAAACATGTGACCCATCATTTATGTGAAATATAAAATTTTCAACAAAAAAAATTTTACAAAAAAAGTTGCATGCGTGCGCGATTTGTGCAACGCTGCTCGATGTTGCAACAGGCGCTTTTGTTGCATGCAATCATTGTCACATCATAGACTTCAGATTAGCGCTGACAGCAAATCGATGTTAGGCGCACATAAAGCATACAACGCGCTGCTGTTCGTCACACTGCCACACCCACAATAGCAGCTGGCTGCCGCTCTGCGGTTGTGAAACTTTTTAATTAAACGAGAATTCTTAAACTCAACGCTGTGTTGCTCTGGCGGCCAAATGAAGGTTGCCAATTTTAAGGCTGTGCACACACTTGCGGTGTAGTTATGAAAACTTCTTCAATTTGTAACTGCGGCATAATTAGCGGGCGCACAATTTCTGTAAGCGTGGTGCTTGCGCTTTAAAAAAAAGTGGGCTGCGCAAAGTTTTCAGTGTTTTCGTTTCTTTACCACCCAGGAACGCTGACTACGCACACACACACACACACACACATTACATTTGAATGTGGCTTTTCTTGGAAGGCACACGTTGAAATGAGAATGTAAATGAAAACTTGCAGCAGCGTAAAACGTAGTGAATACTGAGAATTGCCGCATAACACTCTCACACACACACACACACAGACACTAATGCAAATTTTTACACCTAAAGTGCGTCGGTGAGGCATTGAAAAAGCCTCCACTGCGGCCTCCCACTCTACCAACCAATCTGCCGCTTGGTAATACTTAAAAAATAGACTAGAATAGAGTAGAAGTGTTAAGTCGGTCTGAACAAACGTGTTGGCGCACTACACAGTAGCTACGCCATTTTTTTTTATTTTTGCACCTTTTTCCCCAGTAATAAGCCTTCTTAATCAAGTGAAAATATTTCAGTTAGTTCTAATTGAGTTGTTCATACCCGGCGCCTAGAAGAACGAAGTGTCTTTGAGGGGAAAAACACACATTTTGACAGACGCCTATATTCGATTTTTCCCCTTTTCCATATAAAAATCGCCTATAAGTCAAATTATAAATAAGTAATTTCATAACAACACATAATGTATCTAAAGTTGTTAAATCTGGCTGTGAAAACTGAGCAAAACATGTCATTTCAGCAAAGCTTTCTCATAACAGTCTCTGTGTCTTCAATCCACGCTTTCTCAGGCTACCTACAGTTGTATGGTCTGAGTGTGAAAACTGAGCAAAAGATCGCCTTCTAGTCAAACTGATGGACGTCAGTCTCTTTGTCTTCCTTCTTCGAGGTCTCAGGGAACTTAAAATAGTAAGGCTTGAGTGCAAGATTTGAGGAAAAGACGCTATTCTAGCCCAGCTGTCGAATGTCTCTCTCATTGTCGCCAATCCCAGGTGGACTCATGGAATTCACAGCAGTAAGGTCTGAGTTCAAGAATTGAGCAAAAAGACTTCATTATAGCCAAACTGTTCGAAGTCTGTCTCTTTCTTTTCATACTTCGAGTTGTCAGGGAACTTACAGAAGTAAGACTTGAGTGCGACATTTGAAGAAAAGACGAAGTTCTGTTGAATGTCTCTCTCATTGTCGTCAATCTTAGGGTTTGATTTGATATTTATTCGTATTCACAGCAGTAATATCTGAGTTCATGAACTGAGCAAAAGACTTCATTATAGCCAAACTGTTCGATGTCTCTCACTTTGTCTTCAATCTTCAAATTCTCAGGGAACTTACTTAAGGCTTGCGTGCGAGAATTGCAGAAAAGACGTAATTCTAAACAAACTGAATATGTCTCTCATTGTCGTCAGTCCCGGATGACTCATGGTACTCGCAGTGGAAAGATCTGAGTCTAAGAACTGATAAAAGACATCATTATAGCCAAACTTGTCGATATCTCTCACTTTGTCTTC
The DNA here is from genome assembly GCA_963668005.1 of Melieria crassipennis. Classification (NCBI taxonomy): domain Eukaryota; kingdom Metazoa; phylum Arthropoda; class Insecta; order Diptera; family Ulidiidae; genus Melieria; species Melieria crassipennis. The sequence continues at coordinate 79,435,107 of OY764962.1, read as the reverse complement.
AATCTTAGAGTTCTCAGGAAACGTATAGTAGTAAGGCCTGAGATCGAGAATAGCACAAGATACCCCATTCTAGCCAAATTGTTCGATGTCGCTCTCTTTGTCTTCAATCTTAGAGTTCTCAGGGAACTTGCAGTGTTTAGAGTTATCTGTGGTTTGAGTGTGAGAACTGAGCAATTGATCGCATTCTAGTCAAACTGACGGAAGAATGTCTGTCTCTTTGCCTTCATTCGTCGAATTCTCAGGAAACTTACAGTAGTAAGACTCGAGTGCGAGAATTGAACCAGGGACCGCATTCTAGCCAAACTTTTCGATATCTTTCACTTTGTCTTCAATCTTCAAATTCATAGGGAACTTACAGTAGTAAGGCTTGAGTGCGAGAATTGAAGAAAAGACGAAGTTATAGACAAAATGTTGAATATATCTCTCACTGTCGTCAATTCCAGGTGACTCATGGTATTCATAGTGGAAAGATCTGAGTCAAAGAACTGAGCAAAAGACTCCAACTTAGACACGCTGTTCTATGTCTCCCTTATTGAATTCAATCCTTGTATTCTCACGTTGCATACAGTAGTAACAGACTATTGTTGTTATTGTAACATGTTTTTTATTGACAATAATTTAAGTATATAGAAAGTTGTAATACGATCATACGACTTTGAGTATATAAAAATGGACAGTTGGAAAGATAAAAGTCGATAATCGGAAACAGACTGTCCGTGTTACCAACAAAAGCTTTGCTTTCACTCTGGACCAGTTAAGATCAATCAATGAGAGAATCTTCATGTAATGAAAGGATTGGTGTGGGTCTCAAAGTATTATTTGGCTCAGTATTGGTATCACTACTGACTCAGGTTAGTTTAAATTGTAATCTAACTAGGCCATCTAAGTATAAACAATTCATGTAAAAGAAGTGATCTGGACACTTTGTAAGCCCAGAGTTTTGTCTATAATATAAATAAATCACTTCGAAGTTCGTATTTAGACCCAGACATTACTTTTTCTTTACCTGTTCCCAGTGATGAAATGCAGTGATGACCATTTAGCTACTCGCGAGTACAGAACAGCTATCACTGATGCAATAATAGCAATTATTATTGAAAATAATAAATAAATTTGTCAAGGACGATAATGAAAAGAAATAATACAAATGACGGTACCCAAATCTAATTGTCCTGGAATTTTCCGTTTGGACTTCTGTATTTTTTTATTAGACGATTCAGCATGCTGGGAAGCCCCACACTTTGCGTTGGTTCTGAAAGGATGCAGAGGTCCTTACCTCTCCTTAGACAAGGTTTTAAATGAAGAAATTGTTGACATTTGATTTGAGCCCATCAAGGTCATAGGTGCTGGAAAAAATTAGGCCTGTAGGTTAGTAGTGACTCATAGCTTTTCAACACAATTGTTGCGGCGGAGATACATTTGTGAAAGAGGGAATGGTATGATCGGAGCCCCTAACAATGTTTTTGACCTCAAGCTGTGTGTTTTAAGAACACTTGTTGCCCTTTAAGCTTAAGCTGAGCTTTAAAACTTCTCTGCAAACAAAACCAACAACGCAGTTGATGAAAAGGGACCCACTAATTGATTCGGTTCGGCAAATATCCAAAGTTGGAATGGTTTTAAGACAATAAACGTTCATCAGTCTGTTAGATACAAGTCTACCAGTTTCTAGGAAGACTTTCACAAGCCTATTTATATATTTTCAAATTACTTTTTATAGCAATTTTTAGATTTTTTTTTTTTTAAGTTGGAGTTCTAATCCTTACAATTTTTACATAATTCGGTCGAAGAAATGCTTTCAGTGGGTATCAGCCTATTTATAGAGATAAACACTTCAAAGACCATTGCGATAATTTTGACGGTTTTTCAGTTTTTAATATTTCTATATTTTCTTTAGTATGTCTATCAACTTTTGCTTTTATGACTTTTATTTTTTATCGGGTTCTACAATTAATTCTACAATTAGGGTTCTAAAATAAAAATTACCCAAATCCGATGTGTACTTGTCGAGATATCAGCGCATATAATATGAAGTCTTTGTAGTTATGCAAAATTTGCAGTCTTTCAAGTGTTAGGACGCATGGATGGACAGTCTTAAAGACAAACTTGTCTATAACGATTGTCTTTGTAATGCTTATCATGCACTCATATCCATTCTGTTCTACCCTCTACCTCTTCCGGGTACCAAAAATGCAACACCAGAGTGCAGAAACCTTCACACTGCCTGCGTAGCGCTTGAAATTTCCAGCAAAAAGACGCCAACAAACAAAAGGAGCACCTTTTAACCCCCAACTCCAACAATACAAATTCCAACAATACATAACAACAATACTCAGCAGAATCCACGAAAATCCAACAAAATTGGTCCTCCCGCCCCCCGCCCCCCACCAAAAGCATAGAAAAGAAACGCGCGCAGGTACTCGAAGTTTTCAAGTTGCAGTTTTTTACGAGTCTCCAAAGTGTTGTAAAGAAAATGCCAACAAATTTAAATGAAATTCACTATACAACAACAACATCTACAACAACATTAATTAATTGAATTTTTCTTCTTTTTTGTTTATTGTTTTTTTTTGTATTTTGTTATTTTTTTTTTTTTTGTTAGTCGTATGGAGAACGCAAAAGTGCACGACAGCATAATAGAAGCCAAGTACACTTTCCAAACAATATACGAGCACTTGATGTAAATAGGCACAAACCAGTAGCCCTCAACAAAAAACAAAAAACTAAGTAACTTGAAAACTTTAAAACGTAAAAGGCGCAAGAACAAAAAAATTCAAAGAGCAGCGAGCTTAAAGCAAAGCATTTGCCGAAAACAGCAAATAGCGATGAGAGTGCGTAATGAACACTGGCAGCGCTTTTTAGACCGAGTCGAACAACAACAACTACAACAACGAGAACAACAAACTAGAAGTTGAAGGCAACAAACAAACACGCATAAACCAAAAAAAAAAAAGAAAAGAACTCGCCCGCCAAATGCATAGCAACAAATGTTGAAAAGCAGAAATCCAATTACAAGCCAAACATTTTTCTTTTTACTACTTTCCACTTTTACTGCTTTTCAGTTTTTATTTCAGTTTGGCTTCACTTTTTTGTTTTTGTTGTTTGTTTTTTTGTTTTTTTTAATGGTAGCAAGAGATACTAGCACATCCTCCCCCTTAACAACGAAAAAGCATTTGCCTGAATGCAGACTGTAAACCTTGCAAGAGCTGAAAGTTCCGGCAAACTCTTTATTTGAAAGGTGGATTTAAACTTGGCGCCATAAAACTGCCCTTAAAAGCACAAGGGCGCCCAAAAGTATGCGCATAAAATGGCCATTCGAAAGTGACTAAGCTTAGTTGCGCGTATAGCAGGTGCCAACTGTGTGGCATACTTTTAGGCAGGCACAAGCAATGGTTTTGCTTTGCAAACAATACCAAATGCATAGAAATTGACTGCAGAAGCGGACATTTGTTTGTTCTATTTTCTATTACTTATTCATAATTATTATGAAAATATAGCCAGAATATTGGCAAAAATATTTTCTTTCACTGGACGCATTTGCAGTTAACACTCGGATGCCCAACAACTTTTTAAACGGCCAAAGCCCAACAAGGTCCCCAGGGACCTCTTCTGTAATATTGCATATAAGGCTTGTAATTGTGTAATGTAGTGTTACATAATGTGTGTAGATGTGTTTGGAAAGCCAAAAAGCTAAGCTTGGTGTATATTTTTTAGTAAACATATATCTATGCATTTTTTACTACAGACAGATGGCAAAAACGTATAAAATACAAGATAATTGCTTTTAAAAACGCCATAGGTCCCTACGGACCTTGTTGGGCATCGGAGTGTTAAAAAGCTCTCATGAAACTGAAGTCAGATAATATATTTTAAACATATTATTTGATCCAATAAAGTAAACTAATTTGGGCATACAAAATATTTACGAAAACTGTCGCGAAGATCCTAAAAAAATTGAAAATATCCGTCAGAAAGCCAGACAGAAAAATTAAAAAAAAACAGATTAGAAAAATTACTTTAATTTTGGACAAAAAGTGATGATTTGCAATATAAATATAAGTATTAAGTACCTAAAAGGGCGCCTGATAAAGCCTGGTTCAAGAAGGACTCGAAATTGATTCTTACAAAAAAACGATCGATCATTTAGGAATATAAACAAATAACAAATAGACACCACAGAGACAAACAACTTTTGAAACAACCTATTAAGTACCTAAAAGGGCGCCTGATAAAGCCTGGTTCAAGAAGGACTCGAAATTGATTCTTACAAAAAAACGATCGATCATTTAGGAATATAAACAAATAACAAATAGACACCACAGAGACAAACAACTTGTGAAACAACCTGTGAATAGGATTCGACAGAAAAGAGACGAACGTGCTTTTAGGGTACTCGAACCTTCTCTACTTCAGTCTTTTTTCTTCTTTAGCCTCGTTTACTTTTTTCTAAATATTTCCTACAGTCTCTGTTCTTTTTTTGTATTCAATTTCTGGTGTTGTCTCCACTCGTCCTGAGTCACCAGTACAATGTGCAATTCTTTTCCATCTTCCACTCTTTCGTACTGACTTCTCTCTTTCTCAGTGTCAATTACAACAGATTATATCTCTTATATTCTATACTCCATTTTTTTACCCTTTTCTATTCCTTTTCATTTGCTGTGTTTCATCTTATTGGTTCAAACCCCCCAAAACACAAAACTTGCTAGTAAAAAATATGGTTTCGAATGGTATTCGGTTCAAAAGTTTTACGCAAAACCTCCTCCCAAATGAAATCCTGTGTGCGCCACTGGTCTTCATTCTACCCAAGTCACGAGTACAATTTGCAATGCTATTTCTATCATTCATCGCCTGAGTGCTGAGTTAATTGGAGTGTTTCTTTCAAGATCTCACGTACAGTCTTTTCTTAACCCCAAATTTGTTCTATTTTTTCTATAGCTATCCCATCCGCTTGTACAGTCTTTACTCTACCCGAGTCTCAAGTCCAATGCGCTACTTCTTTATTGTTCTGTATTCCACATTTCTCGTCTTCTCTCTTTCTTAGTCTCGCAGTTTTCAATTTTTCCTATTTTTCTCTCTCCTCTTTCTACTGTTTTCTGTCTTGCTGAATTTCAAATTCAGTGTATTATTTCGTTCTCTTTTATATTCCATTCTCCCAAACAGTCTTCATACTTCTTGGCCTCGAGTTTTCTATATCCCATCCTATATATGGTCCCCTCTTTCCTTTTATTTTCCTGTATTCTATCTACAGTCTTCACCATACATGAGTTGTCTTCCTGAGTCTCGAATTCAGTGGACTACTGCGTTCATTTTATTATTCCATGCTCCCATACAGTCTTCATACTTCTTAGCCTCGAGTTTACTACATCCCCTCCTATCATAGGGTCTCCTCTCTTCTTTATCATCGAGTTACTTTTATTTTCCTGTACTTTATCTTCTCGTACGGTCTTCACCCTACATAATCTGTCTTCCTGAATTTTTAATTCAGTGGCTAACGTCGTTCTCTTTAATACTCCATCCTCCCATACAGTCTTCATACTTTCTTAGCCTCGAGTTCTTTATGTCCGATCCTATCATATAGTTTCCAATCTTCTTTAGCGTTGAATTCATTTTGTTTTCCTGTACTCCATCCTCTCATACAGTCTTCACCCTACATGCGCTGTCTTCCTGAGTCTCGAATTCAGTGGACTATGTACTTCGTTCATTTTCTTACTCCATGCTCCCATACAGTCTTCACACTTTCTTAGCCTCCAGTTTGCTGTAACCCATCATATCATATAGTCTTCTCTTTTCTTTAGCATCGAGTTCTTTTTGGTTTCCTGTATTCTATCTTCTGGTACAGTCTTTAATCTACATGAGCTGTCTTCCTGAGTTTCGAATTCAGTGGCTAACTTCGTTCTCTTAAATACTCCATCCTCCCATACAGTCCTCACACTTTCTTAGCCTCCATTTTGCTGTAACCCATCATATCATATAGTCTTCTCTTTTCTTTAGCATCGAGTTCCTTTTGGTTTCCTGTATTCTATCTTCTGGTACAGTCTTCAATCTACATGAGCTGTCTTCCTGAGTTTCGAATTCAGTGGCTAACTTCGTTCTCTTAAATACTCCATCCTCCCATACAGTCCTCACACTTTCTTAGCCTCCAGTTTGCTGTAACCCATCATATCATATAGTCTTCTCTTTTCTTTAGCATCGAGTTCCTTTTGGTTTCCTGTATTCTATCTTCTGGTACAGTCTTTAATCTACATGAGCTGTCTTCCTGAGTTTCGAATTCCATGGCTAACTTCGTTCTCTTTAATACTCCATCCTCCCATACGGTCTTCACACTTTCTAAGCCTCGAGTTTTATATATCCCCTCCGATCATAGAGTATCCTCTCTTCTTTAGCGTTAAATTACTTTTGTTTTCTTGTATTTCATCCTCTCGTACAGTCTTCACCCTACATAAGCTGTCTTCCTGAATTTTGAATTCAGTGGCTAACGTCGTTCTCTTTAATACTCCATCCTCCCATACAGTCTTCATACTTTCTTAGCCTCGAATATACTACATTCCCTCCTATCATCTAGTCTCTTCTCTTCTTTAGCATCGAGATCAATTTATTTTCCTGTATTCTGTCTTCTCGTACAGTCTTCACTCTACATGAGCTTCGAGTTCAATGAGCTACTTTTTTACTGGTCTGTATTCCATCTCTTTCTCGTTTTCTATATCTCATTCGCGAGGGCACAGTACGAGTCCTCTTTTCTTGAGTCTGAAATTCAATGCACTGTTTCTTACTTTTTTTATACTCCATCTTTCCATATAGTTTTCACACTTTCTTAGCCTCAAGTTTTCAATAATGTGTTCTATCGTATAGTCTCATCTCTTGCTCAGCATCAAGTTTCTTTTATTTTTCTGTATCCAATCCTTTCAAACAATCTTCACTCTGCCTGAGTTTCGAATATTGGAATATTTCGTTGGAATATTTCTTTCTTTTACTTTCTTTTTCTAAACCTCATTGTTCCATATGGTCCTTGCACTTCTTAAGCCTCGTGTTGCTTTTCTATTTGGGTATATTATTTTCTCGTACAATCTTCACTGACTCATTGGGATATTTCTTTATATTACTTTTCTGTATTGCATCCTCTCGTGCAGTCTTCACTCGAGCCCACAGCTCGAGGTAAGGCAGGCACTATTCATTTTTTATGCGATGGTTTCTCAACTCCTTCTCAAATACGACACCGACCTCTTCATACAATGATCATTCTGTGTATTGATTTTCATTTGACATAATAGAAGATTTACTATAGTAATTTACTGTAGAAGAGAGGACCTGGAGTCTGTTATCTTTAGCCTTTAAGCTATTTCCTTGAAATCGCGAATGGAACTTCTTTATAGACTATATCGATCTGTTTCTTGTAACGCTTGATAGAAGATAATAAATGACTCGAAAATAATAGGAACCGTAATGATTTGGTACGCAGAACTCAGACTGAAGACTTATGTTGCTCAATCTATACTAATTACCGTTAAGTTTCGTTCTTTACAGCGACGTACGCAGGATTTCATTTGGGTTGTTCTGTACTCACCATTTGAAATCATATTTGCCAACCACAACTTTTGTAAGACACATATTTGATACCAACTCAGATTTGTTTTAAAATTAAGTAGATTTTTGGAGCATTAATTTGTTTTATTTAAATTGAGAATATTTTGTAATTTGGCATTTTTTTGTTGTATTTGCTTCTGTTGGTACCCACACATAGCTAAAACTGCAGCATTAATGGATGGATAGACATTTCAAAGGTTTCCCCAAAATCGATGTGGCAACGGCCGCTCTTTTGTATCATTTATTTCTTCCGAATACACAGCGCGACATTCAAAACATTTGAAAAGCTGCTAGTCACAACGCCATTGGCAAACACAAAGATAACACAAAATTATTACGCCCCCTCCCCCCCCCCCACCCCTTACCGACCCCACAAAACAGCCGCTCCGAGACAACAAATACTTAGTGTTGCTGCTGGCACCCGCTGCCGTCGCCACAAACGAACACACAATGCTGCACTGAGCAACAATGACAATACTAGCAACAACAACAACAACAACAATGAAAATAGTGAGTCAACAATGGCACAGACAATGAGCCGAGCATACTTTTAGGTGCTGGCAAAATCTGCTACTTTCAATTCAGCGCCCCAGCAACAGCAACAAAGTGCATCGCAGCGCATTCAGCCGGCAGGCGAACAACGACGCAGCGACGGCAAACTGGCAAAGTGGCAAAGCAGCAAATGATAGTTGCACTTGGCCTGCGGCTCATTAATAGCAAACGATCAACGGGTCGCTGTGAGTGGCTGCACTTGCACTTGCCCCCGACTCGACTTTGTTGTTGGTTGGTAAGCGCCTTAGAGCCGACTACAAATTTTTCACTTTTCTTTCTTGCCGCATTTGTTGGCTCCTTGAATTTGTTTGCCTGGCTGGCGTGCATTGTTTTTGCAATTTGTGCGAAACCACAAGAATGCCGATTGCAGGCAATGCACTTGCAACAACAACAACTACTACAATACTACGACAAGTCCAACAACAGCTGGCAGAGCCAAACCAAAGGCCGCACAAATGCTGCGCTCTATTTTGCTGATATTCTCATTGCTGCTTTTGGTTGTTGTTGCTCTCTCTCATTATACACAATTTTAGGGCAGAAAATGTCAAGCACCTTTTTCACACATACATGTAAAAGTCACACTCATACAAACAGGGCCGCTTGCGCGCTCACTTTCGAAAAAGGTTAAGCACACTTGACACTTGCGGCGCCGCCGTTGTCTCGTTGCCGTTGCCGGCGTCGCTCATTTTCGCATGAATTATGGCGACAGAGTTGCGAGTTAAAGAAATGCTGCCGCATTTACGGCGCAGCTGACAGCGGTATGAACAGTCATGGCGGCACATAGACAGCAACGGCGACAGCCGGGATCGAAGGACCAAAGGGCGCGGCGACGGGTCATGCATAGTTGAACGTGTGAATTTTCACACATTCAACACACATGCAACAAACATTCGCATTTGGTGTGACACTTTTGTGCTTCATGCAAACGAAAAAACCCGATTTTTTTCTTCCTCACTTGTACAAAAATGAAAGGACTAAGGCAGACATAAATTTGTGTCGCATACTTTTGTGCGCTCATTATAATTGCAATGGCAGCATTAATGCCGAGCAACCTTTTGAAGTCTGGCAACAAGCAGCAGAAGAGGCGGTCGGGAGCGAAAGTGCAGCACACGGCTGGAGTGTTAAGTGGCATTAGGCCGCTGCGAAGAAAAGCAAAAATTGTGACACATCATTTTGACACCTTTCGCTGTGCGCTCTGTTGCGCCTTCTTGCTGCCATTATTTGGCGCTTTCATATTTGTTGTTGCTCCAGTTGTTGTTTTGTGCAGCAGAGTTCGCCATAACGCAATTCGTATGATTGCAGCAATCGTTGAGCGCATCTTGCATCTGGCGCCTGAAAACATGCAACACAAATTTGAGTGCATTTAATATTTTTGAAATATTACTTTACGCCAGCGAGCGCGTCTTGCAATGACTTTAATTAAGCTTGGCTCATGCTTGTGCAACATTTAGTGCTAGTAAGCGCCTAAAGGTATGCAATAAATGCAAAAGAATATGGATTTTAATAAAGCAAAAACATTTTTGTCAAACTTTTGACAATTATTTGATAAAACTTTATTCATGAATTGCAGTTTGAACCAGGGACTTAAGTATTATAAGTTTTTTAAGAAAATAATTGCAACGTAACTATTACTATGCAACATAAATTTTTTTGGTTAATTTTAATTATTATTTGCAACAATTAATTTTTATGTTGCGTAATATCTGTTATGAGAAATAAATAATATATTTTGTTCATTCTGGATAATTATTATTTTGGGTTTTTTTTTTTAAGTTGCTTCATAACTTTTATTTTCGATTTGTTTTATTTACGTTACCGATAATTATTATTTTCAGAAATTTTTTTTTTTACGTTGCTTCGTAACTTTTATTTTCGATTATTTTTTTACGTTGCTTTATAACTTTTATTTTCGAGTTTTTATTTACCAAACATTTTTTTTTTACGTTGCTTCATAACTTTTATTAAAGAACAATTTTTTTTTACATTGCCTTGCCACATTTTGAGTAATTTAGTTTCACGAACATAAATAAGGGTTTTGTTTATTTAAATTAAATTACAAACACATCAAAACAGCCATATACGACTTTGATTTGCACAAAAATTAAAATGGTGTAAATTGGTTTTCTGCAATAAATTTATGTTTGTCAATTTGTTGTACTACAAATAAATGTATTGGAACAATTAAAAATCAATTTGAACTCAAAATGTGGCAAGGCAACGTAAAAAAATTTTTTTTCTTTCATAAAAGTTATAAAGCAGCGTAAAAAACAAAAATCGCAAAATAATAATTATCGAGGACGAAAAACAATTTTTTTTTTTCATAACAGTCATTACGCAACGTAAAAATATTTATTACATGATAATAGTTACAGGCCATGTAAAAAAATTTTTATTGCAAATAATTATTATAAAGCAATATTTATAAAATTATCATAAATAAGGGCATTTTTTGTATTTCCAAAAATATTGATAATAATTATTTTAGGTCTCTGGTTTGAACACATTTTGAATTAATTCAATGCCCTAAAGTATATTTTCTAGTTTCAAGAATTTTTGAACAATTTTCAATTTTACAATTTTGAAGTGTTAACTGCTTAAAATTCATAAAAAAAATTTATTAAAATCATTGAGGCCTACAAAGTTACTTAAAATTTTTTTCAATTCAATATAATCTTTAAGTCTTTCAACTTGTGCCTTGTGCACTAAAAATTTCTCAGTCTTGAATTTGTCCTTAAATTCCCTTTAAATTCTCTAACATTGCCCACTTACAGCGAATTTTAGCCTCAAAGTATGCAACGCATTTGTGCACTTCTCATGCGTTGAATATTTATAACAGATGCTTTGCTCACATGGATTTCATACTCGAATGTAAGTAATCCACCCTCGGCACTTCACTTATCAGAGAAATCCTACACACACTCGCACTTACATTGCATAAATTATTGGTACGACAGCTCTGTGGGGATATTAGGCCCAGCCTTTCGTTAGCATTTATGGCACATAAAAGGTGCGAACCTACACAGTTGTATGTCAATTGTTAACGTGGTACTTGGCAGCTTTTACAGATATTTTACGCTTACAGGTTTATCATTGTTTGGGTAGTTGGCGAAAAAAAACATTAGCTGTGTTTGGTGTGGAATTGAACCGAGATTTGAACCAAGGACAGGCTAATTCATGAGACATATGTTTGTATGTGTCTAGAGGACGATGAGACTCACTATATCAGTGAATGCCCAGCTTTCGAACGTTTCAGACATATGTGCTATGATTAGATTCTAGTGGAGGATAAGGTACTCCAACTCGAAGTACCGAAAATCCTTTGTTTTGTTAAAGCAATGAACTAGCTATAAGAAATTCAGAATATCTTGGAACTTTACATCAAGGGTTGCCTATTTGAGGCAGCAGCATCACCCAACGATGTGGCTGGCCTGATGTATTATTATTATATATATAATAGTACAATATTACTGTATATCCAAGGACATTCCCAGTATTGTACACAGGCAGGTAGACGTTGCTGTCCAGTAATCGCAAAATAAGGAAGAGGAAGGCAATGTCTGGACAGTAATGGCCTGTACCCATGAATACTCTCAACAATAAGTCGTCAGAAATTGTTTTTTGGAGCTTCTAAATAATGAAGAGTTAAATTGTTATCTGAATTAAAGAATACTTTTAGCTAAAAGAACATTTAGTCCATTCAAAACCCCTTTTTTATACCATAGAACAAGCTTTTAAAGTTAAAAGACCAGTCTAGTGGTAGAGCTCTCCTTCAGGTAAAAGAAGAGTGCTTACAAAGGTCCAGACATAGAACACAGTGGATCCGTAGCGACTTCAGTAGTAAATTCTGTTCAGAAGGTGTTAAAACTCTGACGGGAGGAAGGTATACTCTATTCATAGCTCTTAAGTAAGAACCCTCAAAGTCTCCTTTAGGCTTTTGAAACTGTGACTTCCAAAATAGGTTGGATGACGTCTTTAATGGGTAACTCAGTTGAGGAGAAGCTGCTGAATTGAAATGAAGCCAGTATAGTCTTTTCATTGCTCTTTAGTAATAACTTGCATTCCACTCTCAAAGTCTCCTTTAGACCTTTGCAGCTGTGGGTTCCAAAATAAGTAGGCTAGATGACGTCTTTAGTGGGAACTCAATTGAGGAGAAAATACTAAATTGAAAGGACGCCAGTATAGTCTTTTCATTGCTCTTTAGTAATAACTTTAGTCCCGTCCCACTCTCAAAGGCTCCTTTAGGCCTTTGAAGCTGTGGCTTCCAAATTAGGTTAGATGACGTCTTTAGTGGGAACCTGAATTGAGGAGAAGCTGCTAAATTTAAATGAAGCCAGTATAGTCTTTTCATTGATCTTTAGTAATTACTTGCATTCCACTCTCAAAGTCGTCTCTAGGCCCTTGAAATTGTGACTTCCAAAATAGCTAAGTTGACGTATTTAGTGGGTAAGTCAGTTGAGGAGAAGATGCTGAATCAAAGGGTCCCAGTACACTCTATTCATTGCTTTTTCGCAATAACTTGATTTCCACCCTCAAAGTCGCTTCTAGCCCTTTGAAACTGTGACTTCTAAAAAAAGTTAGATGATATTTTTAGTGGTTACAACAGTTGACAACAGTTGGTTACAAATTTCCTACATAAACTTTAAAACTTTAACTTAAAAAACGCCTAGTAAGCTGAAGCGCCTAAAAGTTTGCAAAACCAATTTAATCTTATTTCCTTTGCACTCTTTACGAATCGTATTGAAAGTAAGTGAGCAAATTAGTGAAAAAATACCAAAGTTATTGAAACTTTTTCGCTTCGGCCACACAAAATTCACTTCAGTTTCTTGTCTTCCACCACACACCGAATGCCAAAACGAATTACGGAAAATTTTGCATATGTTGCACGCTGCAAAGTTACGGAAAATTTCCAGTTACGGCCGCTATTAGAAACTCAAAAAAAATTTACAATAAATGAGCGTAATTTTCTTGAACGTATAGTTGGCTAAAACTTTTGACCCAATTTTGCAGCAATTTCCATTAATTCCGTTTGGCATTTGCGCGCAATTGCGGCCTAAATACGCAACTACTGAACTGAAACAGCGGTTTCGGCGATTTGCTTCAAAAACTGCGTTCAATTGGCAAATTAAAAAACATGAAATTGCGCCAAAGCATAAAAGTCTCCGATCAAAAACGTTTGCGCAGATTTTGAATGCTAGAAAAATCGAAAAATCGTCAAAAGTTGGAAAAATTCGACTGTCAAAAATTTGCGCCAATTAGAAAGCAATAATTTGCCTAATGCGGAGCACTAAAGTAGGCAACAAATAATCACAGCACAGTTGGTGGCGCCTAAAACTATGTGACAAATGGCAAATTCCAAATAGGTTGGAATGGTTTTGAGTGAATGACGTTTGAGTGAAATTACTGTAATTAACGTTAATTACCTGCGAATGCGGTCATCAAATCTGGGCTATCAAAAATAGCCCAGCTGCGCCAACAAGTAGGCAATTATATATTTTTTTTAATGATTTAGGTGGAGTTTAGTTTGAATTCAAAGTGGTTATAAAGTTTTTCATGAGCAGCTGGAATATTGCATTACAATTTTAAAATCTAATGAATTGGTGTAGCATATTTTTGTGCTTAAATTCAACACAGTGTGCGTCGTAATAATTAAAAAAAATGCATTTAAATTTAGAACATAGAGAGCGCTTGAGAAATTTGCTCATAGCGTAATTTTGATTTATTCTAAGCTAAATTTCCCAAAAAGCGCTCGAATTCCGATGCTTAAATATGTGCGCAGCCAGCCGAAAAGTATGCCACACTCGGGCGGTTGTAAATTGCGCGCGTCTAACCGAACGCCTAATCAACTTCACTATTGGCCGCCAGCGTCGTCGCGCGCGCTTTTATTAGAACACAAAGTGGCGGCGCATTGCTGTCACTGTAACGCTATTTACATACATATTTAATTTTATAATCTTTTGCGCCCTCAAGTGAACGTTGAGTCTCCTAACGCGCCCGCACGCCTCTACCACGCTTCGGTACTTTGAGCGCCGAAGGGCGCTGAGCTGACGCCGTCACTCAACCCAAAACCACAAAAATTTCCATTGCTTTAAGGGGCGTTGGCATTTATTGTTGTTGTTGTTGTTGTTGTTATTGTTTATACTTTTCGTATTGTTGTTGTTGTTGCTTTTGTTGTTATTGCATTGTTTGCTGTTGGCATTTGTGTTGCTCGATGCGTAATAGGATTAAGCTTTGACTATTGCGCCACTAAATATGCTACACTTTTCAACATGCCGTGATTGTTGTTGCCATTGTTGTAGCTGTTCTTGTTGTTGTTGTGAAGTATGCTTAGCGTATTCATTAAAAGCAGTGGGCCGCTGTAAATAGCAGCCAGCTCAGCGCCTAAGCCACCGCAAGCACATCTAAGAGCATGCAAAGCAATGTTAGCTACAACAACAACAACAAAACCCATAATGACAGCAAATACAGATGACACCACCGTACCAGCAGCAAAGCCTTTTCAAAAAACAACAAAAACAATGCGCTATATGACACCTGACATACCCTGACACTCTGTGCGTGTTGCATACTTTTGTGCGCTAAAATGTGTCTGACATTTTCAACTGTTCATTGGGCGCTGCTGTCATTACAACTAATTGTTGTGCGCTACTTTTTGCTATGTTGTAGTTGTTGTTTTTTTTAATTATTGTTGCTTTGTTCTGGCAAACTTAGTTGCGGGCATTAACTTTGATTTGTCGCTAATGCCAATGCAGCAAGAAATTTCAAAAACTAAAACAAAAAACAACAACAACAACAACTTGTAACATTGCGGTTACATTAAAACTGGTTCGCCGCAACCATTCATTCGATTTGTGCGGCCGCCGCACGCCTAACTGTATGCTACAACTATTAAATTTATCGCAAGTTTTTGTGTTTTTTGCGTGTTTCCAAATTTATGTGATTTGTTGTTGTTTTCATTATTTATGAAGTGTTTGACATGCCGCCTAGCATATGTAACATGCAGCGCAACAAATCAGGCAATAGCGAAACAACAAAAATTTCAGCTGCAAGCAACAAAAAGTTGCAAGCACGCATAATGCAACGTCGAGCGGAGTTGAGCGAAAACTTTGCGACAACAATGGCGGAAAGTTGAAACAGCAAACGTGACCGACGTAGCAATTGGCGCGCGCAAATAGTTTGACACTTTGGCTTGACGTATATAGTTGATATTGTGTTGTTGTTGTTGTTATATTGTTGTTGTTTTTGTTGTCGTTTTTGTTGCCTTTGCTTGCTTGCTTGCTTGCCTGTTAATAAATCCTGGCAAAGCAAAACAAAAAACTATGCTACGGCGTATTATATCAAACAAAAACAACAACAACAACAATAGCAAAAACAATGAAACTGGCGAAAAAGTTAACATTTGATAACGCCAGCCAAAGCCCACAACAAAGCTTAAAGTTAATACAACATAAGCACGCGTGGCGTACGCGGCCGACGTCTGCTAGCGTAGCTATGTGCGTGTGTGTGTGTGTGTGTGTGTCTATCACATCCCTGTCGGACCTGAGACAACTGGTGCCCAAAATTCATTGGTTTTTCAACTGGTTTTTTGTAAGTCAATTGGACAACTAGTTAGTTGTCAAAGTAGCTTCGCTGACAGCTGCAGAAGTCAGTCAGTTCGCATCTAATCGTTCACGTTCTGTGTGCGCGTTCATAGGCGAGAAGAGACATGAAAATATGAAACGAAACGAAAGACGAAACAGAGGTGAAATAATCAACAAAATTCTGTTACGGCTGATCTTGCGATACTTTTGTTACAACAACCAGAGACCTAAAATAATTATTATTGCCCTAATTTAAGAAATTTCTATAATTATTGCTTTATAATAATTATTCACAATAAGAAATTTTTTACATCGCCTATAACTATTATCATGTAATAAATATTTTTGAGTTGCATAATAACTCTTATAAGTAAGAAATATATTTTTCGTTGTCGATAACTATTATTTTGGAATTTTTATTTTTTACATTGCTTCATAACTTTTACTTATGAGTTTTTTGATTTACGTTACCGATAACTATTATTTTTAAAAACATTTTTTTTTACGTTGCTTCATAACTTTTATTTATGATTTTTTTCAATTACGTTGCCGATAACTATTATTTTAAAAAAATTAATTTTTTACGTTGAATTACCACATTTTGGATATGAATTGATTTTTAATTGTTTTAAATTGACAAACGCAAATTAACTGCAAAAACCTAATTTCCACCAACAACTAAAAAAATTAAAAATCAATTCATACTCAAAATGTGGTAAAGCAACGTAAAAAAAACAATTCTTTTATAAAAGTTATGAAGCAACGTAAAAAAAATGTTGTTTCAAATAATAGTTATCGGCAACGTAAATAACAAAAAATCATAAATAAAAGTTATGAAGCAACGTAAAAAAAATGTTCTCAAAATAATAGTTATCGGCAACGTAAATAAAAAAGTCATAAGCAAAATTTATGAAGCAATGGAAACGAAAAAAATTCCAAAATAATAATTATCAAGAGCGAAAAAAAATTTGTTTCTCATAAAAGTTATTACGCAACTTAAAAATTAATTGTCGCAAATAATAATTATAATCAACAAATAAAATTTATGTTGCATTGTAATAGTTACATTGCAATTATTTTCTTAAAAAACTTATAATAGTAAAGTCCCTGACAACAACAACGTAGAAATGTTTGCATTTTTCGAACTTTCTGTTTCTATGACACGAAGTTTGCTCGATTTGCACGTTTTGTCTTGAATGATTGCAGTTAGAATTTTGCATGGTTGCGTAATGCAACGAATTGCAGCAGCTACTTAAAGGTATGTATTAATATAGCCGCCGTGGCTCAGTTGGTTAGTGCGTTGGACCGCGAGTCGAAGGCAGCAGGTTCAAATACTGCCTGTAATAACACCTAAAAAAAATAACGGGAAAACTCGTTTTCTCTTTCGGTGGCTGTCCTCTCAGCTGGAAATGGCAAACCTCTGAGAGTAAAAATTGCTTATGAAAAAGCTCCCAACTTGCCGTTCGGAACCGGCATAAAACTGTAGGTCCCTTCAACCCGCGTACAAATTCACACGCACAACACGGGTGGTTGCGGGAAGCTAGGCCTTAGTCTCGCGTAAGCGGGCTGTCGTGCCAGTCAATTATTATTTATTATTAAAAAAAATTAATATATTTATTTATTTATAAAATTATTCTTGAATTCATTTATTGATCTATTAATTTCAGGCGAAATCCCCCAAACAGTTCCGGCAGAAGTGTGTCAACAAGTCGAAGTTCATCTTGATGCATCTTTAAATGCACCAAAAATATTTTTTTTATTCGCGATGAATTTTTGTTGGTTTCATAATTTTTTTAAAATAAAATTAATATTTAAAAATTTCAATGATTTATTTTCCTTTTTTTTATTTATTTATTTATTATTATTTTTTATTTATTATTTATTTATTTTTTTTATTCGCGATGAATTTTTGTTGGTTTCATAATTTTTTAAAAATAAAATTAATATTTAAAAATTTCAATGATTTATTTTCCTTTTTTTATTTATTTATTTATTATTATTTTTTATTTATTATTTATTTATTTTTTTTATTCGCGATGAATTTTTTGTTGGTTTCATAATATTTCTAAAATAAAGTTAATATTTAAAAATTGCAATGATTTATTTTCCTTTACAAAAATAAACTGGTTAGAAAACTAATCCAGAAAAAACTATTTTGCATACTAGTCGCTTTGCAACTGGTTTGAAAACTGTTTTACTTCGGACTAACCTTGGACTAGTTGCAAATGAATGCAGACGGGGAGAATTGACTGTCGCCTAGGACACCGCCATGTTAAAGGGTGTAGTTGCTCCAAGAAAACGAGTCGGTTCTGGGGTCAGTGATGACCAGGGAAAGGATTTTGTGTAAATTGCCTTTTTTGTTTGCTGCTAAATAGAGCATTTTTGATTGAAAATGAGCACGAATTAGGTCCTCCTGATTACAAATATACCACTTTTATTTTGCCTTTTTTTGCCTTAAAAAGGCAGTTTGCCTTTTTCACCCACCATAAATGCCTTTTTTTATTTACCGTTAAATGCCACAAAATGCCTTTTTCAAGATTTGTCGAGCGCCTTTTTATTTTTCTTTCGTTTTTAATATTTTCCCCCTTTTGTTTCGCAAAAATACCTTTAAACTAAAAAAAAATTAAGTGGCAACATTGCAATTTCGTTAACTTATCGATGTTTTTACATTGATTTGATCATTCCTAAGCCGTTATTTTTTGTTGTGCAGTGGAAAATTTAAAGAAAAAACATGGCAAAGTCAAAAAGTTCGGTTAGCGTAAACATTTTATTTATTTTTTTGTGATTTTTTTGATTTTCTAGTATTTTTTTCTTATTTTTAAATGTCTGTTTTTGCCTTTTTAACAGTTTTTAATGCCCTATTTTGCCTTTTTATGCAGTTTTTAGTGCCTTTTTCTGCCTTTTTGGGAGTTTTTAGTGCCTTTCCGTGCCTTTATTGCTATTTTATTTTGCCTTTTTTATAGGTTTTTAGGTCCTCAAAATCGTTTCCCTGGTTATGACTGACAAGCAACCAGTTCAAAAACTACTTTTGGACCAGTCCGATTTCCTACAGGGATCCTCACACACACACACACACACACATGCGCGTATAGCAGATTTAACTTCACATAAATATGTACTTGCATGTATTTGGCAGGTGGCTGCGTACGTGTGTGTGTGTGTCTCTGTGTGTGTTTGTGTTTGGCTGTGTGTGTTTGTGTGTCGTGACGTACGTGCAGCGCGGCCGCTCAACGCAAATGACAAATGACATTTGGCTTTGGCATTCGACACATCATAAATAAAGCCTGGCTCGCCATATGCCAGCCGCTCGTATGTATAAGCAATACAATACAACAACAAAACCAATATAAATAAATACAGCCCGAGCAAACAGACGCAAACACAAACGCAGGTAAACAGGCTTCAGCAACCGCAACGCTGACAAATTTAATAAACTGCAAAATTCAACACCGGCCACCGACCAGTCAGCCGCTCAGCAGCCACCGGACATGGCCGCCTCGTAGCAAGCATTGCTATGCGAGGCAGAGTGCGCTATGTGCGTGTATGTGTGTTCATGTGTGCATGTGTGTGTGTGTATTGTTTGTGGTAAGTGATGCTAAGTAGTTGGCTGTCGTGCGCGTATTGCAGCGACAGTTGGTGCCGCACAATAAGCATTAATGTTCGGCTAATGCAAAGCGCCGAAAAGTAGACTATGTCAAACACAAATGTCACACACGTAGCGCCAGGAAAATGCGTGCATCACATGCGAGGCTGCGGCATTCGTTGTTGGCGTGTGCGTAGTGTTGCGAGTGGGGTGGGTTGATGCTGGTAGGAGGAAGGAGGGAGGGGGGCTGGTGTCGGTGTCGGTGTTGGTGGTCACGCTTGGTGTCTGCTTTTATTGTTTGGTCGTGTGTTGCGTGGGCCACATCGCAGTGCAGTGAAGTGTGGTCTAGTGAATGGGCGGAGAGGAGGGGTGGGGTCAGCTGGGATTTGCTTACACTAATACATAAATAAAAATATTATTGTGTGTGTGTGTTTCATTGAAACATATATCACCCGACTTGAAATACTTTTAGCATTAGCATTTTTTTGATGAAATTGAAGACGCACAACAACAACAACAATAACTCAAGAAACAAAGACAGTATTACATGAACCAGGACTGCGAGTCTGGCACCAAAAGCAGCACAAAAATGTCAATAACAGATTAAATAAATAAAAAATATCTTCACCAAATATAAAAACGACACGTACAGAAAAATCTCAGTCGGAATATAACAACAATAGACAAGGTTAGGTTATATTTGAAGAGACTTTTCTGCGAAAAAGTATGGAGTGCTCTCAATCGAAGACATTATTGCTTTCCCTTTCTACTTATGGAAGAACTGTTTACGTATTTTGAACTGAATCTTATTTTAGCCAAACCATCCTATTGGTTGATCCTTGAAATCAGAGCCAACATCGAACCAATGAAAAAAAATCAAATAGAAATTCTTGCTTTGAAAAGAAAATTCCTATCATTGATTGGTTTTAGTTCTTTAACTCTAATCCGACGTTCAAAAAAACTCACACATAAGATGTTCGGGTGAAATTTCACCCATATGGTACTTTGTATGTTTTAATGCATTTTTTGACCAATTTTAATAAAAAAAACTTTTGTTATCTTTAATCTTTATTTGTTATCTTACAGATAAATAAATTAACAAATGTTTCTATATTTTTCTGCAATTAGGGCAGTTTTGTTAAGTTAGGTTATTGTGGCTGCCTCTGTAAAAGACACACTCGGAGGCCTATTATGAGACCCGTTGTGCTACCACATATTTCACCTGTTTTTTAAATGTGTATGTAACACTGTTTTTTCCAACATATGTTACAGCACACATTTCAAGCGGATGGGGAAAGGGGGGAAGAAAGGGCAAGGGTAGGGAAAGGGAAAGGGTAGTTAACTAAAACTTTGTGTTCACCACACGTATACTTTTTTCAAGAATTGCAAGCAGAATGTGCCTTTCGATCGTTTTTGATACCAAATTGACACCGTGTTTCAATAGTTTTTTACTTTTTTATGCTCTGATTTTCTGACAAGGTTTGGGAAATTGGCTGTATTGAGATAAGAAGTCAGCATGAAGATTTTCCTTTCGGTATTGTTGCTCTACGCAAAATCTTTAGCTTTAATAAACTCAAATCTAAGTCCTCAAGAATAATTCGCCGCTTGTACTTTTTGTTGTGATTCCAGCTGGGATCGACAGCGATTAGTTTTTCGTTTGACGGTATAGTTAGTGAACAACCAATTGGTCTAAAGTGTCAACTACTGCTATTGACTTATTGTAAAACGATGTAATTTCGGATAATTTTTTGTCAACCACATTTCCTGGTTATGATGAAAAGTGCTCAAAGGGGCATCTTCCGCGAAAAGCCGGCAATTGTTTACTTAGTGTGTCCTTTTCATAGGACGTACATAGCAGTTGTCGCTAAACCCACTTTTCTCATATATCTCTTATGGGTGTTAACGAGCTTCATTCTTGATTACAATCGTTACGTTTCTGGCGAGTGGTTTTGTCACCGACAGAACGAAAAATTGGTCTGCCTGTTGTGTAACTCTACAGATTATCAAGAGATTATCCATTCGACTTATAAACACCACTCAAAATTGAAATACCAAAATATGCCTGAATATCACCAACGCTGATCCATGCACTGCCAAAAACTCCCAAACCTTCAACATTAGTTTTGTCAGTTACTATCTTTAACATTGGTGTTCATTGGCATTTTGTATTGCTGTCACACGACTTCAAGCATAGCGAGTTATACCAACTTTAGTTGAAATAATATGATTGGCTCTTAGTTTTCCGTTGAGTTCAGGAGCCCCATTGATCCATAAAAAAGTTTTGCCTATAAAAGCAGTTCAAAACTTTCACTCCAGTGACGTAATTTTAGGGCATTTTCTGTATGTGTTGTGTTGAATTTCCATACAATTTGTATATGGGTGAAATATCACCCGAACGTCGCCCACGTAACTTTTTTTGTAATCACCGTTATAATG
Organism: Melieria crassipennis; assembly: GCA_963668005.1. Taxonomy (NCBI): domain Eukaryota; kingdom Metazoa; phylum Arthropoda; class Insecta; order Diptera; family Ulidiidae; genus Melieria; species Melieria crassipennis. The sequence goes on along the minus strand of OY764962.1, from coordinate 79,413,381 downwards.
AAATAATCAATATGTTGTAGATAATTTCTAAAACTTATATTGGTTTGCCACAAATACAAGAAACCTTAATCATTTTGATAAATATATAGGAAAGTTACAGCATCCCAAAGTTGAAAATGGGTGAAAAATCACCCGAACGACGGATTAGGGTTAACAAAAGAACAACGTTTCAAATATGAATAAATTATTAAATTAAATTAAATTATTATTATAAATGTGCCCTTTCCTACCTCAAAGCTTTTACTGCCTACTTTCTTTCTCACAAAAAAAAAAATAAAAATAACGGGAAAACTCGTTTTCTCTTTCGGTGGCTGTCCTCTCAGCTGGAAATGGCAAACCTCTGAGAGTAAAAATTGCTTATGAAAGAGCTCCCAACCTGCCGTTCGGAACCGGCATAAAACTGTAGGTCCCTTCCACCCGCGTGCAAATTCACACGCACAACACGGGTGGATGCGGGAAGCTAGGCCTTAGTCTCTCGTAAGCGGGCTGTCGTGCGAGTCAATTATTAAATTAAATTATTTCTTTCTCACTTCTTTGGCATCCTGTATTCCAGAACAAGCGCCGAAGAAGAAAATCTCTTTTGAAGTAATTTAAGACAATTTTTTTTACTTCGCATACAACTTTTACTGCCTACCCAAATTCATACCTTAAAGCCTTTACTAACTGTTAAATATTTGTCCTTCTTGTCTGTTGGCATTCTAAATTTCTAAACAGTCTTCGAGCAAAAAAATTTTGTAAAGTATTACGAAATTCTGTTACAAATTTCAAGTAAATCGATGCATTAGAACTTGAGATATCCAACCATATCCGCAATTTCCATCGGAAAATGTTTCCAATCGACAAAAATGCTACCAAGTTCTGAGAAAAAATTCAGCTTTCGGAATTCATATTTTGACAGTCAACGAAAAAAATAATTTAAGTAAAATTGCAAAATGTTCTGGAGAATGGAGAATGGAGAAATCTCAGCGCAAAAAAGGAGTGAGATTAGTGCAAAGGAATATACGAGACAAATCCAATCCTTTGGAACTACCAGCTGCGCTGTACGTAGTAACATCTAAAATTTCAGAACAAATATGCTATTCGATTATTAGATTTGTAAAATACTTTCGTGTCAACAAACCCGCATTCAAATATCTGCTGGAAGTGCTCACAGAATTTTTGCCGCCAACACGAAAAAAAAATTTTGCTGTAACGCGAACTATAAAATTATTCGTTAAGGAAAGTGTTTTATAGTTGCAGTAAAATTAAAATAAATTTGAAGTTAAACTTAAATTTTTCGGTATAACAATTCTTTCCAGCACAATCACAGTGAAAAAATGAGCGAGCTTTTCCATCGGAATACCTTTGACGATAGCAAAATTTCCTCCGGAATTTTTTGACCATGCTTCACAATTCCAAATTTCAGAGGAAGAGAAATGTTCGAGGGAAATTTTTGTTCGTGATCGGGCTGATCATGTCAATCGTATCGAAAGTAGTTTCGAAAAAAAACTGTTTAAAGGTTTACAGTCTCATTTCGGGCAGTTTGACCGGCGCGTCACAAAATTAACTATAACTCCGAAAATAATTCGAATTTTCGTAAATCCTCTTGGAGGCTTATTTTAAAGATATAAACTTTGAAAATATGAAAAAATGAACTGATTTTTTTCGAATTTCTAGACTAGAATTACCAATTAAGGGGGTAGTCAGGTAAATTTTTTTCAAAGTTTTTTGGTATATTTAAACCCTTAGAAATCATGTAGAAACCTTCCTTTACCTCGGATAGTATCCGAAAACGATTGAAAATGAGATTAGTTGTAAGGGCTCGCGCGCTCGAATGCTGTTGTTTTGAGCTGGCTGACACGATTACGGCCGATCTACTGCACCGATTTGCTTAAACTTGTTTTCTATATTTTGAGAAAAGGTTTGGCTATCGCGTGAACTACGATCATTATTGTCCATTTCTATGTAACAACGTTATGACACAATTATTAACAAAAAACAAGCAAAAAAAGAGGAAAAAACTTTACAATCGCACTAAATGTTTATTTATTAATATTTTTTTACAGTTAAAGTTCAAACGAGAGCCATTCATTTGTACTTCAAAATGAAATTTGTTTGGTATGTTTCAGATCATCCAAAATGTAGAAATCGTGTCAGCCAGATTTCAAAATGGCGTCTTCCGGTCGCCATATCTCCCCCGGATATAAATGAAAATTTATAAAATTTATTTGTTCAGTACTCAAAATTTGTACAATAACATATAAAAAAATTTTTAATGTGGAATATAAATTTGCATGAAAAAAAATTCTTAAAAACATGGTCGCTTATACCTGACTACCCCCTTAAGCAACAAAATGCTTCATTTTTTGTTTAAATCTGTGATTACCTGCCAACCTTTTACCTTAAATCCGTTCGACTTTCGTACCTAACCACCTTCTTATCTTAAACTCTCTATTACCCAACTTCCTCTCTACTTGTCTGGTGGCATTCTGAATGTCAGAACAAGCTTCAAACTAAGGCGGAAAATTCCTTGTTAATAGAAAAATTTTTTAATTTTGTGCTTTAAGCTTTCGCTATCTACTGAGCTTTTTACTTTTAATTGTTACTTCACCATAATTTGCAGGACTTTCAAAAAGTTTTTTCGATAACAAAAATTTATTAACTCTTTCGCTTAAAGCCTTTACTACTTAACATCTCACATCACATCGAATCTATTGAAGTGATTCAATCAATTTCACTAAACTCGCCAAAGCTTCTATGAAGCACAATGGATTTCGTTTAAAAAATTTTGCAAACATGGCATAAATTTTGAAATTATTTACGCGCTGTCAAATTTCAAATTTAATGACAGCTAAAGCCATAAATTGAATTTAGCACAGGAAAGTGCAAAATATCGCCATACAACAAAAGTTGAGCGTGTTGCCACTTGAACGATGAATGCAAGCAAAACGCTGTGAAGAATATGTGTATGTATGTGTGAGTGCGAGAGTGTATGTGTGAGAGTGAGTATGTTTAAGTGAGTGTGTATGCTTACAAATAAAGTTATTAACATGGATTTGCAATATAATCAAATGGACGCCAGCGCGAGAAGAAGACATGAACGACGCTGTCTCAAGACGGGCCAGGAATGCACAGCGTAGCTGAATCACTCGCTGACTGGCGGACGGACTGGCTGTTGGTGTTTTTTGTGTGTGTGTGTGTGTGTTGCGCATACACTTGAACTGACAGCTCAACTGACAGCTTGAACTGAAGTGGCAGTTGAGTGGTGCGCGAGCAAAGGTGACGACAAGGCGCGCGCTGCGGCAAAGGGGTGAGCGGCGCGCGTGCAAAAAAAGGTAAAAACATTCCGACAAGCAAATGCAGACAGACCGAAACGAGCTAACAAGCCAGCCGACTTGCAGACGCGCCGAGCACAAAAGAAATAGCAGTCTGCCGAAATGCTGCTGCTTGATATGATAATTTGCTATGGAATTTGAGGTTAATAAATTCGCTCGGAATGTGTTGATTCGGAATGTCGAAAAGCTGCCGGTGCAGCTGGCGCACGGGTCAGGTAGCCGTGGCGGCTGGCATGCGAGAAATGCATGCCAAAGTGCCGGAAAGCCAACGCAAAAATGCGCTGCCGCTACGCTCCACAGTTGTGTATGTGTGTGTGTGTGCAGTTGAGCGGCCTAAAAGCCATACTATTCAATGTTCCTGAAGAGAAATGAGATTCTTATGCAAACTTTCATGCCAAGGCGGCACGCATAGGTCGTCAGTTATGCGTAACATGTCAGTTTTGGCTTTTTAGTTCATGCTTCAAGCATACTTTTAGGTGTTGGCACAAATGTGCCAGTCCTTGTCACCATGCAGCGTAATTGACTCTACTAAAAATTTCACAAATTTCAACAATTTCTCGCCAGTTCGTAATTGAACATTGCCTAAAATTATGCAAGGAAAAGTTTGCAAATTTTGCAAATCAAAAGGCAAACATTTAATTTGCCTAAAATTGCTAATATACGTCTGCAGTTGTCGCACTAACGACGCAGCAGCGCCATTGCAATGGCATGGAAAATTAACGAACGCACAGCCTAAAAGTAGACACCAAAAAACAACAAAAACTTTAAGGAAAAGTAAAAATTAGAATTTTTGCTGTCTGTCCCGTGGCGCTTCGGCTCGTTGGGCGTTTGGCCGAAATTGGAATCAGCCGCTGCCAACTTATGCGCAAAATTGGAGATGGTTGCTGCCACGATTAAAAAAAAAAAACCAAAATACAGCAACAAAGCCCTAAAAAACGTGAACGCATAAAAACGAAATAAAATGCAAACGAACGAAGGAAAAAAATTCAATTCGCATACAAATTTGAACAACTCCATTTGATATTCAAATGCGTGCAAATGCGCGCAGAGGAAAAAAAATTAAAATACTAATGGCTGGAGGAAGCGTTGAAAGCGGCTGTGCCGCGGCGAAGGGGTGGCTGCCGCAAACTTTTCAACAAATCCACACACACATACCGAGTTACACTCACAATCACAGCGCGGCGAAACAATTGCAAAGGACAGCGAGCCGTTGGCGCAGAGAATTTGACGAACCAGAGCGGCAAAAGCAAATGGTAGAAATAATGCCGACGCAGGATGCTCTTTGCGCGCGTATGAGGATAATAAATTTCACAAGCACTCGCATAGAAAATTGTAAGCTCATTTATGAGCTTAAAAATTTCCCACTGCCGATTCACTTTTTTATTTGATTTTATTTAAAATTTCAACGCCGCCGGCAAGGATAATGAAGACAGTCGCAGCGCAGCGCAAGTGAGGCGCAGGCAATAAGGCGCACCGGCAGGCATTTGATGTGCTGCTGCGTGTAATTGACGGCAGTTACGGCAGGGCGAATAGGGGAGAAGGGAATTGCCCATTTGGCGATTCAGAGAAAAGGGGAATGTAAGAAGGAAAGCGAGAAGATAGCGAGACGTTTACGAAGAAGTATCAAGAAAATTGACATGAAAAGTGGTTGGCAAAATAATTGAAACGATTGTCGAATAAAATAAGAAACGAAACATAGAAGAAATGAAAAATTCAAAATAAATAAGAAAAAGAGAACTTGAACAATAAGAATAATGCAATGCAGGACATTGAAGGCAAAAAGTTCTTAGCAAAAAAATTAAATAGAAGAGGAAGAATTGGCAAAGCGAGGAACAAACCGAGAAGATAGTGAGACATTGAAGAATAAGAATACAAAAAATTCTTAGCAAGAAAAGTGATAAATAAGAGGAGAAATTGGCAAAGCGAGGAAAAAAAACGAAAAGATAGTGAGACATTGAATAAGGATAAAAAAGACAGCATGGAATGCGAAAAAAACATTTAAAAGAGTGTTGAAAAACTAAGAAACGAAACGTAGACGAAATGTAAAATATACCAAAACGTTGAAAGATAAGAACACAAAAGGGAGTCATTGCAAGCAAAAAGTGTGTAGTAGAATAATGTGAATTTAAGCGGAAGAATTGCCAAAATGAGGCAGAGCGCGAGAAGAGGAAGGAATAATAAAGCCAAATTGTTTTAGCAGTAGAATTGAAAAAAGGTGTCAAAAAAGAAAATAAACTAAAAGAGATCAAAAAATTTCAAAACAAAAAAAAAACAAAAAATTTCAAAACAAAAAGAGACCAAAATTTGTGAATTTCAAGAAAAATGTTTTTAGCAGAAAAATTGAAAAAAAGAGAAAGAAGGAATTGGCAATGTGGCAAGCGAGAAAAGATCGAAATGTCGGAAAAGGGAACCAAAAAATTGTACTTTGAAGGCAACAAGTTTTTAGAAGAAAAAGAACTGAAAAGAGTATTGAAAAAATAAGAAAGAAGCGCAGATAAAATGAAAAACATTTCAAAAACAATAGAAAAAAAGACGATTATGAATGAGAACAAAAAAAGTTATTAAAGACAAACAGTTCTTAGCAAAAGACAAAGGAAGGGAAATAATTAAAAAAAAAATTACATCGAAGACACAAAGAAAAAACATAGAAGAAATTAGAAGAAATGTACAAAATAGCATAAAATAAGTTGAGAATGAGAGTAAAAAAACATGGAAGTTGAAAATCCAAAGAATTAAACAATATCGAAAAAGAGATAAAGGAGAAATGGAAAAAATTGTGCAAGAAAAAAGAACGTTGAATCACATTGAGTTAGAATAAAAATATTCAAAGTGAAAATTTCGGCCATTTTGACATGTTGGGATACCCTGAGATTCTAACAAAAAACTAACCGAAAAGAAAGCAAGGCGTAGAAAATAATAAAAAAAATAACATCGAAGACACAAAGACAAAAAATAGAAGAAGAAATTGGAAGAAATGTACAAGAAGAAGAATAAGAATAAAAAATACATTGAAAGTAAAAAGTCAAAGAATTAAAAAAATATAGAAAAACAGATAGAGAAGAAATGGGAAAAACTTTTACAAGAAAAATTAAAAAACCGTTGAATTACATTGAGTTAGAATAAAAATGTTGAGAGTAAAAATTTATAGCATAAGAAATGTGGAAAATTTCAAAATCACACTTCGGCCACTTTGATATGTTGGGATACCCTGAGATTTTAACAAAGATGAAGCTAAGAAGTGTGAGCTCGAAAAAAAGGAGAAGAAGGAAAATATAAATAGGGAAAAGCAAAAACAAGAAATAGCAAAAAACAAGGACAAAGTGTGGGCTTGAAAGGAGTAAAAATTTTAAATAAGAAGAAACGATAAATAGAGTAGAGAAGGAAATACTGAAAAAGTGAATCTTGGGAATATAAACTTGAAAGTTTAGAAGGATGGGGACTGTTGTCAAAAGAAACGATAAATAGAAAAGAGAAGGAAATTCTGAAAAAAGAATCCTAGGAAAACTTGAAAGTTTAGAAGGATAGGCAAAAAAAAAAGCAATAATTTACACAGAAACAAAAACGTGTGAGCTTAAAAAGCAAATAAATATCAAGAAGAAAAATTGGAAGGCGAGAAGGGAAGAGAAGACTGAAAACGAGAATTTTTGGGCAAAAGAAACCTTGAAAGTGTGAGTTTGAAAAGCGCTAATGTAAGAAGAAGAATAAGAACAAGAATAAGAAAAGGTAAACAATGAACAAAGACAAAGTGTGGGCTTGGAAAAAGAAAATTAAATATTTATTAAATTTTATTAAAAATAATAAAAATTTTATGTAAGAAGAAACGATAAAACGAGAAGAAAGTGCTGAAAAAAGAAATCTTGGGAAATAGAAACTTGAAAGTTTACACGAATGGGGACTTTTGTCAGAAGAAACGATAAATTGAGCAGAGAAGGAAATGCTGCAAAAGGGAATTTTGGGGAAAAAGAAACTTGAAAGTTTAGAAGGAACGATAAAACGTTCTTGTCAGACGGAACGATAAAAAGCGGAGGGAAGGAAATGCTGAAAAAAGAATCCTGGGGAAAGGAAACATGAAAATTTAGAAGGATAGACATATTAAAAAGCAATAAATGACAAAAAATCAAAAACGAAGTGTAAGCTGAAAAAAACAAATAAATATCAAGAAGAAAAATAGGAAGACGAGAAGGGAAGAGAAGTCCGAAAACGAGAATTTTATTTTTATATTTTTCAAAAGAAACTTGAAAGAGTGAGATCGAAAAGCTTTACTTTGGTATGTTGAGATATTCTGAGAAACGAGGAGTTGTGAGCTTGAAAAGCGCTAATAAGAAGAAGAAGAATAAGGACAAGAAAAGGCAAACAATGGCTAAGAACAAAGACAAAGTATGAACTTAAAATGAGCAAATAAATAACAAAAAGAGGAACGGGAAGAGAAGAAAAAAGGTTAAAAAAATCAACTAATTTACAACAAAAAGAACCAAGAGAAGAGAAGGGGTTAAAAAGTTATGGAAACCATACAAATGTTACGTTTTCAAAAGATAGAATAAGATGTGAAATCTTAAAACAGCGCCAGCCAAAAGAAAAGCAACAAATGTTGTTTGAAAATTTGTCTTTTTCAATCTCGAATTATGAATATTAAAAACAAAACCCATGACCAAAGAGAAGCGACAGAACGTGAAGAAGCCGACCGTAGTCGTTGCGCCGCTTTTCGGACACAGTGGCCGCTTTGTAGGCGCAGTTAACCGCTGCGGCTTGTGGGCGCTTCTTCTTAATCGCATTGTCGACGCTCGAGTTGCTGAAGAGACGCGCGACGACTGTTATAAGTTGCGGATAGACTTGGCAGCCACAGAGCTGAAATAGTTTTAGCTTTTTTTGTTGTTTGAGTTTCTTTTTGTGTTCATAGTTTGGTTGAGCGCCTAAAAGGCTGCAATTTTTAGTTGGCCAAGGAGCGAAAAAACTTGTTGAAAATAAAATTGGCGTAAAGCATTTCAGACGAGCAAACCGAAAACGCAAAAATAATAAGTGCGGTGCGGTGCCGGGGAACGGACGGACAGACGGCAAAGTAGTAGCGGCGGCAGCGCATTAGAAAAGCGAATTTAATCCGCGGAAAATATGACACCACAACAACAAAACTGCCGCAAGCTTAATTTTTCCAACACAGTGCGACGCGCCGCGCCGTTGTGCAGCAATGGGCGGGCGACAGCGAACGAGTGTCAGGCAACTGAAATTGTAATGAAGCCAAAGGCGCACTGGCGGCTTTGCTGTGCCTGTGTGTGTGTTTGTGTCGTCTGGCGGCGCGTTGTGCGCGTTGCCAAGTTGCCGCTGTCGTCGTTGCGATTATTTCATGCGGTTAAACACAGCATTTCATTAGAGCTATGCGACCGGCTACATTTCACATTCCAGCCCACCCACCCACCCCCGACTGCAACGCCCGGTGAACCCTTGCCGCAGTGTTTCGGGCATTTTTCGGCTTGGCGGAATTTAAATTGTGTAATTATGAGTCTTAATTCGTTGTGCGTTGAATTAAAAATTGAAATCCTATGTGCGGCAAATGCTAAGACAAACTTAAAGTGCGACCAATCGTCGCGGCTGCTTTAAGTGTAAATAACGGCAATTTTCGCCACATCTTGGGGGCACTTGACGCTATTTGGCCACTGTCACACATTGTGACAGGTCAACGAGTGACAGTATGTGTGTGTGTGTGTGTGTGTGTGGCGCGCTGTCGAACTGAAGTAATGTGTCAATATTTGCTGTGCGATACATCAACGCTGAGCGCGCGCAACATTTGCGATTTCATTTGCAATAATGAAAAGCCAATACCAATAATAACAACAACAACAACAACCAATAAGCTATGACAGCAGCGAGCTAAACTGCAAGCCAACTGCGAGCAGCATTGACTGATTGAGCTGTGCTGTGTTGTGTGGGCGTCACACTCGCAACTCACTCACTCATTCATTCAAGTGTGTGAATGTGTGAGTGTGTAAATGTGTGTGCGCGCACTTGTATGTCAAAATTGTTTGCAAACCTTTTTGACAAAAGCAATCAATGTACTCTAACCACCAATGCACTGGTGAGCGTGACGCCAGTGCGACCGAATGGCGCAACGCTTTGGTGAACGGCGGTGAGTTCAACCTCGAATCTCTATAAGAAATGTTTATTTACTTTTTGCTGAGCGTTAAATTCTCGCTTGAAATGGTTTTCGCTGTCAGTTGAAGAAGAGAGCTGTCAGTTGGCAGCAAATAACGGTCAACAAAATCCCTCTGCCGTATTGACAGCTGATTTGAAAATAGTTTATGTGTGTGTGTGTGTGTGTTGTTTATTTGGCGCGTTTTTTTGCGCGTCTATTTGTTTTGATTGTTTTGTAGTTGCAGCGAACTCGGTGGTTGGCGTATTGGCACAGAAGCCAAAAATAAAAAAATAGAAAATAAAATTCAGTATTGAAGTATTTGCAAGATTTTAATTATTTGTAATGAAATCCTTTTTATGTATTTGACTACATCGGAGAATTGCATGATAGTTCAGAGTAATTTCTCATAGAACGCTTCTATATAGAAGACTGCAAGTTAACCCTTTCGCTATTTTGTTGCCATATGGCTGCATGCTACTTTATGGACGTAGCAATAGCCTCTATGGTTGCAAGAATACATTTTTTGTTGGTCTTTAGAGTAGTTTGAAGTTTTAGAAAAAATACGAAATTAATAAACTGAATATTTAAGTGCAAAGAAGAGAAGTATACACGTTTTTTTACTGGTATATCTTGACATAGTAAAGGAAGAAGAAGCAGACAAAATTAGAGAACTTTTTAATTTGACGTTTTCTTTCAATTTAGACACTTTTTATTTTAATTTTAGCTGAAGTAAATGAAGAAATATTCACATTTTCGTTATGCGTAAAAAGTTTTATGTTTAGGTAATTATTACAGCCACAACGATGTGGTTGCTCTCATAGAAAAACACTCAAAAATACAGGGTTCGGGCATACAAATTAAAAAATTTCTTATGGAATGTTGCTAATATAACCACACAGAAGCCTAAGATGTAAAATTTAAAATTTTAACTTTTCCCAGTAAAAACCTGTAACGAAAGGGTTAAGTGGAGTGAAGTTTCACGCTTTCATCTTTCCTATTCTTGTGCCACTTTTTGAGTGGCCTTGCAAAACTTCTTCAAAGCCATATGTCTATTAAAACAACCCAATCTCCTAATGAATCTGTTTGCATTTATACATTCAACAGTTCGAAAGGCATTCAAAGCCCTTAAGAAAAGCTTCAGCCCATCAAAAATGATTTCTTTTAGTTGTTTTCTGCTCAATAATCTTAATGTATCTATGAAGTAATACTGAATTCATCTAATCTTATCTAAAAAAATTGTTCTTATTGAGTTATTGCGCCACAGCAACATAAAAGGCAACTGATGCGATGACCTCACAGGACATGGAACTACTCTACTGAACCATAACTGCCCAATTACAGAACGCCTCACTTTCATCTCCTGTAAACCCACACAACGCTCTTTCTTCCTCAATAAAGCCTACAATAGATGCTAAAAGAAAAACTTATTACCTGACAATTGTAACAGGACAGTTCACAGTTGACTGGGTCCTTAAACTTGCCGCAGTTGCATCAATGACGAGGACCATTTGATTGCAAGTCATCTTTTCTCTCACTGTACAACTCTTTTCAGACGAAGGTTAACCTTTGGAGAACGCACCAAGTCATAAAGAAACATGTCCTACTTTAAGCAACAATACCTGTTCCAGAACCTATTTTCCCCGCGAATATTTGAAGTATCTTACAAACTTCAGAGGAACCTATAATATCTATAAATTCTTACAACAATGTTTAAAGTACACTTATGAATTTGAGTGTCATTTAAGTATAATTAAATGTATAATTAAATGACACTCATACGCCACGCTGCGCTGCGCAAAAAAATGCACATCTCGCAATTACACAGTTTGAATATATTTTTTTTGGATTGGTGTCTTAAGCAAATTTGTTGGTCGTTAAAATATCTACAAACTTGACGAAGACAGTAAAGCGCTATTCATAACGATTTAGGACCTATTAGCATTTAAACGTTGGAAGACTTAAGCAACGAACTCGACTAAAATGAGCAAACTTCAAAGTCGGATTTCTCTTAAACTAGAGCCAATCCAGCCAAACGGCTGGTAGATCTCAACTCAGTATACCTATAGAAAAGTCGCTCAGTAGGTCGCCCCCATGTCTGAATTTTTGAGGGTAAATTTCACGCACAGTGTAATTATTTTAGGTCTCTGGGAGAGCTTGATTCTTATGGGATGAAAATTCATAGGCTCTCCCTTCTTGGACAACTTGAATGACCTCAGTTCAGTTGACATCAAAAACTTGCTTGATTTCATTCACAATTCAAAATGGCTTCAATAGGCTTCTCGATTTGCAGTAAGACAGACCTTCAACTCGTGGTATCACAATGGGCCCATTTTGCGGCAAGTCAGCGGCCCAGACAGCAACCTTTACCTAACCTAACTTTGATTTTTCGAACGTCTGAGGTCTAACCAGCCTGTGAAGCATTTAGTTGACTTCCGAAAGTTCTTCAAGCAATATGCGAACTTGAAGTACAATGCGCAATGCGTCGCGTCATCTTGACAATGCGACACACTAATCAGCCAAAGAAATGAATGCTGCATGTATGAGTAGACAGAGCCGCAAGCTGCTTCAGGAAGTGTCTACCAAGAAGCGGTGCTTAGTGCAAAGGCGCTTCAATCTGTCTCCTACCAGCACTCGTTCTCCTCCGATCAACAAAATAATGTAAATAAATAAATAAGAAACGCTACAGACAAGAGCGTCTGGCATTAAATGCTCATTCGCATCAAATTTGAGCTGCTCGTAAAGCCATCACACACACACACACACACACACACACATTTAAATGCCAACTCGACGGCCATTGAAGCGAGCGAACAAGTGCAGCACGCCCAGTGTGCCCAGCCGAGCGCAGCGTAAAGGGAAATTTGATGAAACCCGACGGCGGGGGCATGGAACCGGAAAAAGGATGGAGACCGAGCCGAGACGGCGCGGTAAAGGCGAAGCGAAGTTGGTGCACTGCAGCAGGGAAAAAGTTAATCCAATCGCAATCACATTTACATTCGCAAACCATATTATTTAAATACACGTATACATTTCCGAGATGGCGCACTCGTGCAGGCAGGCAGACACACAGTGTGGTGGGTGCGGCATCGTGTGTCTGTGTGTGTGTGTGTGTGTGTGTGCGTGTATTCGATATGCGACGGCAGGAAGCATTGCTGCTCTTTGCTGAAACTATTATTTCACACACGCATGCAAACACACACACACACACACATATATGTAAATAGCTATTTAGGAGGCACAACAACAGCAACAATGCGTTTCACACACGCGCGCGCGCATTGTTTAGTTAATGCTAAACAAGAAAGCCAGTAGCAAAAATGGCAGCCATTGGCAACAATGAGCACCGGAAATAGTCGCCGAATTGGCTGTCGCAGTGGCGCTGTGGTTGTTATGGCAGTGACTGCAAAAATGCCAACTGACTGCTTAACATTTTGTGGGCATGACAAAAGCCATCCAAAGGCAGCGCCAGCGTTCGCTGCGAAATCGCAGCTGCGTCCGGCCAAGTGGCGAAGTGGCGGACGACTGCAAATGCTCCCAACGTTTGGCCCCATTGCCGGCATTGGGCAATACCCGGCAATGGGCCGGCGATAAGCAGCTTATCTTCGTTTTCGGCGTCAGCTCGCCCTTAGCGGTGGCCAAAAAAAACAACGCACCAACAACGCCAGTCGAACCGAATTGCTGAACTCGTAAATGTAATGGCATTTCAGGCAGCCAAAGTGGGTAAACAAAGTGGCGAAAATAATGGCGCGCGGTTTGGCGGGCGAAAAGTGCAGCGACAAAGCGCCGCGCCGCATTGCGCAGCGCACAAAAGAGCGCATTACATTTTGTGACCAACTTCATCAACGATAATCACCGAGCGAAAATGCCAGAATGCAAAATTAAAGCACTTACGAGGGTTGTCGCGCAGGCAGCAGGCAGCGTTGTGCGGCAATTGGTGGGTTAAAATGAAGTGACAAAAGTCTGTAATTAAAATTTCAACAAAAAGTTTGCCTTTGAACTGTGTGCGTGTGTGCGTATTGGATTGTGACGATTTTTCAGTAAATGAGACCACAAAAATTTGTATATAAAAATAATGATAGGCCAATGAGCGAGCAGAAGATAATTTAAAATTTGTAATTAAATGGAAAAAATTAAATTAAAAAAATTAAATTTGAATTAATAATAATAAAATAACGAAAGTATAAACATAAAAATTTAATTTATAGGTACATATATTTGTTTGTTCTGACTGACCAACTAATTGGAGGAGTTGGGGTCTGGAAGGGCATAAAATGGGTTAAGGTGTTGTATGAAGAAAAGTGATTTAATGGGCTTATTGATTTCAAATTTGGTGAAAATACTTTAAATTAAAAATAGTTCGACTATATTTTTTTAATTTTTCGAAATTAAAAATGTTACGGCATCAACAATGGGTTAATGTTTGGTAAGGGACGTTGGGATGTTGGGTAAGGGACGACAACGAAAAAAATATGAACCGATGGACCTATGGACATTAAAGTTGGTGAAATCAAAAATAATTCGGTACGTGTTTCTCGTTTTTTTTTTTTTAAATCAGAACTTGAAGGGGTGAACCAAGGGTTAAAAGTTTGTATGAAGAAATATGATTTTTTGCACCTTTTGACTTCAAACTTGGTGAAAGTACTTTTCATGAGAAATAATTCGATACGTGTTTTTTTCTTTTTCGAAAATCAAAATCTGACGGGTCAAAAATGGGTTAAAAGTTTGTATGAAAAAACATGATTTTAACGCCTTTTGACTTCAAACTTAGTGAAAGCACTTAACATGCGAAATCATTCGATACGAGTTTTTCACTTTTTTGAAAATCAAAGTCTAACGGGGTAAACCAAGGGTTAACAGTTCGTATGGAGAAACATGATTTACTGGGTTTTTCTACTTCAAACTTAGTAAAACCACTTTAAATGACATTCGGCACGTCTTTCTCTTTTTTAAATCTAATTTAAATATCTTAAATAAAAAATCTAAAGTATCTTAAATTAAATACTAAATCTTATCTTAGTAAAACCACTTTGAATGACAAATAATTCAACACGTGTTTCTCTTTTTTTTAATCTTAATTGAACGGGGTGAACTAAAGGTTCAAATTTTGTATGAAGAAACATGATTTAATGGGTTTTTGACTTCAAACTTAATAAACCCACTTGAAAATAAAAATATTTCGACACATGTTTCTTATTTTTTTTTAATAAAAATCTAACGGGGTAAACCAAGGGTTAACAGTTCGTATGCAGAAAATTGATTTAATAGCTTTCTTGACTTCAAACTTGGTGGAACTACTCGAAATGATAAATAAACCAATATGAATTTTTATTTTTTTTAACTCAAACTGGTCAAATTTAAACTTAAAATTTAAAAGTTTAAAAATTTAAAATTTAAATTTGACGGGTCAACGATAGTTTAACAGTTTGTATGGCAAAACGTGATTTAATTAAATAATAATTAATTAATAATTGACTGGCACGACAGCCCGCTTACGCGAGACTAAGGCCTAGCTTCCCGCAACCACCCGTGTTGTGCGTGTGAATTTGTACGCGGGTGGAAGGGACCTACAGTTTTTATGCCGGTTCCGAACGGCAGGTTGGGAGCTTTATCATAGGCAATTTTTTACTCTCAGAGGTTTGCCATTTCCAGCTGAGAGGACAGCCACCGAAAGAGAAAACGAATTTTCCCGTTATTTTTTTAGATGTTATTACGGGCAGTATTTGAACCTGCGGTTTGCTGCCTTCGACTCGCGGTCCAACGCACTAACCAACTGAGCCACGGCGGCTGCCGTGTATTTAGTATTAAATAAATAAATTAAAAAAATCAATAAATATTTAAATTAATAGGTCTATTGACTTCAAATATGGTGAAAGGACTTCAAATGTGGAATAATTAAACAAATATTTTTTTCGTAAAAATCTCACGAGGTCAAGAAAGGGTTAACATTAGAAAGACCATTGCGGTAATTTTGACGGTTGTTCATTTTCAAATATTTGTACTTTCTTTAATTATTGTATCAACTTTTGCTTTGATGACATTTATTTTTTTTATTGGGTTCAAAATTAGTTCCACAATTACGGTTCTAAAATTACAATTAGCCAAATCCGATGTGTACTTTTCGAGATATCAGCGGATATAATATGTTGTCTTTGTAGGTATGGAAAACTTGCGTTCATTCCAGTGTTAAGAAAAACTTGATTTATTGGGCTCATTGCGTGCAAACTTCAAAACTCCCTTAAATTAATCCTTGAGCAGCTAATAATCGCCAACATTTAAACAAAACTCAAAAACAAATATTTAAAAAACACTCCAAGTTGAACTAACCGGTTTGTAAATAGATTACACAAACAACAAATGTTTGCATTTTTTGCGCTTTTAGAAATTCTCGCATTCATTTGTTCAGCTAAGGCGTCGAGCAAGCAAATTTACTTTTAATTGCTTCATTTAGAACTGCTGCATTGCATACTTTGGGGCGCGAATGTTATCGTTCACACAGCCACACACGCACAAACGCACATAAATTTGCTACACAAACTGGGCGATTATTAAGCGATTAAGACGCCACTTGGGGGGCGGCAGCTCTTTAATTTATCTCCCTCTCTGCCTTTCGCTCTCTCTTTCTTTTAATTGCTATGGTTCAAGTCCACGCAACTCGGTTCTTCACTCGCTGTACCGTCGAATAGGCCAACGCAGTGCTTAAACAGTTTAAGCAGAATTTTGTTAATTAAACTTTAGCTCTGGCTGCAGCGCTTTTATTGCATTTCATTGCAGCGCCATTCTTGGTTGCTTTCCGCCTTCTCGGCATTGCTGCACCCGTCGGCGCCATATCCGTTCTTTCCTTATCTTATTCATAGTTTCAACTGCATTCATTTCAACGTTCAACAGCTGCAAACTGACGCATTCGTTTTCGCACATACACACACACATACACATAAAAGCATTCATATACACATACCTACACACACACACATAGATTCGCATACAAATTTATCTTCAACTATGCAGTACGTGCTTTTAATTACATTTTTCGGTGCACGCTTCTTGCTTTCTTTCCTTTTCGGCGATTTTCACCTTTTTGTTGTTGTTGTTATTGCATACTTGCAGGCTATCTCCTTGAAGGATCGGCACCACCGGACGTCCCACCAAGGAATCCAACAATGAGTCGCATGAATAATGGCCGTTTAGTCGCTGGCAACCCAAATGATTTGGGCGTTGATTTTGAGCCGTCGTGTTTGGTACGAACCCCGTCGGGCAACGTCTACATTCCTAGTGGCAATTTAAGTAAGTACAAAGCGATAAATGTATTGTACATACAACAACAAAATGCACACATAACTTTGGCCCCCAGGCTGCCACCGTACGATGCCATCCATAGTCAAGCAACAAGGGGCCGTAGTGGTCTGTTTACTTGGCGAGCGGTGCTTAAACTCTTTTGTACTCCTCAGCCAGACAAGTAAAGTTAAAGAATTCAGCAATTAATCATTGGAATTTGTTAAATTCGCAATTACTCGTCTTAAATTTTAAAGTTTGAAGCAAACATTTTTTTACGGATATTTCAATGGGAATGGCAATCATTTTTAAACTTTCATTGTTCTTTGGTCAAAGGCAACTATGCAGTTCATTAGTTACTATTTAATAAGTTACAGTATTAGGAAAACCTTTCGTTCAAAATTTGTTTGAACGTTCTAGCATCGAACTCTAGAAAATTTACTGATTTTAAAAAATAACAAAGTGGTTAAAACTTTATCTTACCAAACCTGTGCTTACCTCAAAGCATATTCAAAATATAATTAATTAATAATAATTAATTCACTTGAATTCTCCATATTCAAAGTTCAGCTTACCAAACCAATTTTTGCCTCGAAGCCTATTCAAAATATAATTAATTAATAATAATTAATTCAATTGAATTCTCCATAATCAAAGTTAAACTTACCAAACAAATTTTTACCTAGAAGCCTATTTAAAATATAATTAATTAATAATAATTAATTCAATTGAATTCTCCATAATCAAAATTAAACTAACCAAACCAATTTTTACCTCGAAGCATATTTAAAATGTAATCAATTAATTATAATTAATTTACTTGAATTCTCCGTAATAAAAGTTCAACTTACCAAACCAATTTTTACCTCAAAGCATATTCAAAATCTAATTAATTAATAATAATTAATTCACTTGAGTTCTCCATAATCAAAGTTCAACTTACCAAACCAATTTTTACCTCGAAGCCTATTCAAAATATAATTAATTAATAATAATTAAATCAATTGAATTCTCCATAATCAAAGTTCAGCTTACCAAACCAATTTTGGCCTCGAAGCCTATTCGAAATATAATTATTTCATAATAATTAAATCAATTGAATTCTCCATAATCAAAGTTCAACTTACCAAACCAATTTTTACCTCGAAGCCTATTTAAAATATAATTAATTAATAATAATTAATTCAATCGAATTCTCCATAATCAAAGTTCAGCTTACCAAACCAATTTTTGCCTCGAAGCCTATTCAAAATATAATTAATTAATAATAATTAAATCAATTGAATTCTCCATAATCAAAGTTCAACTTACCAAACCAAGTTTTGCCTCGAAGCCTATTCAAAATATAATTAATTAATAATAATAAATTCAATTGAATTCTCCATAATCAGCAACTAAATAATATAGCGAACGAACTCATTTGTCGTTTGTTCATGACTTGAAAAATTGGTAGAAAACGTCATCAGGAAATGTTTTGTTTTATGTTTTCTACTGTTTTCTTCGGTTTATGTCCAATTTGGGTGTCTGAAATCGCTTCTTCCTAAACTCATTTTTTGTTAAGTATGTAAGTAATCTATGTAAGTAGACATTAGACATGATTTAGTGCAGGATTGTTTATTTATGATACTCCGGAATCTCGAATTCGATTAGGTTTGACAAAATTGTGGAATCTATCGCTTTGGAAGATTCGCAACTCATTTATAAAGAAATTAATTTCAATTACTTGTTGTTTTGTTCCATTGATTGAAATTAATTTCAATAAAATTGTTTTGTTCCATTGATCATCACTCACACACTTTTGTAGAAGTTCCTTATAACTGCGTGAATGTTTTGTTAGCTTTCGGCGGCCATATTTCATAGCTTAGGTCGAGCTAGCAACTTCAACTTGAAGGTCAAAAGTGTCGATTAATATTTGAACTTTGTTGTTGTATACAATAACATGCCTTGAGGTCATCGGCCATCAATGACATTGTCCCACCTGTCCCTCACCACAACGTGTGCCGTCAAATTTTGAACGTGCTACGACTTGTCGATTGTCGGCACACAAAACTTCGCTTCCAAAGACCCCAAAAGCGCATTTAATTCAAACTTGGCCGCTTGCGTAAAGCCATTTCAGTAATTTATCTGGCTTTTTCTTTGTCAATTATCGACTTTGCGGTAAATTAAACATGCCACATTTCAGCCCAAAAATACATTGAAATATTCCCAATTCAATCTTTTCGATGCTAAAGCCAACTTTTCAAAGTGCGTCAAACAGAAAAGGAAACAAATAAAAGTCCTCGTGTGTGGGTGTGTGTGTGTGTCCGTACTTTGGTGCCCATTTAGTTTTATGCATTTTAAAGAGGATATTCACTACAAACGCGCTCGCAAAAAAAGGGGACTTTCATGTGGCGGCGAAGCGTTGAAAGCAGCTGGCAATGGCGGCAACTAAACTACGAGGATTCCTTTTAAATGCAACGCACAAATAAACGTTAATACAACAATGAGAAAGCAACAACAACAACAACGACAACGACAGAAACACATATTGTCACAACAACAATAAGAGCACTTGTGGGCACTAACACACATACACACACACAGGCAAGCACGCATCAAATTAAAGTTTACCGCAGCGCTTTGCAACAAAATTCACAAATGCGACGCGGTGCGGGACGAAGTTGGGTATAAAAGCGAGCAAAAGAAAAGCCAAGCAAAAGGTACGGCAAACGGCAAGAAAAGCCAGGAAAATGTTAAGAGCAAACAGCCGGCACGACGGCGAACGCGACGACTGTTGCATGAATGCATGAAAAGAGAAAAAGTTGAAGTGGGTAGCAGCGCGGCTGGAAAGGAAGGAAGAAGGTTGAGTGGAAAATGGCCCACATGTTGTGGTGAATGTCTTTCGGCATTGCCCAAAAGCGCAAAAGCCCAAACGCGTAGCTCACAGATATACTAGAACAACAACAACAATAACAACAACAAAGTTAACGTGCAGGCATATCCATGCACTCAAGTGCTGAGTATACGTTTAAGTGAATGTGTATGTGTGTGTGAGTGTGTGTGTGTGTGGTTGCGTCTGTGTGCGGTGCAAAAACCTCAGCGATGAACAAAAGTTTCAGTTGGTTTGGGCAGTTGGGTAGCAGAAAAGCGCACAATGCCAACAAAATGATAACAAAAACAACAACCACAACCCATGCAACAAAAATAAAAACACTAACAACAACGACAACAATAAAACAATAGCAACATTTACAAACAAAAAAAGCAAAACCTAGCAGAAAAAGAGCGCGCATCAGTTGAGGCGGAAAAAAAATTGACAACAACAACAAAAATGGTAGCAAAGAAAAAAAAACAAAATGGCTGCAAGCCGGAAATGACAGGAAGGAAGGAAACGAGCCGGCAATGACTGAAATAGCCGAATGTGCTACAAAAACAGCACACACACACACACACAAACATACGGAGGCATTCGCACACACACACACACATTCATACATATATACGCATATAGCATAATGCCGCTGAAAGTCAGTTGGAAAGTAAACAAAAGCGACACAACTAGAAAAACGCACCAAATCTGCAAGATGTAACTATGCACACTAATGGCCACAAATATACATACACACATAAATACATACATTCGTTCATTCATTTATACATAAATACCTACATGCATAGTGTTTGTTTGTGTTTGTTGGCTGTTTATTTTTTTTGTTGCGCCTTTGTCTGCTCGCCTAGTTTTATTTGCGTTTAGTTCTGATGCGGCTACGAGCAACTAGCTGCCAGCTGTTGTTGTTTTCAAAACTACATTTTCTTGTATAGGTTTTATTTTTGTGTACACTTTAAAAAATGCTAAGACAGTTACAAAAATCACTAAAACTATTTCGTACATTGCATTATAATTCTTTTTCATTTTTTCCCTCCATTTCTCGATCCATTCAAACATTCCTATGACCAGTCAACTCTTTAACCCTTTCGGTACAGCTTTTTACTGGGGAAAGTTAAAATTTTAAATTTTACGTTTTAGGCTTCTATGTGGTTATATTAGCAACATTCCATAAGACATTTTTAAATTTGTATACTCGGACCCTGTATTTTAGAGTGTTTTCTATGAGAGCAACCACATTGTTGTGGCTGTAATAATTACTTAAACATAAAATTTTTTATGCATAACGAAAATTGGAATATTTCTTAATTTACTTCAGCCAAATTTTTTTAAAAAAAAGTATCTAAATTGAAAGAAAACGTCAAATTAAAAAAGTTATCTAATTTTTTCTGCTTCTTCTTCCTTTACTATTTCAAGATATACCATTAAAACAACGTGTATACTTCTCTTCTCGCAACTTAATTATTCAGTTTATTAATTTCGTATTTTTCCTAAAACTTCAAACTATTCTAAGGAACAATAAAAATATAGTATCCACAAGTTTTTTGACCTAAAACAGGCACTGAAAAGAGACTATGCCATATGGCATAGAATAACCGAAAGGGTTAATCTCCTTCATAAGGTCAAGTCTTGCCGCAATTTGTCTGTCTTTTTCGTGTTAGCTATTCAAATTTGTATCTCTTTGACACCTTTCATACATTTAAACCTTCTCCATAGTCAGTTCTTGCCTCAATTTGTTGTTCTTTTGATGTCAACTGTTCAAATTTTTATCTCTTCGTTAACCTCTTTGGCACCTTTCACACAACTTTGACCTTCTCCATAGTCATCGTAGTTCATGGCTCAATTTGTTGTTGTTTTCATGTCAACTGTTCGAATTTGTATCTCTTTTTTGATCTCTTTGGCACTTTTTACACACTTTGACCTTCTCCATAGTCAGTTCTTGCCTCAATTTGTTGTTCTTTTCATGTCAACTGTTCCAATTTGTATCTCTTCGTTAACCTCTTTGGCACCTTTCACACACTTTGACCTTTTCCATAGTCAGTTTCTTGCCTCCATTTGTTCTTGTTTTCATGTCAACTGTTCGAATTTGTATCTCTTTTTTGATCTCTTCGGCACCTTTTATTCATTCTTTCATTCATCACTTGTCAAAGCACTCATTTTATGACCTTTATTCCTTGATGGCTCTTCAGCAATATTTTCTACGCTTATTAGCTCCAATTTGATGTTTGATTTTCCAAGGATCCTTTCTTTGCCTACTTGTCGACCTGCTCACATCTGGTCGTTCTATTCAACTTCTATTCTTTAGTTACTCTTTTTCCATTTACCACTTCAAAACTCATCCCACGTCGCTGGATGTGTTGTCTTTGAGACCTTTTAGACCAAAGTTCTCTCAACTATTTTTTCTATTTCTCAAAGGTTTTTGAAAACTTTTTACTCTTTTTACTAACTAAAAAACGAATGACTATATTTTCTAGTTCCTTCTGTATAGTAAAATTTATATTCGTTGCTACTTATTGAATGTTGAGTTTTTTATAGAAGCTTTTATCTATTCAAAATCTATCCCTGTAATTGTTTCTCAGAGACATTTGGTGAGGTTTCAAGTGTATTTCTGTTTCAAAAGTTTAATCTGCAAATTTTGACTTGTGGATTTTAACTCACAACCTCTTACATTATGTATCAAGCTATTAGCTTCCTTTGCTAATGTTCACTATTGACCAGAGATTTTCATAGTTTTATCGCTGAACTAACTAAACTTTCACCTTTAATTACATATATTTTGAACATCCTTTCGTTCATTACAAGAAAGATGACTATCTCTTTATTCAACTCTTTCACTTCTTTTATGTGTCCTACTGTTCACTACAAGAAGCGTTTTCATCTCTTTATTTAGCTCTTTCACTTAATTTACACATCCTTTCGTTCACTACAAGAAGCGCTTTCATCTCCTTATCCAACTTTTTGACTTCTTCTTCTATGCATTCTTCTTTTATGCGTCCTACTGTTCACTACAAGACGCATTTTCATCTCTTTATTTAGCTCATTCATTTTATTCATACATCCTTTCGTTCACTACAAGAAGCGCTTTCATCTCCTTACGCAGCTTTTTGACTTCTTCTATGCGTTCATCCGTTCGCAACATGAAGCGTATTTATCTCTCTATACAACCCTTCCCTTTATTTATAAATCCTTTCGTGCAGTACAAGAAGCGTTTTTATCTTTTTAGCCATCAGTTTCACTTCATTCATACCTCCTTTCTTTCTCCTTCTACAAGTAGCGTAGGTGGTCCTATGTCGCTGTATCCTTTTTCTTATAGAACTTCAAAACGACACTCCATCTATCTTTTTCATTTAACTTTTCACCTCCGTCATTATTTTATCTCTTGTTCACCTGACAATCAGTCTCCACTATATCCCATATCCGTGTATCTATCTTTTTAGCCTTTCTGTACAACAATTTCTATACCCATTCATTCACTTCCTTCCTCTTCTTTCAGACATCTTTACATGTGCCCTTCGTCTCTATATCTGGTTTTAATCAGTTTTGTGTTCCTTTTAGTAAACAATTCTCAACAATTCATCTCTACATTCAACTCTTTCTCTTCCTGCCTACGTTTTTCCGGTCACTACTAGCTCACCTGCTCATCTTGCATCACCATATCCTTCGTACTTGTTACCTTTCCGAGAAAAATTCATTCACTTCCTTCGTTTCTTGCGAATGTCCTTCAGTTGAGACGTAAACCAATAACCTATCTCTCTTCACTACATCCGCTTGTTCTTTGTGCCTTCAAGCAAACAATTCCCATGCCCCCCTACGCATCTATACATCTCAGCTTTCCAGCTGTTCCGGTCATTTTGCGTGCATTCATTCGTTTGTCCATTGCTTTGTTGCTTCACTCGCTATCTCTCAGCGCTTTTGCTTGCACTATTTTTACACTTTCTATTGTCTTCAAAACACGAAAATTGCTGCTTGTGCTTGCTTCAACTTTTCGCTCTTCTCCTCCTCTTCAACCAACCAGTTCCTTTGGAATTCAATTGACACTTTTTATTATTGATTTTTGGACAGCCAAGTGTTGGCATTGCTATTGTCCTTGTTGCCGCTCTTCCATGCTGCTCAATATTTACACTGAAAATTGAAAATTGATGTAGTTGTCACTACACACACACAGCCACACTCAGCCACAAACAAAACTCGCGCACGAATTTCAGTTTTTGATTTGAACGCTGCGCAATGTTTGTGTGGCTGCAGGCGTCGAAAATTACAATAACCCTCGAACTTTCGTTGTTCGCTCGCATGCAGCCTTTTATTATTGCCGCGCGCAGTTGCGTTAATTTTTGTGCTCTTTGTTGTTGTTGTTGTTGTCATTGACAATGGGACGCCCCAGTCGAGCAACAGCAGCAGCAAAATGTGTTTGTGCCCAAAAAAAATGCACGCGCCCAATTCTTGAACGTATGTGCAATGCGCATATTGGCTGTATCCGTGGCAACACCAACAACAAATAATGGGCAACGGAAATTTTAGCATTTTGTTAACAATTCTTCTGTTCTCCATGGACGTTAGAGGCGAAACCTATGCACACAAATGTTCGCACACGCACTCGAAATACGTTGCATAGTCGCAGGCGTTCGCTTGATATTTGTTTTGTTTTCATTGTTGTCGTTGTTGTTATGGTTGTTGCTATTGTAAACAGCCTATATGTGCATACCTTTTACTTATTTGCGCGCTGTTTTGGCGCGTAAATATTCCATATGGCCATCTCACACATATTGCCTACTTTTGGGCGCACACAACAATGCCAACTTAAATGCAGTTTTGCACATGCTGACCGAAACTGATGCAACTCGCAATGGGCGAGCTGTAATCTGTGCTTAAAATAAACTTCAAAATGTTTTCTAGTCGTATTGTGTTGTCTACTTTTAGGCGGTAGTGCGAAAAATTTCAAAATTACTGAAATTCATTTAGTTTGAATAGTTTGTTCTATGCTGAAAAGTGCTGTGAATCAGAGGTTTGGTCAATGTTTTATTTGGCGTTGGTCTGCTTTTAGGCGTGTAAGAGCAAAGTAGACTTTGGAGTGTTTTTGATTTGATAAAAATTATTTTTGAGCACTTTGAGTGATCGTATAAATAATTTGGCAATGGGCGAGCTGTAATCTGTGCTTAAAATAAACTTCAAAATCGTTTCTAATTGTATTGTGTTGTCTACTTTAAGGCAGTAGTGCGAAAAATTTCAAAATTACTGAAATTCATTTAGTTTGAATAGTTTGTTCTATGCTGAAAAGTGCTGTGAATCAGAGGTTTGGTCAATGTTTTATTTGGCGTTGGTCTGCTTTTAGGCGTTTAAGAGTAAAGTAGACTTTGGAGTGTTTTTGATTTGATACAAATTATTTGTGAGCACTTTGGGTGCGCCTAAAAATAATTTCAGAATTTAATTTAGAATGAAAGAATAAAATTAAAGATTAAACTTTGTAATATCTGCTTTTAGGCGCTCATGAAAATGCATTCTTTGTAAAATTTTCTATTTGTTTCATAAGTTTTATAAGTGTTTTAGTATTAATTTTAATCTTTTGAAAATTTACTACTGAAACAACGCTCAGCCTTCAAGTAGCCAACAGTTGCAGTCTACTTTAAGGCGCACTTAACATTCAAATTCAAAAAATTTATATTCTCAGAATTTAATGATTTTGTTGTCATTTGAAAGGTAAAATTCCAACTAAGAAAACCCCAAAAAACCTGTGCAAAAAATTAATTAGTTTCTGTGCAAAAGCGGCTCAAAGTTGAAACTATTTTCACCAAAAAATTTAAACACATATTTTCTGTTTTTTAGTCTATTGAGTAAAAAAAAAAAAAATTTTAGAAATACATAGACATACATTCTAAATTACTGGTTGCTGGCTTTTTTTTATTTTAACCCTTTCCGACATAAAAATAAACCCGTCCTGTATAAATTGTATAGGCTGTAGTCCAATATATTGGACATTATGACTGAAAGGGTTAAGCAGCATTCTTTCTTTATCGTTTAATGTAATTACATCTTCCGATCTCAGAAAATAACTCTATTTGAAAAGTGGTCTAAACACCTATTTTTCGACAAAATTTATTTTTTTCATCCCTAAAAGTATGCAATCAGCATGAAAAATTGAGAAAACTGCAAAAAAGCAAAACTTATGTCTATTATTATCGTTTTTATTGCAAAACTAAAGAATCCTAAGACAATTTCTGTTACTTTTTGCAATTATCGATGTTGCCGTTACCGATTATATGTAAAATCTGGAAAATCTAGCCAACACACTCGTTGCTATAGGTAACTAAAAATGACGAAAATTCCAATTTCAAGTTTCAGGCATTGCCAAACTACAAAAGTTTAAGAAAAACAAAGTGGATATTTCAATTTACCAGACCATGCTTAACTGGTATACGAAATGTTATGAAGAACAGACCACTCCTCCTAATTTTGTCCCGCGGTTGCATGGAGTCGAATCACTGTGCATTGGTGTCCATGTGTTTTCTCAGCCTGCAGTGCCCTGTTAGAATCCCAGTAATCTGTCTTAGCTGGTCTTTCCTCAGTTTGAGGTGTTCTTCACTTAATTTGGAGTTGTAACCTTTAATAAAAACTTTCGATTGCCTGACAACACCGAACACTAATCCACTAAGGTCCACTTATAACAGTTATTATTCTATTTTCCACAACATTCAACAATGGCTATGGCTCGCACACGTAATTTTCGAGCCTACTTCAACCTCACCACTACAAATGTGCTCTTCAAATGCCGTTCAAACGAAATCTGATGCCTGAAATGATTGCCTATTTTTTTGCGCCAGAGAAATATGTTCAATTAAATGCTTCATTGCATATTTTCTGTTGTATTATTTTCATAAATAATGGCAAGAATTACTGCGCATAAATCAGCTGCAGCAGCAGATATTTCATTTTTTTTTCATTTGTGATTTCTGATCATTTACGCCGTGTGTGGTGGCGCCCTCTCATTTGTGTATAATACAATACTTTTGTTCGTTGAGCCCACTGTAAAGTATTAAATCGAATAGCGGCAATTAACACCGGCTGCTGTCTGGCTATTTGATGCTTCTGGGGACTTTGCAACGTTCAATTTGCTCGTTAAAAGCTTCGCGTTTTCGCTTAATCCACACATAACGAATAATGTTGTGTTGTGTTGCATACTTTCAGGCGCTGACTTTCAGGCATTGCTAACTTTTGAAATATATTTTATTTGTTGGCTACTTTTAGTTGTTCAGAGTGCAAATATTGTGTAGTAGTGCAGGAAACACTTTTCATTTTTAATGCGTTGGACACTCGCAACCAACTTAAAAAGGTTGCCAGAAATTGTCATTTTTCCCCAGCCGTGGCATGTGTAAAGCGCTTAATTGACACAGCTGAGCGCTAAAGTAGTGTTGCCTTAAAATATGCAACATTTTAGTGCGCCTACAAGCGAATACAAGCCATTTGCCTTGTAAATGCTTTGCGCTGCTGTCAATTCTTCTGCATGTAAATTTTTACAGTTTTTTATATTTTTACATTTTATTTTAAACATTTTTATATTTTAGTTTATTTTATTTTATTTTTTATTTAATTTTTTCATTTATTATTTTTTATTGCATATTTTCCGGCAACAATGTCATATTTTTATTTGTATATTTTTTCATTGCTTACAATTTTTTATATTTTTTTTCATAATTTTTCCATATTTTTTTTATTTATTTTGTATTTTTATTGTGAAAATGTTTATTAATTTTTATATTTCTATTTTTGGCATTTTTTTTTACGACGCACACAATTGAAAAGCCAAGTTTACAACAGCTGTTGTTGCCGCTGCATCACTATTTCGTGTTCGCTGTTGTTGTTGTAGTGTCTGTGTGTGTGCGTTTGAGCACAATTCGCATTTTTATGTCGATGCGCAGCAAAGCAAATACGGCTCGCACATAAAGAAAACTGGCAAAAATGTATAAAAAATTGGAAATGCATGCAAGCAAAATTGTGCGCTCAAATTGACAATTCCAGCAAAAGCGTTCGCCGTATGGTGTGACGTGGTTGGGTTGGGGCTGCGCGTGCATTAGCCTTTTCGCACCCACTTTACGCTGACTTTGTTCGCAATCAAATGTGTCTGCCCGCTTCCTTTCCTCCCACCAGCCAGACCGTCGTATTTGCTTATTTATTTGCGCCTTTTGTGAGTGTGTGTGTGTGTGTGCTGCTCTGCTCGCGAGAGTCAGCAAGTCAACAAAATATATGAAAGGCCCACATAAAAATTCCAAGGCTTAACATTTGCATACAGCAAGCAAAAATATTACAAAAATATATAAAATGGCATAAAAATAGCGGCCGTAGTAAAAATACACATAAACACGCACTCACACACACGCACCGACATGCATGAATGAGTTGTGTGTGGTGTGCTTTTTGGCGCTGCACTAAAGTGCCATACACAGGATTTCGCTAACTCGTTGCGCCGCTATGAACAGAAACAAAACAAAAAAAAAAAACAAAAATAACGATGAACTCGAATAGTGCTACAAACATAAGTACGCCTGTACATATGTATGTATGTACATTTGTATGTACTGTATGTAAGCGCACACTTATGTATGTATGTATGTGTTTATTTGGGCCCCCAGTCAGATTTTATTGGTGCCCAAACATTTTCAACAGCTGCTGAAGTGGACATTCGATTTTTGCAATGAAGCACAACCAAAGCGTGAGAATAACACGTCACACTGTCGCTGACAATCGTGCGCCTCTTAATATGCAGCAAAATTTGTCAAACTCAATGAAACACTTGTAACAATAACACAGCACAACAAAAAACATTTTTTTTCTGTTGCATGGAGTTTTTTACTGTTGCTTACTAATTTGGGTGCGCTGATTTCGAATCTATCCTCAGATTTTTTCTAGCAGCTCTAGTTTGTGAGATATAGGTACCGTGTAATTTTTTCAGTTTTTCCTCTACTTTTTCCATATTTTTGATTTTAATTTCTAGTCATTTTCATAATTTTTCATACATTTTCCTTAAAAAATTAGGAGCCTCAAAATATGCTCTTTTATATGTTACATTTATACTCTGAAACACAAGCAGAAAACAAAAAGATTTTGAATTGCTCTAAACAAAAAAAAATTAAAAACTTTGCATATTTTTAGGCCCCAAACTTTTTAAGGAAAAAGTATGAAAAATTATAAAAATGGCTATGGTACATTTTTGTTATTATTTCGATGCGAATGTGCATTCGGCTCAATAATTTGACTGTGTTGTATTGCTTGATGTGTCGGCTTTCATTATACACCTAACTCGTTAATTGATTTACGAAAATTGTGCATGTTTTTGACCATCACAGAAAACGCCTTAAAATTCCATATTTTCCGACTTTGAGGTACAATTACCGCGGCATTTTAAAACTTATAAAAATAAGTTGCATCGAAAAAGAAGCCGTGCGGTGTTGTTAATGCGATACGGTGAAAATCATGTCTATCGGTTTTTTGGTTTAGAAATTACAATCAAAAATATGCAAAAAGTTGAGGAGAAACTGAAAAAATGACATGGTACCTATATCTCACAAACTAGAGCTGCTAGAAAAAAATCTGAGAATAGATTCGAAATCAGCGCACCCAAATTAGTAAGAAACAGTAGAAAAACTCCATGCAACAGAAACAAAGTGTTTTTTTGTTGTGCTGTGTAATCCATGTTTTCTGTTATGTTATGTTGCATTTGATTCGGTGTCAGGTTTTTTTAATTTTTTTATTCACATTTTCTTTGCAAACCTTGATTTGTACTAATCCAAATAGTCTCCTTTGGACTCAATTCAACAATTTCGTCAACCATGTCGAATGAGCGTTTTAGATTAACGGCCGGCATGTCCTTCAGAATGTCCATACAAGCCTTTTGGATGGCTTCAGCGTACTCAAAATGTTTTTCTTTCTTCGGCAAATGCATTTTTCCGAAATAGTTAAAGTTGCATAGTACTAAATCAGGCGAATACAAGGAATGGTTGATGGTTAAAATGCAACTTTTAGTAAAAAAAAAAAACGGTCAAAAATGTCCATCAGTGAGATGGCATCAGTCAACTTGTGCAGGACAATTTTAGATTAGATAAGACAGGCAGCTTGCTGGTTTCTCAGCAAGTACACTCGAAAGCCTCAAAAGGCCCATTGCGAGGCCCGCAGAAAATGTGTCATGTCACTCTGTGTTCGATGTTGAAACCAACCCGAGCGCCGAATGAACCTGGCAATGTAGATAGCGGCGGCTTATGTTATGAAGCGCAGGACATTCACATAGGAAGTGCTGCATAAATTATATTTCCTTCTCATACTCACAGCTCGATGGTACAGTGCCCTGTTGAGACCCCTGTGAGAATGCAAAGATAGAAAGGTTTCCGTTGATGCAATTTCGGCCACAACGCACGTGAAATCTTCTAGTCATGCCAAAAGCTGAAAAAACAAAATTTTCGACAGTCAAATGTTCAGTTAAAATGCCATAAATTGATGTTACTGAGATTCTGAAATACGATCTTAAGAATTTCAATTAAGATTTTGGCTAATCTTTGATGAATTTACGCACAGTTTTGTTGAAATGTGCTGTGATTACAGATATCAGCGCGCCAACAGATTGTTCCTCACTTATGTCTTCAGGATCGTTTTGAAGACACGAAAACCACTCATGAGCTCTGCCATGATTTAAACAATCATCACCATGAACATAATTTATCAACTGAAATGTTTCAGTAAAAGTTTTATCTAATTTAAAGCCAAACTTAAGATTGGCTTCTTGTTTGATGCTCATTTTTGTGAGGACCGAAGAACCGATGAACAAACATACTTACTTCTACTTCAGGTGAAATAACTCCAGTTCCAATGAGCCAAATGTCATGAAATTTTTACTAAAAATGGACTAACTATTCACTATTTCATTGCTCAAAGTCACAAATAGGTGACACCAACTGTGACATCACAAAACATTCGAGATTCGAGTAACATTCGCTTCCTCTCCGAATCAGTTTTAGCTTCTTATGATCTCTAATAGACTGTGAATAGTCCCCTTGACTGTCGCAGAAGAAAGCTCCCAGATGCTTAAATAGTAAAGAGCAAATATTTTCTCATATTTGGAACCCATAATCAAACTCCAATGCTTCGAAATGCGAATCTTTGCATATCAAAGTTTTCATGACCATTTGCTTCCTTTTAGATCCAATGGCCAACAAATCAAAACAAATTTGTTCGCCACAGCTTCAAGCAATTCACAAAAATTGGTGCTAAATCTTGTAATAAATATTTAACTTGATAACTTTTAATTTTACTTTTAATTTAAAATGTATATTTTGATAAATACGAAATACGAGCACAAACGCCTAAAGTTATGCTAAAATATTTAAAAAGCAAAAAATGTTTGCCATGTTTAAATTACAAATCTGATCGTTCGCACAGTTTCGTGTGCGTTTGCTTTTTAGTAATTTTAGTGCCGTTTTTTTTTTTTTTTTGGTTTTGTTTGGTTGGCAACATTCACTTTCTCGCTTCCTCCGCATTGGTGTTGGCTGCAAAAAGCTAACAACGCTGCTACGTGCACGACTGCACGTCTCACTGACTGGCAGCAACGTGGCAACAGTGCACTTGAAATTTTGCAACAGCAACACAAACAACAACACGCAACAAGCAACAATTTTGCCGCAACAGCAACTAATGTGCAATTTTTTATTTTTTTTCTATTTTTTTCAATTTTTTATTTTCTGTTTATTTGTTGTTTATTTTGTAGTTTTTCACATCAGGCCACACACTCGATCAGGTTTATAACATGGCCAATGCCATTGACATGCTAAACTTTATTTTCGTCTGCTGTTGTGCCTGATTTTGCACACGCCAGTGTTGCCCTTTGGCTGGTGCGGCCATGCGACACACACACACACACACACACACACACATGCACACAGCGCCAAGTGCGCTGCGGCAGTTAACCTTCACGTTAACATTTTCCAGCTTTTGTTGGGGCGATTCGTTGCTGGTTTTATTTGTCTGTGTGTGAGTGTGTGTGTGTGTGTGTGAGGGTTTTTTGTGTATGGCAAAGCAATTTTTGCTGCATTGCATTTGTTCGTTCGTTCGTTTATTCGTTGGGCCATTAAAATTGTCTGCTGGCTTTTGCTGTCTGCTCATTGCGCTTCCAGCGAGTGGCCGCGCCTACAATTCGGCGCCCTGCTCCTCACTTCTCTCTCTCGCTCTCTCTCTAAGTTCTGCTTTTGCTCATGTTGCATGCGCCGACTGCTACTGTCTGCCCCGACTTGACTTGTTGGCTGGTCAGTTTGGTGCTTTCTATGCCCTCCTCCTGTTTCGAACCCGAATCCTTAACATGGACAACAGGCAGACAATTGCTGGTCGCTCTTCCTCGCTCACTACTTCAGCCCAACTGGTCGCCGCCGGTTTCTTCCTTCGGCG
Source organism: Melieria crassipennis (assembly GCA_963668005.1). NCBI lineage: Eukaryota > Metazoa > Arthropoda > Insecta > Diptera > Ulidiidae > Melieria > Melieria crassipennis. Next base: position 79,381,391 of record OY764962.1, on the reverse strand, counting down.
CTGCGCTCTGTAGTTGTGAAAAATATTGCTTCAATATAAATTTCACTCATAATGGCCATTTTATAATGTTTTTCTTTTTATACCCCCGCCCCCCTGCCACCCCTCTTGGTCACTTGAACAGCGCACTGGCTCCGGGGTTTGTTTTTTGTTGCGCCACTACACCATTGGTTGCATATTTTCGGGCTGACTGCCCGGCCCTGCTATGCTGGTTTATTGCAAGTACGAGTGCATGTTCGCTGCGTCTGACTGCCAGCCAGCCAGCCAGTCAGCCTGCATAAACACACTTAAAACGTATAATGGCGCACAGTAATTCACATTTTATATTCGCGTACAATACATTTATGCCGCCGTTAAGTTGGCAACACTGGCGCTTTGTATCGCCCGACAACACATCGGCCGCGCATTTTCATTTGGCGCTATGTGGTAATTTTATTTATGACGCTTTTGCTGCATAATCGCCGCCATTGCCGCCCAGTCGGGTTAGTGAATTAAGCATTGCAGTGCACTGCCGCCGCTCGTCTCGGCCTCGTGGCTTTTGTTTTTCGACCGGCTGGGCGCTGCCGTCGGAAAAATGCCTGCAAAACTTCATAGCTACGGCAGTTACGTTTGAAATTTATTAATTTAGTGGCAAAAACTTGTGCCACTGTGCTCGCCACTGCAACGGCTGCACCAAGTTTCTGCGCATTGAAATATAGTACACACACACACACACAAAACTTCTTGGTGTGTGAGTTTCGGTTAAAGTCAGCGCATAAAACAAACTAATGTGTTTTGGTTTTTGTTGGTTTTTGCGAATGAGAAATGCATTATTTTATAAATTTTTGGTATAATGATACTTTGAACTGAAGTTGAGTGGAATTTTAGGGGTTCATACACATACACATTGTTATTTATTAATAAAAACACATGCCTTGGCGTTACTGTCAAAACATGGCAGCAGGGAAATCCCATTTCTAATAAATTTTTCGCATAGTGTTACTTTCAACCGTAGTGGAGTGAAGTTTTAGGGACTCAAAAGGGCGCTTTGTTTTCGTCTATGGAAAAACACTCCTTGGTAAATACTATTTTTTTTAAATAAATTTTTGGCATAGTGATACTTGCAACCTCAGTGGAGTAAAATTTTACGTGCTCAAACACAGATGTTGTTATTACAGGCAGATCAATTTTTTAAATTTTTGTTATAATGATATTTTTAATTCAGTGCGCAGTGATTCGTTCCATAGACCAAATTCAAAAAATTTATAGTCTCAGAATTTAACGATTTTGATGTCATTTGAAAGCCAAAACTCCAACTAAGAAACCCCCAAAAAATCTGTGCAAAAAACATTTATTAATCTATGCAAAAGCGGCGCAAAGTTGAAACTTTTTTCACAAAAAAATGTAAACACATATTTTCTGTTTTTTAGACTATTGAGTAAAAAAAATTTAAAAAATACATGGTTACCAAGAAGTTGCTAAAACTTTCAATATAGATTAAGAAATGATGTGGTAATTTTCGCTCTTAATATGTTTTCAAAATTTGCAAAGCTTAGTCTTTTACTTCACTTTTAATTCAAAATATTTTTCTAAATCCAAAATCTGAAAATTGAAAAATTTTAGAGGAAAATATCTAAAAAGTATGTTCCTGGATTTTTTTTAATTTTAAGAAGCATTCTTTCTTTGTCGGATTATGTAATTACATCCTCCGATATCTTCCGATCTCAGAAAATAATTCTATTTGAAAAATGGTCTAAACACCTATTTTTCGACAACATTTATTTTATTTATGCCTAAAAGTATGCAATCAACATGAAAAATTGGAAAATCTGCAAAAAAGCAAAAAATACGTCTATTATTATAATTTTTATTGCAAAACCAAAGCGATGTAAGATAATTTCTGTTCCTTTTTGCAATTATCAATGTTGACGTTACCGATTAAATGTAAAATCTGAAAAATCCAGCCGACACACTTGGTGCTATAGCTCTCCAAAAATGACGAAATTTGCAAAATTAAGCCTCAGGCATTGCCAAACCACAACAGTTTAAGAAAAACCAAATGGAGATTTAAATTCAGCAGACCATGATTAACTAGTATACCAAATTTTATGAAGAACGGACCATTCCTTCTAATTTTGTCCCGCGGTTGTATGGAGTCGAATCACTGTGCAGTGGTCTGAAATTTGAAGGACTCCAACACACACCTCGTTATTGTCCATAGAAGCACACTCCTTGCTGTTACTAATCTGACAAAACATAGCAGCAAATATATCGCGTTTTATTACATCCCCATTTGGTATCACAACGAGTTATACTTTTGTGCTTAACCCTTTCACTACAGGCTTTTACTGGGGAAAATTAAAATTTGGAACTTTCGATTTAAACTTCTGTGTGGTTATATCAACAACATCCCTAATTACTGGACCCTATTTTTTGTTTTGTTTTAGGCATCAACCATATCTACTACTTTACAACCATATCTACTTAAACATAAAATTTTTTACGCATAACTAAAAATGAAATATTTCTTCATTTACTTTAGCTAAAATTATTAAAAAAATTTATCTGAATTAAAGTCAAATATTAAATAAAAAATGTATCTTATTTTTTTCTGCTTCTTCTTTGTTTACTATGTGAAGATATAACACTAAAAAAACCTATATACTTCTCTTCTTTGAACTAAATATATATAAATAAATATTCAGTTTATTAATTTTGTATTATTCCTAAAGCTTCGAACTATTCTAAGGACCAACCGTAGAGGGCTCAGACGTTCTCGTTACCATTTTGTCTATTAGAACAACATTTTTACGAGCCTAGTCTGAAAAGTTTCCGACCTTAACATGAAGTTACCTGTACAAGTCAGCAAAAGGTAACAAATCTGTTTGTGTTTGAAAGGTTCCCAACCTCAACAAGAAGACGGCAGCACTCGTCAATTAAAAGTATTAAATATATTTGTGCCTGAAAATTTTCCGATCTCTACATGCAGATGGCAACACTCATCAACAAAAAGTAGAGACTATGATTGTGTCTGAAAAGTTTTCGACATCATTAAGAAGATAGCAACACTTGTCAACAAAAAGTAGGAAATCGATTTGTCTGAAATGTTTCCGACATCATTGAGAAGATAGCAACACTCATCAACAAAAAGTAGTGAATCTGTCTGTGTCTGAAAAGTTTTCGACCTTAACAAGAAAACAGCAACACTCGCCAGCAAAGAGTAGCAAATCGATTTGCGTCTGAAAAATTTTCGACCTCAACATGAAGATGGCAACAATCGTCAACAAAAAGTAGGGAATCCGAAATTGCAGCCATATTGAACGCGCAGTTGTTGTTTGAGTCAGCCGATGTGATCGTTTTTGTGACAATGGGAAAATCGAACATAGAGTCTTAATTAAGTATTTGTTTTTGAAAGGAAATACGAAATGGACATTATGTGCAGAGAGAGAGAGAGAGAGAGAGAGACTTTGCACTATAATTTACCACCTAAAAATTTGCGCATCTGAATTTTAAATGTGGCCGTATCCGCTTGGGAGGCAATGTTGCCAGATCAGTAGATTTCCTCTTAGATTTAGAAGATTCTTAGCCTTTTTGGAGAATTATTAGGAGGAAAATTGTTTAGGAGATTTTGATTTTGATACATTTGACATCATTAGTGGCACTTTAACCTTGAATATTGAAAGCTAAATTAATAAATTTTGAATACATATAATTTACGCAAGGAATAAAAAAACTTTACAAAAGGGAATTTACTTCCGATCTCATTTTTTTTTGTTTTGTTTTTTGTTAAGCTGAAGCTGAATGAATGAATTTTTGGGAGGAAATTTGATCCGTTTTTAAGACTAAGGAGATTTCATTTCAGCTATCTGGCAACACTGTTGGAAGGCAATGAAATAGATAGTCGAAGCTATGAATTAGTCCAAAGATCGTCTTTGTCACATATTGAACTAAGATTTAGACATGAAAAAGATTACCGCGCGTTGGATGCCGCGTTTGCTCACGTTAGACCAAAAACATATTCAAATGAATGTTTTCAATGCAATATTTGGATGAGGTAAACAGATGGAAGCATCGGTGGAAGAAGTTTATAAACATACAAGGAGATTACTAAAAATAAAAAATAAAAAAAAATATAAAAAAAATAGAAATCAATCTGTATCTTTATTAGATAGGAAACTTTTCAGACCACACTGGTGCAGATGCTTTATTCTTCAACTGATCTACATTCGATTTCTAAACGCTTAAGAAGACAATTTCATAAACTGAGCTAAGTTCTTTGGAAAGCCTTTGATCTAGGAGCAATGTTTATGATCCTGTGCCAACAATTTAAAATAATACCTTCGATTTTATACATCCAAATATGTAGTCTAGATTTATTTAGGAACTCTCTGTTCTTAATTTAAAAGACGTCGCAGTATTGGTTTTAATTTTAGACTCTCTTATCTGAAAACATAAGTTAACTAGTCATACAGAAACAAGTTCAAGTATGAGATGATCTCAAACACTGACATCAAAATTCCCTTTTTGCTCTCTGCTACTTATAACGAAATGTTTTTACAACTTTCTAAATAAATTTTATGTTAAAATCCAATGTTTTCATTTCAGCTTCCTTGTTATGCATTTGCACGATTTGTATAAAAACTCCCAGCCCCATTATATGAAATCCTTTCAAAAAAAGCAAGCGCAACCAGCACAATTGTGTGGCTATCGTCTTTAGCTGGCATTGCTTTCTTGCTGGCTTTCTCTATTTTTAATTAAGAAATCCTCATAAAGTGTTCCCATATTGAAATGCACACAGCACACCACAAAACCATACATACGAGTATACAAAAAAACATACATATATGCATACATACATTCACACATACATACATACTTGTACACCATAAACACGCATACAGTGCATGGACGCCGCTGCAGCTAAGCAGACAAACGCCACTTCAGCGCTAAGCCGAAAGAGGCAACAAAATCCAATGCAGCTGGGCAAACGAACACGCAACTCTTCATGTGTGTGTGTGTGTGTGTACTTATTTAAATAATTATGCAATCTACCATTATGATTGCTGCGTTTTTTTGCTTGCCGCTTTTATGGCATTTCCTTTTTGCGTTGGCTAAATGAATGGACTGTCGGTTAGTTGCATGTTACGTATACGTCCCGAGTGGCGTTTCCTATGTGCGGCACATTGGCGCTTGCCTTGAGATTTTCAAGTTCGTAATTATGCAAACACACACAGACATGCACACTGACATGAAGCAGTACACACACACATGTGCGCACGTGCGCGTTTGTGCAAATACCCATGCAGCCAGACAGAGGGTGAGCGCTGCGGCAGCCGGAAAATGCATTTTCATCATCTTTAACTTATTTTATGCGCGCCATCGTTCGCGTCGAGCGTACAGCCGCTGCGGTACAGCGGATGGTGTGCGGATGTATCAGTGGTGAGCGGTGGCTGGCGTTGCCTGCGGCGGCATAAAGTACGAATGGAAATTCTTTCATTGCAGCATTTCCCTTGACGGAAGTCATCAGGCTTATGCCTGCTTGCATACACAAATACCTACACACACACACACACACCAGAGATTTCATATACATATTTATGCAGTAGACAAACACGTGCACATGCTTGAAGCCGTAGTCGGTTCGGGTGATTGGTGGCAACAGGAAAAATTCTAAAAAATTCAAAAAAATCTCAAGATTCGAATGTTTGCTCTGGCTTTAGCTACGGCTTGAGTTACCCGCACACTTGACGGTGCATTTGGTTATTTGCCAGTGTGACCATATTTGCCAGCCGCTCAAGCATGTTGGCAGTGCTGGGCAACAACAACAACAACAAGTCGAAATACAAGAATCATTTTGCAGGCAGCAAAATGCAGCAACTCGAGTGCAGCTATGGCGACAAAGCATGCCGTCGTTGTGCCACTGTTGTTGTTGCAGCATCATTTTAATTAACATATTTACAGCAACAACAACAACACCATATATGTTTATGATGTTTTTGTTGTTGTTTGATAATGTGCCGCAATTTTAATTACGCACGAAGAACGCGCTCGAAGAAAACGCAATGAAAAGCAACACAACATAACAACACAAGCAATGCAAAGGTCCAAAAGCCATTAGAAATTGACGATCGTCGTTGGGCCAGCAGAGCCAGACGACAAGGGCGCAAGGGCTGAAGGACTGAATGCCAGGCGACAGGTAGCGACAGGTAGCTGTGCCTGTTGTCGTTGGCGTAATTATGCACAATAATGTCTGCGCATTTTTGTGCTTTCATTTCATCATTCAACTCATTGCGTTGCATACTTTTAGGCGCTGCCATGCATCCAGCCAGGCAAAGGTATTTGTCAGAGTGCACATAGCGTCGGCGACTGGTACAGGAAGGTGAGTGGGGGGGGGGGGGGGGGCCGGGGGGGTTTGACAAAAGGAATTGCAGCAATCTGGCTGCACAAATTAATAATGGAAAAACGCAAAGAAAGCAAAGAAGGCAAAGAAAGGAAAAAAGTGCATGGATAGACAAAGGAATGAGACAAGCAGGCATCAAGAGTTGTCATATGAAATTCGTCTGCAGCTGTGTGCATTCGTGTCGTGGCAGATGAAGTGCAAAGCGCTTTCTGAAGCGCAAAATGAACATGAAGTCGATTTCGGTCGGTGTGGATCGACCTATTTGACACCCCTCAACAAATTGTTTCAATGTCTAAGAACAAAATTTGAAAAAAGGGCATTTATAACAAGACCAACAAACCAATTCTTGGAGCGGCATTTTTTAGAGAGGCGCACTAATGAAAATTCGGTTTTTTGCTTGTGCAATTTTTAATTTTTCTTCTCATAGTTAACTCGTTACATGGGATTAGTGTAATTGCCTAAAGTTGCGATAAGCTACAGTATATTAAAAAAATATATAAATATATACTTAAAACGATTTGCGGCGAATAACGCATCGTATTCAAAGTTCAAAAAAAATATCAGTGAATATGCAAAATTAGGCCATAACTGCTCAAAATTCGCTGCTAGTCCAATCAAATCTAAGACCAACTGCCACTAATTTCTTTTTCTGCATATTTCTTTTAAACATACTTACCCCCTGTAACTAACCCTTAAGGTGGTCCTCATACAAAATGATCGATTTTTGATAAATAAGCTCTCACCACTTCCAGCTTGACCCTAGAGAAGTCAAATGTGAGACCAACCTGCATTTATTTCAGTTTGTAAATATTTCCCCTGAACATACTTACCCCCTACAATCAACCCTTAAGGTGGTCTCCATACAAAATAATCGATTTTTATGAATTGAGTTCCCCACTGCTCCCAGTTTGCTCCTGGAAGAGTCAAAAGTGAGACCAACCTATATTTATTTCAGTTTGTAAATATTTCTCCTGAACATACTTACACCCTACAATCAGCCCTTAAGGTGGTCTCCATACAAAATGATCGATTTTTATGAATTTAGCTCCCCACTGCTCACAGTTTGCTTCTGGATGAGTCAAAAGTGAGACCAACCTATATTTATTTCAGTTTGTAAACATTTCTCTTGAACATACTTACCCCCTACAGCCAACCCTTAAGGTGGTCCCCATACTAAATGATCGATTTTTATGAATTGAATTCCCCACTACTCACAGTTTGCTTCTGGATGAGTCAAAAGTGAGACCAACCTACATTTATTTCAGTTTGTAAATATTTCTCCTGAACATACTTAACCCCTACAACCAACCTTCAAGGTGGTATCCATACAAAATGATTGATTTTTATGAATTTAGTTCCTCACGACTCCCAGTTTGTTCCTAACAGGGTTAAATGTAAGACGAACCTACTTTTATTTCAGTTTGTTAACATTTCTCCTGAACATACTTACCCCTACAACCAACCCTCAAGGTGGTCCCCATACAAAATGATCGATTTATATGAATTGAATTCCCCACTGCTGCCAGCTTGTTCCTAACAGAATAAAATATAAGACAAGCCTAAATTTATTTCAGTTTTTAAACATTTCTTCCTAATATACATACTTCCCCCTGTCCTCGTACAAAATGATCGATTCAACGTCCACTAAAAATTTTCATTTTTGTGATATGAACTCCCAATGCTCTCAGCATGTCAGGATTGTGAAACGAGGCAGATTTATAGCCTAGACGAATTTATTTTAATTTTCAAATATTTCTTCTGAACATGCAAATCTTCCCGATGTTCAAAGCTGTAGAAAACTTATATATGCAATTTTCTATTTACAAGCCCTTTTTTGGATTCCAGGACTATTTATGAGTTAATTAATTTCATTTTATATAAATAACGATATTTGCTTTTAAAAACTCTGATACGCAACAGCCATAAAAGGGACCTAAAGAACCATTTGAGACTGACAAACTTTGAGACTGACAAAGCTACGTCGATTCCGCTAGTAACATGGATTGCAAATCTGTATGCTTTCTCCTGCGGGCAACGCCTTATTTGGGGCATCTTAACTCTCACATCAAAGTCCTTCGCACTGCCATTCATAAAAAACCAAGAAAGTACATTCTGTCCACCCTTCCCACGCGCCTTTTCGCAATAATTTTCCAACATACTCGCCAAGTTTCGCTAACAATGACATTTTGTCTACGCGGCTGCCGGCCGCCGAAAAGTATGCAAACTTGTTGTGCGATATCCATTTCGCGTTGCCGCTGCAGCCGTCGCTGTCGCTGTCGCCTTTGTCTGCTGCCATGTCTCAAGTGTGCACGTGTCCGCCGGTTTCTTTGTGTTGGCTGGTGTTGGTGTTGGCACTGTTGCTGTATTTCTATTTGTGGCTGGCGGCTCTGGGTTGCGTTGTGTCGTTAAGAATGCTCGCCGTGTTGTGGCGTTTTCTTCATTCAACCAGTTTTCAGCAAACTTTTTTTGTCTTAATTTGCCTTTTTTGCGTTTTCCCTTTTGCCTTATCGCTGTGCTGTATTGTAATGTATTTTATATGTGTGTGTGTGTGTGTGTGTGTGTGTGTGTATTGTTAGCGTGCCGCAAATAATTTGAAAGCGTAGATAATGAAGTGAAAAATATTTTCGTGATAAACAGCAACATTTTTGGTTCATGCGCGGTGGATGTTTAAACCAGGGACCGTAACGGTTATGGTTTTTATCAAAAAAGTCAGATTTTAACTGTTATATTTTAACTTTTATTTTTCCCGACAAAAATAACTGTTATTTTGTGCCTTTTATAATTTCAGGCAAAAATAACTGTTATTTTTTACTTTTATTTTATCGGTCAAAAATAACAGTTATTTTGTGACTTTTATTTTTTCGGTCAAATATATCAGGCAATTTGCATTTTTTCAAAGGCCATTTGACCGACTAAATATCTATTGATACCATTTTTTTCGTCTCGTCAACGCGCACATTTTGAGTTATAAAACTTGTTTCAGTCTTTAGTACAACGGCCGACATGGAAAGATTCCTCTAAACAAAAACATTCAAAAAATTTCGATGTCATCGTTACGCTTCGAATTGATACAACTTTTTTTTAGCTTTTTTAAATCTATTTTTTTTAATTGCAACGGAAAAATTCCACCTTTTAAAAGTTCCACCGGAAATTCGATGTAAAGAATAACTAAAAAGTAAAATTTTGTTTGCACTAAAAAAATCCAAATGCATTCAGGGCATCGATTAGCAAATTTAAAGCACAGTTCCCGCTGCCCCTTCTTACATGTAGTACGGTTGGCTTATCTGGATTGAACTATTCAGAAATACTCACTGGTACATACAGTTTCAAATAAGAAATTTGCATAAGTATAAAACTCAAGTAATTTTATTAAATTGTGTTTAGCTTTAATATCATTATTGCAGCTAACTTCTCTGCTGACAAATTGTACCGTAAATCGCCAAGAACAAGTTTCAAGGCAGAAAAAGCTCGTTCTACGCTCACTTGAGTGGCAGGAACAGCATGAACTATGAAAGCAAGTTGTCAAAGCCAAGGAAACACATATTTCATTTCGTTCCAATATTCCATCAAATCGGCATCAATTTCGAAAAATGCAGCAATAAGCAATAATATTTTCCTCATCAGACGAAAAACTTGCTACCTCCATTTCGATAATTCCACGTCTTAATAAGGAATATGACTTTGCAAAGATCCTTCATCAATTAAGAACGCTTGTTCTTCGACCTTCTGCGATGATGATGCATCTGCAATCGATGTTTGCTGAAAAATTTATATAAGTATTTTTGACGGTTTTTCATTTTAAATATCTGTACTGATTACTTTTATTTTTTACCGGGTTCTACAACTAAAAGTAATTTCAGAAAGCATAAATTCAATTTCGGAAAACGTAAATTCAATTTCAAAAACTACCTTTAATGTATAAAAATGTTTTTGGAAAAATGCACTTTTTGCAAATGCAAATTTTTTTACTACATACATACAAGATGGGCCACAGGAGGTGTGCTGCTTTTGGAGCGTCGCAGGGGCTCATTGACATCTGCAGCCTGCGCCCAATGGGTGCAAGGCCTAATAAACGAATGGCAGGGAAATGGGAATAATGTAAATGACGTTGTGATTGTGTGCGACAATGCCCATGCCATAGTTCGATGGAAACATCTGTCTTGCGCAAGTGCTACGTCTGGGTCCCTATTCACCCATGCTTAATCCCATAGAAAATATATGTCGAAAATTAAGTCTTACGTTACGTCGCATATGGCTGTGCCACAAGTCCGATTACCTGCCATTATGGAGCAGCGGCTTCAGTACTTAGAAAAAATAGTTGATGATGCGAAGTGTACCATTACTGGAGGCGACTGCGCCAGAGCAATCCAGCACAGTTCGACTTTTCATGGAGATGCTCTTGCGCAAAATGACATTCTTGTAGGAACATTTCTTTTTCTGGGCAAGCATTTATTTATTTTTTAAGGTTTTATAATGAATGTTACTGTTTCAAATCTGTGTAAATGCAACCAATATTTATTCAACATTTATTTTGAAATTGAATTTACGGTTTCAGAAATTGAATTAACACTTTCTGAAATTGAATTTCCGAAATTGCTTTTACGCTTTCTCAAATTGTTTTTACACTTTCTGAAATCGAACTTGAAAAGGTGTAGTTCTACAATTTGGGTTCCACAAATACAATTAACCAAATCCGATGTGTACTTTTCGAGATATCAGCGGATAAAACATATAGTCTTTGTAGGTTAAGATAATTTGCGGCCTTTCTAGTGTTAATGGGCCTAAGCAATCATATTTCTTTTAACCCTTTGTTGACCCATCAGACTTTTACGGAAAAAATTAAAAGTCAATAAGCTTAAAACCCATCAGATTTTAATTTTTAAAACAGCGAAAACACGTGTCGAATTATTTGTGATTTGGAGTTTGTTCACCCAATTTTAAGACTATAGGCCCATTCTCATTGAAATGATTTTACCAAATTTGAATAGTTAGGCTTATTATTTCATGTTTCTTCTATAGTCTTTTTACAAAACTAAAAAATACGTGTCGTGTATATATGATTTAGAATATTTGTAACAGGTTTGAAATATATGGGCCCATTAAATCACACCTGTAATAAGGTGTAGCGGGAACTGTGCTTTAAATTTGCTAATCGATGCCCTGAATGCATTTGGATTTTTTTAGTGCAAAAAAAAATTTTACTTTTTAGTTATTATTTACATCGGATTTCCGGTGGAACTTTTAAAGGTGGAATTTTTCCGTTGCAATTAAAAAAAATAGATTTAAAAAAGCTAAAAAAAAGTTTTATCAATTCGAAGCGCAACGATGACATCGAAATTTTTTGAATGTTTTTGTTTAGAGGAATCTTTCCATGTCGGCCGTTGTACTAAAGACTGAAACAAGTTTTATAACTCAAAATGTGCGCGTTGACGAGACGAAAAAAATGGTATCAATAGATATTTAGTCGGTCAAATGGCCTTTGAAAAAATGCAAATTGCCTGATATATTTGACCGAAAAAATAAAAGTCACAAAATAACTGTTATTTTTGACCGATAAAATAAAAGTAAAAAATAACAGTTATTTTTGCCTGAAATTATAAAAGGCACAAAATAACAGTTATTTTTAACTTTTATAGTAAAAGTCAAAAATTTAAAAGGCATGTCATATTTGTGAAGCTGAGGCCATTACGATCATAATGATATATTTGAAAAAGTCCACCGGCAATTTTTTCGTTGTGCCTTTTTGATTTGAAAATTGTAAAATAACAGTTATTTTCGGTCCCTGGTTTAAACATGCAGTGGAGTTTTAAACTTCAGTTGCAACTCGAGGAATGATGCAAAAGCTGACTTGAGTTTTGAAACTTGAAACTTGATTAAAACGTGAAAATAGAAAGTTGGCGATTTTAGGCTTTTTTCTGTCTCTTAGTCTTTGCTTTAGTAAATATTCAAGGCACAGTGGCTTTTAATATTAAAAAAACGATCTATCCATACTCCATAGAGATACTTGCCATGGTTCAGTGGCTAAGACTTTGAACCATAGGTCAGTGGATCTTGGGTTCAAAAACTGATTTAAACAACGCTAAACAAAGAAAGCTTATCTCAGCCAAATGGAGTCAAGAATGAAAACACACCATGAAAAGCTGGCCATGTCTGCTGCGGCTAACGCTTCTTCAGACGCCATATTCAATCTAAGTAAATTTAGATTCAAAATGTGCCTGCTGCCATATTTTAGACTGAAATAATTTATATAATAAAGCATTTGCTTCAGAGACTGAAATTGAAATATTCGCTACAGAGACTGAAATACTTTCATATGAAAAGCTACCCATTTTATTTATGACGAACCATTTTTCGAACCCTATGTTCAGTCAAACTAAAACAGAGGGAACGTTGTTAGTCTCTTCCATATTTTTTTACTCCTAGAAACTAATTCGCATTAAGATTTGAAGCATTAAATTTTGGTTACTCAACAAACTTCAGAGAGTGAAATATTTTCATATAAAAAACTGTCAACCTTTGGTGTGACTGACCTCTCTTCAGACTTTATCTTAAATCCTCGACTAAAATTGTCCCTGTTGACATATTTTTCCACTTGCAAAACTTATTTCGTATGAAATTTTCTTTGCTTCATGTGGAACATAAAATTTTCCCATTGGCTCTTCAACACTTCAACGAACGCAATTTGCCGAAAGCGGCAAAATTACTGAACTTTGCAGTAGCATTTGTTGCTGTAACAACAAAAACAACAACAAATAACCACAACAACAAATATAATGTCGCAACATTCAACCGCCACATAATGCCACAAGCGTAATTATTGTCCACATTCATTAGAGTTGCCGCCTTCAGCTGACGAAGTGCGACTAACTCACACTGCTGCCGTCGTCCGCCCTCCCTCCCCCCCTCCACCTAAACTTACCACAACCCCATCCACTGTTGGGCACACCATACGGCTGTCACACTTCCGGCTGCGCCCGCCATTTGCAGTGTTTTAACATAAATAATTATTCCCAACACACACACACACACACACACACACGCACACACTGCACGCCTGACAGCGCCACTTTTTCATGCTTTGGCACTTCCACGTTGGCAGCGTTTGCGTCTCTAGCTCGGTGCTGCCGCAGGACACTGCAATGTGCGCTCGCATAGAAATTTGCATGTGCACTTTTTGCTACACCAACAACAACAACAACAAAAACAAAAACAGCAACCACAGCAACAGCAAAAAATAAACACGCACACACCAACATCCAAGCAAAACCGAAATCGGGCAAGCAGAGATATGGCACGGTTGTGCTGTCTATAGCGCCACACATGCGGCCACGCCCATTTTCCTCGCTGCTTTACTACTTTACGCTAGTTGCCACCTGCCGTTCGGCGCTGCTTGAACTGGCTGCAACCTACATATTTCGTTTGCATTGCAGCTGCGTGATGGTTTTGTTGAAGAGCAGTTGAAGTGGAGGGTGAAGTGAGGGGTTGAGGCGACGCATGAAGCGTGAGAAAGCCGAAAGCAGACAGCAACTGTCAATGTGACATGACTTAAAGTGCTGCCATCAATGCGCCTGTGTCGAATGCTTTTTCTTGCATACTTGCCCGCTGCTTATTATTTGTGCAACAGTAACAACAACAACAACAACAACAGTAACAATCAGAGCAGCGCCGGCAGCAACAGCAGCGGCAAAAACTACGATTTTCTGCAGCGCGCATGTCGAAGGCGCTGCTGCACACACAAAGCTTAGTACAAACGAATGAATGTATGTATGAGTGAGTGTGTTTGTGTGAGTGTTTGTCTCTGTGTGTATGTGTGTGTGTGATGACACGTACCGCGCCGCACTTGCCACATATGGAAATTCATTTCAATTAGTGAAATGGTTTTGGGATTTGAATGACAACTGAACGCGCCGAGGTGCGGCGGCAGGGCGCGCCACTGTCATAGCACAGCACCGCACAGTACGACAGCAGCTTGCAGCATGCTGCCACTAAATGCTGCAACGTGCAATAGCTCACAACAACCAAACGGCGCAGCACATGGCCGTGTGACGAGCAGTTGAGAAGCGCGCGCGAACGCAATGAGAAAAACCGATGTTTTTCGCAACTGTTGTATGCCATTCTCGCTGTTGTTGTTGTTGTTATTACTGATGTCGTTGTCGTTTTCGGCTGCGCTGTACTGCTCTGCGTTTTTGGTACTTAAAATGCAACGCACTCGCCTGCATGCCAAATGTAAATTTGAAGTAGTTCAGTGCTTGAGCGTGGCACGCGAACGGGCGGCACGCATTAAACTTGCATGTACTAGTTGCTACAACTACAACAAAAACAACAACAACAACAAGAGTAACAACTACAACTCGCAAGTGCTCTGAAACTTTGCATTTACCGTTTGCAATTTTGTCCGAAAGTTTAAATTCCAGCTGATTCTTCTTATGCCCTCGCAACCAGCTAGCAACCCTATAAATATGCAACATTTAATGCAACAGTACAGTGAATTTCGTCATTAGTATGATGCAACGCCGAAAGGTATGGCATTTTTAATGCTTTTAATGTCGTTTCGCTTGTTGCCTACTACATTTTTTGTATTACCACTACCACTTTGTGGTCTACTACTTTTTAGTCTACTGTTGATACTTTTTGGTGAGCTCATATTTAAATAAATTAATTTGGTTTTTAATCAAGTGGTAGGTCGATTGAGAATTTTTAGAGCTTTTTTTAGTTTTTTTTTTAAACTTTTTTACTATACTTTGATAATTTGTTTTCCTGATGCTACGGGGTCAACTTTTTATATTCTTCTATCAAAAGTAAATACTTTTTCTGCTATTAAGCTTTAGTGCTATTTTTACTCATATTTTTTTACATTATTGTTAAGCTCCTTTCTTTATCTGCACACTACTTTTTTCTTGCCAATACTTTTTTGCCTACTACCTTTTCTGATACAATTTTTTTAATTTAATTTTGTATACTCTCGCTGCTCTTTAAATGGATTTATCTATTAGTTCAATTCATTTTCAATTTACTACTTTTTTACTATACTTCAATACATTTTGTTTTTTTTTTCCTGACGCTATGGAGACAACTTTTTATATTTGTCTATCAAAAGTACTTTTTCTGCTATTAAGTTTTAATGCTATTTCATATTTTTTACACTATAGTTAAGCTACTTCCTTTATCTGTCCACTACTTTTATCTTGCTACTACTTTTTTGCCTACTACTTTTTTACTACCATTTTTTTATAATAACTTTATTTTACCGCTGCTATTTGAATGGTTGGTACTTTTTAAGTTTAATTCAATTTCAATTTCCTACGTTTTCACTGTACTTCAATACTTTTTGTTGTTTTTTTCTGATGCTATGGAGGCAACTTCTTACATTTACTGTTAAAACTTATCCTCCATATATTTTGTGGCTTTTAAAATTACTTTTTCATACTATTAACACTATTTTTAGCTACTTTTGCTCACTACTTTTTCCTACTACTATTATACTTTTCCCATCAAAACTACTTTTCCTGATATTTCGTACTACTACTACTACTAGTTTTTTCATATCTTCAACACTATATTTTGCGACTGTCTTTTTCTGCCCACCAATTTTTGTTGGCTACTACTTTTTTGTTCACTACTTTTCTACTACCTTTGTCCCCTAGTTTTTCTACTACCTTTTCCTACCTTTAGTAATTTCTTTCCTACTGCTATTTGATTGAATTTATCACATTTATTAGAGTGATGGGTACTTGTTTAGGTTAACTTTCAATTTTTCTACTTCAATACTTTTTCTACTTCAATACTACTATAGGACTCTCTGCATTTATCACTAAACTCTTTTGCTTGGTCTCACAATATTTTCTTTGCTATTTTGAACAAGATTTTGTTTATTCTTAAATATTTTTCTCCACCCTTACATATTTTAAATCTACTGCTTTTTCTATTATTATTACTGTTTCCCTTTATTGTCCTTTTCAAAACAATGCCCACCAAAATCAATAATATTTTCCCTGCTTTTCAGAACACAATTTTTTTCACTACCCTAACATTTTAGAATCGACTAATTTTGTTTAACTATTTTTCCCCTCCCTTTTTCATCTACTACTTTTTCTATATTATATTTTCCCTCCATTGCCCTTTTCAAAACAATGTCCATCAACTATTTCAAGTCACTGCCAACATCAACAATATTCTTTCTGCTTTTCAGACCACATTTTGTTTTTTTTTTTTAATTTTTCACCACCCCATAATTTAATATTGTACTACTTTTTCACCTCCACTGCCATTTTCAAAAAAAAAAAAATTTAGAATATTCAACAATAATGTCTTTGCTAGTCTGAACAAGTTTTGATTATTTTTCAGTATTTTTTTACCACCCTAACATTTTTTAATCTACTACTTTTTCTTCATTACTTATTCCGTCCAACAATTTGCTGTTCCAACAATGTCTAACAACTATTTCAAGCGACTGCCAACATCAACAATAATCTCGCTGCTATTCGAAACATTATTTTATTTATTATTTTTTTAATTTATCACGACCCTAATATTTAATAATCTGATACTTTTTCTAAACTACTGTTTCCCCTGCACTGTCTTTTTCAAAAATTTTACCACCAACTGTTTCAAGTCACTGTAACAACATTTACAGCCTTTCGAATTAATCTCTAAACACTTTACTACTTCTTCGCTGTGGCAACAACAAAAACAAAACAAAAACAGTCCAAAACCACATCCTTCTACCTTTTTCTACTACTTAATTCAATTGACACATACGACACTAAAATTCCGTCGACATTTTTAAACATTGTTTGTCGTTCGCATCCCACGGCGCCATTTTAACTGTAAAGCGGTTTGCTTTGCGCCGCGCGACTCGAACAACAACGGCTGCAACAACGGTCACATGCCGCATGCCGCACGCCACACACGCTGTGTGCCACACGCTGTTTGCGACTACACTTTTTATCAGCTGCGACAAATTTCACAACATTTTTGGGCAAAACTTGTTTAGCCTTCTGGGGCCGCGAAAAAAACAACGACAACAACTACAAAAACAAAAAAAAAAAACAGATAATAAAAACGAAAAAAAAATAGCCCAAAACATTCGTGGTTGAAAAAGTTCTGAAAAAGTTGCTGCAAAAAAGCAACAAAAAAAATTGGCATTTTATCTCTAAACGTTTGCGAGCGCGCGCGCGCCTGTCCCCTCGGGGTGCATGCGGCACGTTGCGGGCTGTTAAGCAAAATCTGCGTGCTGTTAGCGCAAAAATAACAAACAAACAGCAGCGCAAAGTAGCGCCCAACAACAACAACAACAACAATAGTAACAATGGCGACAGCCGAAATGTGTGTGTGTGCGTGTGAGTGGAAAACCCCCGTTTAAAAGAAACGCCAACTGGCTGACGCGTACGTTTGGTTTGTTCGCTTTTTTTCGTTTCGTTTCTTGTGCCAGTGACGAAATAAACAACAACAACAACAAACATTTGTAAGCGCAACACGCAACAGCAGCGACAGCCAAACATGCTCCCAACACACGCTCACACGTTCCCCAAAGTACTTTAAATACGCAAAAATAACACAAACAATACCAGGCGGCCAGGCAACGCGCGAAAAGTGCCGCGACAAATGGCGTCAAGTAAAATTCATTTATTGTTGTTGTGCGCGTTTGCCTCAAGTGGCTTGGCGCTGGGTTTTTCACTACCTCTCTGCCATTTTTTTTGTGCTGAAACTGGCAACATGGCCAACGTTTGCAAGCTTTCTCTCTCTTTCGAACTCTCTCTATCTCGCTCACTCCCTCTTCTGCTCACTCACTCGCTTCAACGCCCTACGTTTCCTTATTTGCATATAAGCGCAATTATTCTTCCCTGTGCGACTGGTGGGCGAGAAGGGGAAGGGAAGAGTGTGCACTGTCTGCATGTGATTTAAATTTTGTGCGTTTCTGTTTTCAGGATAAGCGTCACTCATTTACTCCCTAAAAATTGTGCTGCCACTCAATAAATATATTTTAACTAAATATTTTACTTATATTTTATTTCTCAATGGGCGCCGTTAAAATTTAATTTGTTTACTTTTTCTATTCCGCATTTAGTTTTTTTGACCTCCCTATACCGCCTTCATTCTTCTAGCCAACTCTGCCCGTACTCTTCGAATTTTTTCTCTCTCTCTCTCTCTCTTAGAAGCAAATTTTAGTCATACCTGTCGTTTTCTTTTCTCTATTTCCAACTGTTCTCTTCAACTTTTTATCATGATTTAATTTGTCTTTTCCTCTTTTCTATCCCGTATCTACTCTCTACTTCCTTTATATCCTTTTCCTTCTTCTTTTCCGACTATGTCCGTCTTTATCCTACTCTTCAAAAACCCATTCAACTCAAACCTCTCGCTCTCTTCTACCCATTTTCAGATTTTTCTCTCCTCATTATTTCTTCCAACACCTCATTCTGATTTGTTTCTCCACAACCATGTTTTTTATTACACAAATTCAAAAAAAAAAAAAAAATTCGAGGGAAAGAAGCAGAAGTCACTTATATAAATTTAGCTCTCACGGTTTTCAGGATATTCAAGGATAAAAATTTAGTTGATGTCCTTTATGTCCTTTTTCATAAAATTTTTCAAAAAAAGATATGTTTTCTTTGACTTCATATCATTAGCTTTCATTTGACGTAAACATTATTTTTTTCTGACATTTGTGTCCAAGGATATGATGTTTCAAAAGTTTCAGTAAGAGGCACTAAGCCGCCATCTTTAAACTGCATTTAAAAAAAACTCGAACATCCCGGAAAAAATCCCTTGGTACTTTTTTATCTACTGAGGTCCTCTATCGAATGAGACATGTTTGACCTTGTCCCTTTTTTTAGTGTTGCACTGTGTTATTTTATTTATTAACATTTATTTATTGTATTTATTATCACTTTTATTATGTTCTCTTCATTTCTCTTCTCTCTCTTCTGTCAATTTTTTTCAGTGGCACACACAGGATTTCATTTTGAGGGGGTTTGCCTACAACTTTTGAGCCTAATAACATTTGAAACCATATTTTGAACCAGACATTTTTGTATTTTCGGGAGGTTTTGAGGTTCAAACCCGTCTGTGTGCGCCACAAGGTCCTCATAATTCAAAACCAATTCAACTCAAACTTTTTGTTCTCTTCGTTATTGTCTTTTTCTTTTCTTGATGCTGCCCGAACCGATTGCTTACTTACTTTTTCATTCCGTATCTATTCTATTTCTTCTTCCCCATATGCACTCTTTGATCTATTTCTTCAACTTTCTCCGTCCATATTGTACTCACAAAGCAAATACCACCTAAACCTGTAATTCTCTTCTCATCTTTCTTCATTTCTGAATCTTCATCGTCCTGTTTTTTTTACTCTCTTCTTTCCTTCCTCTTCGTATTCACTCATTCTTCTCTTTTTGTGCTCTTTTTATTCTGTTTCTGTTCTTCTCTTCATTAAAAAATATATAAAACTCACACTCAAATTTTTTTTCCGAATGTACTCTCTTTAATCTTCTCCTACTCTTCTTACCTACTCTTCTTATCTTACCTACTCTTCTTATGTACTCTTCTTTCAAAAGGTAATTCTTTAATATTTATCAAATGCCAAAAATGTCTTTTAATTTGTATGTAGTTTTAAAGTCGATCCTAACATTTCGAGGAGGGAGGTTCAACCCCCAAACCCCCACCCCCCGGAATCCGCCACTGACTACATTACTTCTTCTTTATTACTTCCTATTCATTACCACTTATCTTCTTCTTGCTTTTCCTCGTTGTAAGTAAGGTTACTTCTTCTTTTTATTCTCCTCCCACTACCGTTATGTTCCTTGAACTCTATTACTCTATCCGTCCTCTTCATTAAGTTGCTTCTTCCTTTTGCGCTTGCTTTATCTTCGTTACTCTAAGTTATTTATTTGTACTCCCTTCATTTATAATTTCTCTCGGCTGTACCTTAATTCTTCTTCTTATTCTCCCTCAACTACTGTTATTTTTTTTGCACTCTATCTGTCCTATTCATTAAATTGTTTCTCAATTTTGAGTTTTCGTCATCTCCGTTGCTCTAATTTATTTATTTGTACTTTCTTCATTCTTAACATATTTCTTTGTATTGCGCTCTTTTCTTTCTCATTGCCATTTTTTTCCTTGGTCTCTTCATCATCATCGTTCCCCTCTTTTTGCGTTCTATTTCTTCTGTCCCTATTTCTTCTTCCCTCTTTTACTCACCCGTACTCTTCTGGTATTCCCTTCATTGTCTTGATTACTCTTCTCCTGTCACTTCTTTCTTTTCGTTGTGGTCGCTTTTTTCTGTTTTCTCCATTTTTTCATCTTTCATCTTTTTAACCGCACTTTCTTATTCCTCTCTTTATTATCAAGTTTTTTTTCCTCATTAATTCTCCATTCTTTTTTTTGCTCTTCTTCGTTCGCTTTTCGTCTCTTCTCCCCGCCGTAATCTTTTCTCTTATTTTTCTCTGATGTTCATACATTTTTCTATGCTCCACGTTTTCCCTTTCTTTATAAATTGTCTCTTTCGCTTATTTTATAAATCAAAACTTTTTTTTATATTTTTGCTGTCATTGTTTTCTTGAATTTAATTTTCATTTTATTCTATCCACATTTTCTTGAAGAAATTTAATTTTTCGAAATTTTTGTTTGCCCCATGTTTTCCCTTTTCTTCTTTTATAATTCCTAACTTTTCTATGTTTTTGCTGGCGTTGTTTTATTCTGGTTTATTTTTATTTTATTTAATTTTATTTTATTTTATTTTATTTTATTTTTATTATATTTTATTTTTATTTTATTTTTTTTGAGTTTTCTTTAATAAATGTCAATTATTCTAAATTTTTGTATACCCCATGTTTTCCCTTTTCTTTTTTTATAAATCAAAACTTTTCTATATTTTCACTGTCGTTGTTTTATTAAATTGTATTCTTTCTACATTTTCTTTAATAAATTTAAAAGTTTCCAAAGTTTTTAATTTCCATTGTCGTTTTTTTCTTCTATTTTAATCTTTCAACATATTCTGAATTTATTTGTGTAAAATTTCCTACCTCTTCTCTTTTCCTCGCTGTATGCATTTCCGACCAATTGCAAAGCAAACCATTAGCCACCGTTTTTAAAGTATTTTCCATAAAATTTTAAAGTATTTCGTTTTCCATTCACATGGCTGCTCGTTGCTGTCAGCTGTCACTATACAACAACAACAACAATAAAAATAAACTCTACTATGTAGTTTCTCTTGGTGTGCAGATTTTTGTTTCGTCTTTAAAAATATTTTGACTTTTTCTTCTTCTGCTGCTGCTGCTGCTGCTTCTGCTTCTGCTTCTGCTTCAGCAATGTGTTTTTTGACATGCCCCACAACGCACCCACACACACACACACATACACATGAATACATTTTATTTGCATATATTAGTCAGTTACCACACACACGTACAGCTTTTACTCCCCAAATAGAAATTTGTGTTATTTCCCATGCCGCATCGCAATAATAACAACAACAACAAGAACAAAGCCCCCAGTACCTCGCCAACAGCTAAAAAGGCCAAGTAGCAGAAAAGTTCCAAGAACGTCCCCACCTTCTCTTCCTGCCAAATCAACTTCACGCTGCTCTTCAAAGGCGCACTTTGTTACTTTTGGGGGTTTTACATGTTCTGATGATGTTGTTGTTTTTCTTCTTCTTCTTTTTATATTCTTGTTGTTGTTGTTGTTGCTTTAGTAAGTAAAGTTTAGATGTTGCGCTTATTTAAATAGTTGTGGCAAGGTTGCCACTATTTTCCAAAAATTATTGTTGCTCGCTGCGCTGAAGCGTTGCGCTACCTACTTGCCACAAGGTTTTCGTTGTTGTTGCTTCGCTTGTTGTATTGTTGCGATGTGTTGTGTTGTTGTAGTTGTCCTTATCTGCAATATTTTTGTCAAAATGCTAAAATATGCAAGACGCACTCACTCACACACACACTCACACACACACACACATACATACATCAACCCACACGACTCTTGTGGCAACAACAGATTCTGCTCACATGAAATTCAAAGGGTCTGGGCGAAAGTCAAGGCGTGCGGCTGCGACGGCGACGACTGCCTCGGCGTCGTTTGAGAACTTTCGACGACGGCGAAATTTCAACTTTAAGTTTGCTGCAGATTTTATCGCACGCCGCATGTTGCCATATGTTTCCTTCATACGCTTCCTTTGCGGGTGGCATCTTGGGGCCAATGGTGAGGGGGCGTGTAATTGTATGAGCGAGTCAAAGGTCAAGTGATGTAAAGGCCATTTTATTTGGGCTGAGTGCAAGTGGATGACTTGTAGGCGCAGTTCGTACGCTTTGCAAGTGCTTTACAATGTGGCATACTCGTAAAACAAAAACAACAACAATAACAACAATTTCACAGAGACAACACAACGCATCGAAATTCGCATTGAAAAGTTGCCTAATCGATTTTATTAATTAAATAAATAAATAATGTAATAAGCTAACAAAACGGCGCACAATTTCGTCGGGCGGCAGTGGCCCGCAAATCGCGGCGCATTAAGTGCGCGCCGCACTTCGCATTGGGGCAAACTAAGCGGCAAGCGCGCATAAATTATGCAATATTATTAAAATCCAACAAAATTTTGGTTTTTATTCACTTATGTGAGTGAGTGGATGCAAGTAATGTGTATGTGAATGTGTGTGTGTGTGTGTGTGGTAGAATGCGCAAGCTTATAAATTAAGTTAATATTTATGTGTTTGCTTTGCGTTATCTGCATGTGTGTGTGAGTGCGTATTTTGTTGCTGTTTATAATCAAATAAAATCGCACCAATTCTGCGCACTTGCTCGACTTGTTTTAATTATTTATAATAAATCGCTTTATGGTGTACAACACAAACAGCAACACACACACACACACACGCACACACATACATAGAACATGCACGCACTCCCGTAGAGCACACAAACTGTTAGTGAACGCGCATTGTTGCAGCCGCAGTTGCCGTCATTGCCATTGCCACAGCCGCAGCCGCAGCCGCAGCCCCACCCGCACCCGCACACTTTTATGCCCCTGAGAGTATGCTAAATGAAATGACGCTGCGTGGTTGATGTTTTGGGCTTTTGTTTATCGTCCAAAATGCGACTGACGCTCTCATTCTCCTCACTCACATCAAGCTCGCTTATCTGTCTGGCTGTCACTGCATATTTGCTTGACTGCCTGTCCGTGCGCTCGTCTGTCCTTGTGCCTGTCTGCTCGCTCCCTCATGCTCTCTCGCAACTCTCCATCTGGCACTTAATGTGATGCTTTCGCTGTTTTTATGCTTTGTTGTTGTAGTTGCTGTTGCTGCCAAAAGTATGCGTAACAAATTAACTCGAATTAGTTGCGGTTTGTATTGGAATGTGTGTGTGTGCGTGACTGCTGGGAAAGCATGAAGTGGGGGCCTGGAGTGTGCTATCAAATGCCTTCAGTTGTCACAAGCTCCACCGTTGCAATTATTGCACTTGACAGTTGTTGCTTGTTGTTAGTTGTTTTTATTATTATAAGTTTTTTGTTGTGTTTATTATTCTCACACATTTATGACATGCGTAGTTGGAAAAAATTCAACGTATGAGGATTCTATACAAATTAGAAAAAACAACTACAAGGAAAATATAATATTACAAGTTGAAAATAAAATACTTTATGAACAATTTAAACACAAAATAAATATAACAATTAAAAAATATAATATTGAAAAAGAAAAAAAATTTAGTTTTATTCATTGGTTACAGAAAGTAAATAATTAAATAAAAAAATAAATATATACATAAATACAAAATAAATAAAAAAAATAAATCTATAGAAATTTAAAAAAAAAAACTACAAAGAAAGTATAAATATTACAATTAAAATAGTTTATGAAAAATTTCAACACAAAATATGTATAAAAAAATTTAAAAACTATAATATTGAAAAAAGAAAAAAATTAAATAATTGTAATTCATTGGCTAAAAAAAAAATAAATAAATAAATTAAAAAAATAAATGCAAAAAAGATTAAAAAAATACTAAATCTATACAAATTAGAAAAAAAAAACACACGGAAAGACTAATATTAAAAGTTGGAAGTAAATTAGTTTAGGAAAAAGTTAAACACAAAATAAATATAAAATTTTAGAGAATATCTTATTTAAAAAGAAAAAAAATAAAATTAGTTTTAGTCAATGGCTAAACAAAATACATAAATAAATATATTTAAAGAAAAAAATAACTAAAAAATTAATCTATAAAAATTAGAATACAAATTATAAAGAAAGATTTAATATTACAAGTCGGAAGTAAAAAAGTTTATGAATAGTTTAAACACAAAATAAATATAAAAATTAAAAATATATAATATTGAAAAAAGAACAAATAAAATAAGTTTCATTTATTGGCTAATTAAAATGAATAAATAAATAAATAAACAAATAAATAAATAATTTAATGTATTGTATTCATTGGTTGAAAAAAATAAATAGATTAAAAAATAAATCAAAAAATAAATCTATAGAAATTAGATGTAAAGATATATAAATATTACAAGCTGAAAGTAAAAGATTTTATGAATAGTTTAAACACAAAATAAATATAAAAATTAAAAATATATAATATTGAAAAAAGAAAAAATAAAATCAGTTTTATTTATTGGCTAATTAAAATGAATAAATAAATAAATAAACCATTAAATATTTAAAAATAAATAAATAATTTCATTTAAAAAATCTATAGAAATTAAAAAACCTACGAGAAAAGAATATTACAAGTTAGAATTAAAATAGTTTATGAAAAATTTAAACACAAAATAAATATAACAATTAAAAAAAATAATATAATATTAAAAAAAAATAATAATGGCAAAAAAAATAATAATGAATAAATTAACAATAAATAAAAATAAATAAATAAATAATAGATAAACAAATAAATAAATTATAAATAAATAAATAAATACAAATAAATAAATGCAAATTTATTAATTAAATAATTAAAAAAATCTATGGAACTTTAAAAAAAAACTACAAGAATATCACAAGTAGAATTGAAATAGTTTATGAAAATTGTAAACACAGCAAAAAATACAACACATAAAAATTTAAAAATAATATATAATTTTGAAAACTTTTGGCTAAATAAAATAAATGAATACCTTAATAATTAAATAAATAAATAAATCATAATAAATGAACAAATAAATAAATAAATAGAAATACAAAAATAAGTCAATAAATAAATAAATAAATATAATGTGTGACAAGAGGGAACTTGAACAAAAACCAGAGACCGAAAAATTATAAGCTAAACATAAAAATCAAAATATAAAACTTATTTTTCGATTTTTACTTTGCGCTCACCGAATAAAACTTATTTGTTGACTTTTTTTTTGATCAGAAAAAAAATTAAATAAATAGATGAATTAATAAATAAATAAGTAAAAAATAAAATAAAAAAGTAAATAAATAACTAAATAATTAAATAAATAATATAATAGGTAAATAAATAAATAAAAAAAATTAAAAAATAAATAAATAGAAGAATTAATAAATAAATCAATAAAATAAATAAAAATAAAATAAATAAATAAATAAATACTTAATAAACAAATAATAATAATAATAATATTTGTTTATTTATTATTATTTACAAATAAATAATACAAACAAAAAAATTGATAAAATAAATAAATAAATAAAAATAAAAAAAAAATAAGTAAATAAATAAATAAATATAAGGTGTGACAAGAGGGAACTTGAACAAAAAACACAAACATTCAAGTTCATTGTACATACATATGTATATCATAAATATTTAAATATTTGTTATTTGTCAAACGGACACTTCGGCTATTCCTGACGTATTGTTGATCCAATTTCGCATAACTTTTCCCAGCATTGGTGGCTGTGTCTTTGCTCTAATTTGTTTAATATTGTTCTTGCATAGTTTGTGATTTGGTACGCTACACCAATGACTACACTTTATTCCCACAAGAAATAATTCAGTGGTGTTGAATTACTCAATCTTTAAGGTCATTAACTGCATTTCATTAATTGCATTGGATTTTGTTTTCGATGGATTCACTTGGATTCATTTAGATTCACTTGATTCAGTCCATAGTAGTAGATGTTTATAAAGAAATGTTTTTTATTCACTCGGCTTGGGAGCATTCGGGTCTCAACAAGACTAAAAAATGCTTTATGTTGTTTTCCTTAGTCGGTTGAATCGACTGCTAGGGTGGTTGATTGGCCGATTGCTGGCAGTTCTACGTTATGGGGGGCTGCCAAGAGAGAGACCTGCCCCCCTAGGAGAGGGACCTCCGTAAGTAAAGGTTTATAACTGCGTTGTGTAGAGCGCTCTCTGTGCATTCGTTGTTGCTATTTACATAGGTAGGAGATGTTCTTGGAAAACGCAGAGGTCGCTGTCTCTGATGAGCTTATTTTTGGATTATGTATGCGCTGCTAGTGGTGTTGTTGTTGTTGAGCTAAATTACATTTGGCCATGCGGGCTGTTCATCACAACTGATTGGAGTGGGAACGATAGGAGCTTGTCCGAAGGCTTTGGCCGGGTAACAATGAAGAGATGGGAAACAATTAGAAAGAAGACAAAATTCAAAATTATTTAAGAAAGTGCGGAACCAAACCAGATAGGAATCGAGCCCTTAGCACTTAGCACACCATTGTGGTAATTTTGATGGTTTTTAATTTTTAAATATCTGTATTTTCTTTAGTATTCCTATCAATTTTTGCTTTGATGACGTTTATTTTGTATCGGATTATTTTTTATTGGACAATTAGTTCAACCATTAGGGTTCTACAAATACATTTAGCCAAATCCAATGTGTACTTTTTGAAATATCAGCGAGTATAATAAGTAGTCTTTGTAGGTATGGAAAACTTGCGGTCTTTCTAGTGTTAACTTCTGGGATAGGAACCCAATGCATTTGGCTAACGAGGCAGCTACTAGACCATTTATATTTACAAAAACAAAGTGGAATTTATATAATGGATAATTTTCTCTGAAAGTTGAGGAATTAATATTGAGGAATTAAGAATTAAATTTTATTCCACAAAATAGTCTTTAAACGTCTTTTAGCGCACACCACGGTACGTTACAGTTTAGACACCAATAAACAGAAAACGTTTACATTCGAAGTTAAATATTTGTAATCCAAATGAGAACAATAACAAAAATAAAAACTCAAAATGAAAAGACATTTCATTAAACTCCAACTCGACATCTGAATGTGGCTGGCGGAAATTTGTCAACACAAATTAGATCAGGCCGCAAAATGTCAACACACACACACACACACACGTACACGTACACCGCATGCACCTAACATAATTACAAATGTCATACGCTTTCCTGGCGAATTGACATGGTGTCAAAGGGGCGGGGGGAAAATTAATTAAACGCCGCATAAATGTGTTTTTGTGCAATGGCCCAAACGTTTGCGGAGCGGCGACGAAGCGAATGACGAAATGCGTGCGATGGATTGGTGAAGGGTGAAAGGGAATAATAAAGGAGAGAGACAGACGAGCGAAGAGACAGCGGGTAGTGTTAACAAAAGCGATAGCGAGGAAGGATATGTCACGTACGTGACATTAAAGAAAATGAATTAAAATGCGCAGCGTTTGTGCAACGCTGTCAAGTGGAAGCGGAATTTACGCTCATTACTTGTAATATGTTTATTTGTCCCATACGCAGGTACACGTCTCTCTTTCTCTCTCTCTCTCTCCCTCTTTGTGTGTGTGTGCTTGTGTGGGTGTTTAAGCGGGTTTGTGCATTCAAATGTGTGTGTGTTGGTATTTTGCGTGAATGTGAAAATATGTGGAAAATCTTGCTGGATGTTGTTGTTGTTGTTGTTGCTCTTGCCCTGCTTGACATTTGAATAATGTATGGCAATTTAGCAGCGATATGTAATAAAATTCTAACACTTGGCACTTGCAGTATAAACACACACAGACACACACACCTACACGCACACACACACACAAACGCATACTTAGATCAGTAAACGAGGTTGAGTGGGGAAATTATGTTACGTTGCTTCTGTGTCTCATTGGTCATTCGGTTAGCATGAATAGTTGCGGTGGCCATAGCATTACCAACAACAACAACAACGACAAAGGCAAACCATTGGGGCAATTACCGCATTTCAAATCACGCTCATCAGATTACGAAGAGCAACGCGCTTTGCCACAAATTCAGCATCAGCCACCAATTGCAACGTTCCGCTTGCAGCTTTAGCGTCCACCTTAGGACCCCCGCTCCACCCGCTTTCGACGCATTATCGTCACGGCTTCAATTTGAGTGCGACACGTGTGCATGTGCGTTGTTGTATGTGTGTTTGTTTCGTCGTTGTTGGCAGCGTAGTTTCAGCTGTTTGGTTGCAACTATGTTAGCCATTGTCGCTAATTGTTGCTGTCGTTATGTTATGATTGTTGTTGTTGTGTTTTAAAACAACAATAATTATAGACGCTTAGACATTTCAATTTCACTCTCATAGCAGTTTTTACTCCACAGACAATCGAACCTGGTTTTTAAAAGTAATTTATTATTCAATTTTTGTTATTACTCTTCTGTAATTGTTGTTGCTTTTTGAGTATTTGACCATTTTACCGTTAGCTGATACCAATTGGTTTTTATTTTGATATTTTTTAATGTCAGTTCTGGACTTATGCGATCGCTTCGCCCACTTTGCGCTCATCTAAGCTCTTTTTTCTCTTTCTCTGAATTCTTACCAACAGCTCGATTGCGTTTCACTTCTGATATAACTTATATATGTACAATCAGATTAAAAACCCCAAATATCTTTTTGTTACAAATATTTTATATAACAAATGTGATTTGAAATGGCATTGAACTCAAAAGTTGAGTAGGCAACCTTTCCAAAAATAAATTCTTTGTGCGCCACTATTTAAAAATTTTTTCAATTGAAAATCTACAGTTTTAAAAACATTAAAAATATTAAAAAAATTTTAATAAACGAAAACTTTTTCATATTATTTTTGAAATAAAAATCAATTAATTACCCTTAAAATTTTCAATTATTTAAATTTTTTAAATATAAAAATTTTTTAGTAAATGAAAAATTGTCCGTCTTATTTTTTAAACAAAAATCCCCGAATTACCCTCAAAGTTTTCAAACCGAAGCATTATTTAAAGTTTTTGCACAAATAAAAATTAATTTCAAGCATCTAAATTTTCTCAACTGAGAATTTAAAGTTTTAATAATATTACAAATATTAAAATTTTTCAGTAAACGAAAAATTTTCCATATTATTTAAAACCAAATCAATAAACTGTCCTTAAAAATTTCAATCAAACCGAATAGATTTTTAAATTTTTTGCACAAATAAAAATCAATTTCAAGCATCTAAAATTTCTCAACTGAGAATTTACAGTTTTAACAATATTACAAATATTAAAATTTTTCAGTAAATGAAAACTTTTACATATTATTTTTAAAACAAAAACCAATAAACTGCCCTTAAAAATTTCAATTAAACCGAAGCATTATTTAAATTGTTTGCACAAATAAAAATAAATTTCAAGCATCTAAATTTTATCAATTGAGAATTTAAAGTTTTAACAATAATAAAAATATTACAATTTTTAATAAACGAAAAATTATACATATTTTTTTTGAAACAAAAATCAACGAATTACGCTTAAAATTTTCAATTAAACCGAAGCATTATTTAAATTTTTTGTACAAATCAAATCAATTTCAAGCATTTAAATTTTTTCAATTGAGAATTTACAGTTTTAACAATATTGAAAATATTAAAATTTTTCAGTAAATGAAAACTTTTACATATTATTTTCAAAACAAAAACCAATAAACTGCCCTTAAAAATTTCAATTAAACCGAAGCATTTTTTAAATTTGTTTGCACAAATAAAAATCAATTCAGGCATCTAAAATTTCTCAACTGAGAATTTATAGTTTTAACAAAATTAAAAATATTAAACTTTTTTAATAAACAAAAAATTCTTCATATTACTTTTGAAACAGAAAACAATGAATTACCCTTAAAATTTTCAATTAAACCGAAGCATTATTTAAAGTTTTTGCACAAATAAAAATCAATTACAAGCATCTAAATTTTCTCAACTGAGAATTTACATTTTTTACAATATTACAAATATTAAAATTTTTCAGTAAACGAAAAATTTTCCATATTATTTTTCAAACAAAAATCAATTAACTACCCTTAAAAATGTCAATTAAACCGAATAAATTTGTAAATATTTTGCACAAATAAAAATTTCAAGCATCTGACGCTCACATCGCTCTAGAAAAATTCCAATGCCTCACACTTCGCCTTCCCCCCCCCAGTCTGTTGGCAGCAAAATAAAAAGCTTATTGCTCCGAAAAGTATGCTTTATCTTATGTGATGATTTATAGAGCACAGCACACAAAACACTACACAACAATCTACAACAACAAATCGACACCAATTATTTTTTTTTCTGTGCCTATAGTAATTTTTTTAATTTTCTTGTTATTGTTGTTGTATTTTTGCTATTATTATTTGCACATTAACGCCAAGCAATAAACTTTTGACCTCATTTTCAATGAACTGCAAAATAATAAAATCATGAATTATGTGCAGCTGATGGCAGCACTAGCGATTTGCTATTGTGGTCGTATGGGTGTTGTTGTTGTTGGCGTTTTTTGTTGTTGTTGCTATTGTACCGAATATACAACAACAGCAATGCACTAAATAGCGATATTCTCCAAAGGCAAAACGCTGCAAAAAGTCAACTTGCACATAAAAGCGCACCGGGTGCCGGCGGCCGACGATTGGTCGGGGTGGCCCGTGCAGCATTAGTAGTAGCAGTAGTAGTAGTAGTCGTAGTTTAAAATAGTAGTAGAAGGTGCACGGAAGTTGGGAGTTTGCTGCAGCCGGCAGTAATAAATTATAACAGCCCTGGTTATTTATGGGCGCTGTCAATGTTGCACTCGAGCAGCGGCAACGATGCCAGCAGCGCAGCAGTGCAGCGTACCGTAAAGGCGACTGAGCGTGGCAGCATCCTGCTGCCAAATAAGTTTTGGGCATTTTCAAATTTCCAACTAAATTTACAACCCACCCATACAACCATACACCCAACACACACACACACACACATACAAACACTGTGTTGCCGTTCGAACAGTTGAAGAAATTTTAGCAAATTTGCGCAATAAATCCGCTCACATGCTACACCACAGCTGAAAATCCATCAAACCGGTTGGCTGTCAATTTGTTGCCTTTTTTTGAACAAATTTCTTAAGCACACCGAGCACACAACACTAAGGCGCCCAAAAGTAGGCAAAGCAGCGTAAACAAACACATAAAACCGTAGAGGATGCAGCAAAAAAAGTATACACAGCCAAAGTGCCGCTAGAGCAAAGTCTGCAAATCATTAACAGCCAACCGAGCACAAGCGCCTAAAATCCTTGACTGCACGCTACGGCGGCTGTCACACACACACACAGCAAGGCAACAACAACAAATGCCAAAGCCGACACGAACGAACGCGCTCAAGCAGAAATAGAGAAAAGCCGCGCGCATTTATTTGTGTTGTGATGGTGATTGTGTGATTGCGAGTGGTTGTTGTTGTTGTTGGTGTTGTGTTGCTGTGGGCCTGTGTTGTGCGCCTAAAATGCTGCAATGCCAAAGTCCACAAAAAGCTTGAAATCTCAAAAGATTTGACTAAATTGTCGCGGTTTATGCGATTCGCACACAAACACAAACACGCACACACACACTGATACAAACACTCACACACTTACATATACGTGTTTATGTATGTATTTGTGCCTCTACCTAACACAACACATCAACGCAGTGTTTTTGTCGCTTTGCACTTTTCACTTCAGGCAGCTAAAGGCAAAAAAATAACAAATAAAAAAATTAAGTAAATCGCACAAAATACCAACGCAAAAAAAACAACCAACAAGATTTGAAGGTAACGAAAATTTGCCCAAAGCAAATCCCCCAACTTTTTGCATACTTTGCCACTTTGACAGTAAAATAAAGCTTTGCTTGCATAGTTGGCTGTTGGTTGTTGGTTGTATTTGTTTTTTTTTTTTGTTTCGCGTACGCAGTTGAAATCTAAGAAAGACGCGCTGTCGAGTCGAGCAAACTGAAGCCAACACCATCAACATTGTTAAACCGATTTCCTCTCTCCCGAACTGCAGTCAAGCGTTAGTTGCCTTCTGGCGCATATGTGGGTGTACGTGTGTGTGTGTGTGTGTGTGTGTGTGTCTGCTTGAAAAACGCAACGCTTTGCGCCCGAAATTGCCAACCGCAATTGAAAACAACAACAAACAACAACAACAACAACAACAACCAACACATACAAGCACTACAAACGAGCAACACAACGGCACGTCACACAAACTGTCGAATTTGCTGGCTTCGCAACACGCGCACGCACACACACACACACACACACACACACATTCACTCCGTTCTTTCTGACAACGCCAGCAAAACAGCCTCCACCTCAACAATCAGCTGTTTTACTCAGACTGCCCTACCCTCCGCCCCCTCCGCCCGCCCTCCTTTCAACTTCAAGCCAACATTCTGGCCCCACAACTACCGCCACAGCTCCGTCGAAAATGCAACCCTGGCGGCCGGCAACAGCCCACGGCATGACATCCTTTGAGTGTAAACTACGCGCACTCACTCTGCTCCTTCACTCGCTCATTCCTCTCAACCCCTCGCCCACTTACTTCTCCCCAACTCGGTGCGCCTTTTCGTTTTGCATGCTTTTCACTTGCAAAATCTCGCCCAGCACATCACGTTTCGCTCAGCTGAATTGGCGAGCTCAAGTGCCAAATTTTGCGTGCGCCAAAGTCCACAAAAACAACCAACAACAACATACGCAAAGTACAAACATTTTCGCTTTGGCGCTCGGCCGCACAGCAAAGACATCGAAAATGCATGAAGCAAACCACTTGAACAGAAAATCTTTGCCGAAATGGAAATGAAAATGAAAATGAAAAGACGCAAAAGTGGCAGCGTTAACTGAAACGCTGCAAACATTTACGAAGAGAAATGCATTAAGGCGAATGATGATCGAACAGCGCGAAAGCCAACAAAATTTCGTAGCCCACTTCTAGGCGATAAAAAGCTCGAAGCTAAATACAAGCAACGCGTTTCAAGGCAAAAAAGCAGATTTAAAGCAAAGACTGAAAAAAGAAAGCAACGCAGCAAAAGCGCAACAACGATTTAGGGTAAAAATATAAACATACATCATTCTATCAAGAGGCAACACACACACACATGAGCATCTTGTGTGTGTGTGTGTGTATTGGTGAATGTCGAAAAAAGTACATAAATAAAAACCTTAAAGCTGAAGGCGTGCATAAAATTGCGAAACGGCAAATTTAGTGAATCAGAGTTGATTTATTGTGCAAGCCTTCGTACACATCCCGATACACAAACACATATGGAAGCGAGAAAACGAAAATACACACGACACACCTTTGCATCATACATACATATAGCTGAAAGTTGAGAGAAACATACAAACATATATCATGGAGCCCAATAGGAAACGTGGCACATTGTTGCACAAAAGTGTAGATGCAGTGAAAAGAAATTGAAGGCTTTATTTAACATAGTTGGAATTATTCAATTAACCCAATGCTGCCGAAAGGGTAAAATTTTACCCATGAAAATTTATTTAAAAAAAAAATCACAAAAAAGTCAATGTTTGAGATCTCTCAAAACCATTGATAGAGAGAGTTCGGGTGAAGATGGAACTACCTTATCCTAGTGAAGGTCACCCTAAAATTTCGCCATCTAGCTAGAGTTACCAGACTCCAAAAATCGTGAATTTTCCGGAGGTGGCAAATGTGGCGAAACGTAGTGGCCCTAAAACCTCACAAAAATCTGCCTCATAACTCATCTGTAAAAAATACAACTTTTATTCACGTGTTTAGCTGATTACTTCACAAAGTATGGAATAGAGCTACCATTGCTGCGTAATGGGTACAAAATACCTAATGAATATCTCAGCAACGTGCAGAGATATAAAGCTGAAATTCATTGTTTCTGATCATTTTGGGTCACTTATAGGTCGTGTATGAAATTTTATCAAAATCGTATGGACGCAACTGGTACCCGGCAGCAATGGGTTAAGGTCATAGATACACTGTTTTGTTCAATAATTTGTTGTCATTTTAAAAGTAAACCATTGTGCTTCTCTCATAGAAACTCTCGTCCTTATTGGCAAAAAACTTATACAGTCCATTTTGAAAAGATTCTCTTGAGACAAATTTTTCACCTTAAAAATCATTCACCATAGACAGGAACAGGTAGTAATCAGTTGATGAGAGGACCAGACTACAAGGTGGATGCAAAAGAACCTTTCCGAGTCTTCTTAGTTTGCCCGGCACTGTCCTGAAGAAACAAAATGTCTCTCCTTGGCCAAAGCTGACCGCTTCTTTGCGATTTCTGCCTTCAGATGGTCCAATTGTTGACTGTACTGGACCTAATTAAGAGTTTGAAAAGAAGAGAGACAGGAACATGTAATCAGTTGATGAGAGGACCAGACTACAAGGTTGATGCATAAGAATTTCACAACTCAGTTTCAGGGTCTTCTTATTTTTCCCGGAACTGTCCTGATGAAACACATTTCCTCTCCTTGATCAAAGCTGACCGCTTCTAAGCGATTGCTTTCTTCAGATGGTCCAATTGTTGACTGTGCAAGACTTAACTAACAGTTTGAAAAGAAGAGAGACAGGAACAGGTAATCAGTTGATGAGAGGACCAGACTACAAGGTCGATGCATAAGAATCTCACAACTCAGTTTCAGGGTCTTCTTCGACTCACTATCCTGGCGCTGTCCTGATGAAACACAATTCCTCTCCTTGACCAAAGCTGACCGCTTCTTTGCGATTGCTGCTTTCAGGTGGTTCAATTGCTGATTGTACAAGACTTAATTAAAGGTTTCACCATAGTTAAGGGAGCAGCTCAGTGTAGAAGATTCCCTGCCAATCCCACCAAACACACAGCAGAACTTTCCTGATATTCTTGACTGTCAATCTAGGTTTCTT
This sequence comes from Melieria crassipennis, assembly GCA_963668005.1. Classification (NCBI taxonomy): domain Eukaryota; kingdom Metazoa; phylum Arthropoda; class Insecta; order Diptera; family Ulidiidae; genus Melieria; species Melieria crassipennis. The sequence continues at coordinate 79,345,999 of OY764962.1, read as the reverse complement.
CAGCATTTACATCAACTCACTGCTAATCAATCACGACTTTTTTTGTTTTTTTTTTTTTGTTACTCGAACAAAATAAAATATTAATGCGAGGCATTGCGTTGGTTCAGGAAGGATATAAATTTCACATGACGTTGTCCTAGGTGATCCACTTTTCATCCTCAGAAATGATTCCTTCAGAAATGTGTCGATTTTGTAGCGATCCAGTAGCAATGCGCAGATGGAAATTGGGTCCATGAGTGTTTTTTTGGATTATTTCATGTGGCATCCATTCATCGAGCTTCTGTTTATATTCAGATTTATTCGATTGGTTCCAAATTGATTTTTTTGTGCAATGTTTAGCTTCTGGACAATCGAAACAGTGCTTACATTACTATGGGACTCGATGATTTTCGTGATGAAGAATGTCAATAAATTAAAAATAAAATAAAATAAATTAAAAATAAAATAAAATAAATTAAAAATAAAATAAAATAAATTAAAATAAAATAAATCTCATTCATTCATCTTTGACATCAAAATCAGCGGAGCAGATTCAACAAAGCCCAAATTCCGCATGACTGGCTGTTTCTGTATCAGAACCATAAACACTATTTAAATTTTTAACCACCTGGCTTGAGAATTCGCCTTGCAAAAAAAAAAATTTAAAATACCTTTCCTCTTGAATCAAGCAATCACAAAATTATCTGTAACATTTTTTTCATACGAAATCTTATCAAGCAATCAAAAAACTCTCTGAGATCATTTTTGCTGCGCGCTCAAACAAAATTGAATCCAGCAATCACAAAACTGTCTGAACAATTTTTTTCGTACGAAAACTTATCAAGCAATCAAAATACTGACTGAGAGGTTTTTTTTAGTAGAAAATATCATCTTTGTAATGCCGATCGCACTCGTACAACGCAAGTTATAGACTACTACAAAAAATTAAACAAACACAAAAATCTGCAATCAGTGTTGCCAGATCAGCAGATTTGCTCCTAGGATTAGGAGATTCTTGGCCTTTTAGGAGAATTTTTAGAAGGTAGAATTGTTTACGAGAAAGTTTAGGAGATTTATATTTTATGTTAGGGGATTTTTCGTATCCTTAGTGGATTTTTGGGAGATTTTTGGATAACAAAGTACGATGTATTGGGAACACTGGCAACAAAACATATTTTGTTAAAAATTTCTATCTCTTTCTCACTTAATGAAAAAAATTATATAAATATATTTTTATTTTTTTATGAAAAGTTTCATTCCTTAAAAATGACGCAAATTATAAAAAAATTAGGAGATTTTTTACGTTTTGGCAGGAAATTTCAGTATTTTTTTAAGATTTAGGAGAAAGTAATTTCAGGTTTTGGGCAACACTGTCTGCAATAAACTTGTAAAACTTGTAAGCTTACAAAATGTTACCTCGTTCTATCTCTTTCTCACTTATTGCTGTCACAATGAAATCCCGCCGAGAATGGCGCCTTTTATATAATTTATTTGTTATATGTTTTGGTTTTGTTAAGTTTTTGTTGTTGAGATGATGATGAATAAAATAAGGCTGCATTACAAAAAAATTATATGAATATATTTTTATTTTTTTATGAAAAGTTTAAAGTTAAGTTTCCTTTAAAATTACGCAAATTATAAAAGAAGATTTGATTTTTGTCTGCAATAAATCACTTTGCTTCACATTGGATCACAGTGGATGAAATTTCATGCAAAAATTTCCCACTGGTCACTGTCGCTTACAACACAGCGACTCCACAAGACTGCACAGCGACGGAAAATCAACGAAACACGAACGACTAAATGACAGCAATGGCATTTGGTAAACTACCTTCTCACTTTCCTCGCTCGCCTAAACAACGCAACGCCATTAGCGCTCTTCGAACTTGCAGCCAAAGTGAAGCAAAGTGCAGGAAAAACTCTTAAAGTCGAGCGAAAATGTGCACAAATGTAAGCGATGCGCCGCAACGTGAAAAGGGCGAAACAAGTGAGCCAATGCGCCTAAAAGTATGTTCATGTATATGTGTGTGTGTGTGTGTGTGGGTGTGTGTAGAGTGAAGTAAGCAAGCGCTGACTGTGTAAGCATAGCAGCAAGCGATGAAGCATGCTTGCTCTCTGACTGGCTGCCCGGGCAACGGGCTGAATGGCTGACTGACTGACTGACTGGCGTTGGTGTGCGCGTGTTGCTGGCACAGCACGTACAAGAAATCATGCAAGCGAACGGCTTTGAAATGCTGCCATCAATGGCAAATCTAACGTGCCAGCAATCAATGTGAATGAATACTCAACGCTATGCGGCATTAGTGCGCCCGCCGCTCCCAAATGCTGCTTCGTGCCTCAGGCGCTCCACCTGTCTAACTGCCAGCCTGCCAGCCAACCAGCCATTCAGTCATGCAGTCAAGCACTCCCACTTCAGGCTGTTGGCTGTTTGCCTCGACTCTGCCTGTTCAAAATGCCATTCTATCGTTCGTTGCCTATTTTTAGGCGTGCCAACATTTTATGCTAGTTAGTTGGCAACGTAGCAGCGCTAAAATATGGCAAGCAACGTAAGAAAAATTTCCATATGTACCTGCACGACAGGCCGCTGATATATGTGTGCTACGTGTTTGTGTTTGTGTGACTGTGTGCGTTTGCCTGTGCTTGTGTTTGTTTGGCTGAAAGGCATACAGATGTGTGCTGGCGGCTTGTGGTGATGCTGTTGCCTGCTGGCTATTGGTTTTGTTGTTGTTCTCATGTTGTTCGATAAGAAATCGTGTGCGAGCACAATTTTTCTCTCGCTTTCTTTGTATATAGTTTGTAACATTTGAAAAATGAAAGTAGCATACTTTTAGGTGCTCTCTGAATTATGAAACAACAGCAATGCAAAATCTATACATACAGTCGACATGACTGTCACAAAATAAGGTTATTAAAGTTGAAATTTGGTTTACACCCAATACGACACAAATACGAAAGTAGACATGAATATGTGTCAAATGGGAAAATTTTGCCAATTCGACAGGCGAAATCAAAATATTGGCAAAAAGTATGAATGCAAAATGATAGAGTGTTGAAAATTTCATGCATAAAACAGCTAAACGAGGCGAGTTCGAGAATCGACAAGAAGTGGAGAAGTGAAGAAGTTGTATTGAATTTTGTTTGCATTTTATTTAGTTAAAAAAAAACTTTGTTTTACAGACTAAGCTAACATTAAGTAGGAACGCAAAAATAGTAAACAAGTAGAAAAAAAAATTAATTCAAAAAATGTTTTAATAAACATTTACAAGTTGAAAGATCCAGACTTTCAATTCAATCTTAGTTTTACATTAAAACATTAAACATTAAATAATAACTAAATTAAATGAAATTAAATTAAATTAAATGAAATTAAAAATTTTATGAAATTAAGTAAGAACTAAAAAATATATAACACGTAGAAGCTAAAAAATATTTTACTTATAAAAGTAATCACAAAAATGTTTCAATACACGTTTACAATTTGAGAGATTCAGACTTTGAGAACCGAACTAGAAAGTCTTGTAAAATTTTAAAACATTCTCACCAAATGCGCAATCAGGGCATAATTGGAACTAATAACGAACCCGTTAGAACATTTTAAAAAATGTCACGAATTTCTGAAACTATTATACGAGTAGTCCATCAGCGCTGGCCCAGTATTTAAGTTTATGTTTTTGTGCCCAGGTACCAATGTTCTATTTCAGGTTGTTTTTACCAAAATAAAACGTTGGACCTGGTACTTTGAACGCTTTGTCTGCTATTTCATTACTCTCAAGCAGTGTTGCCAGATACCTGAATTGACTTTCTCCTAAATCTAAAAAAAAGCTGAAATCTCCTCCCAAAAATTTGAAAATTCTCCTCAAATTACAAACTGAGGTATTTAACACGTTCGCGGACAGTAAAAATTTCAGTGAGCTGCAAAAATAGACAGGCTATTTTTGTGGAAACTATAAGCACTATCTGAAATCTGATTACACATATATTGTTAGAGTTGTCAGATTATCATATTTTAACCGTTATACACAATGAATGCTAATGCATTCACGACGATATAGATCAAAATTTTCAACTAGAGTGACGTGAATGCTATAGCAGTCATTCATAGAAAACATGAGAAGAAGAGGTTTATTATATTTTTATAACTTTATTCATTCAACAGTAGTTCTCTCTTCGTATATATATAATAACTGGACGCGGACACTATACTTCAAACCATTTTGATTAAAAAATCTCTCATAAACGGACAAAATTCAGAAATATGCCCAACCAGTTTTTAAGAATCTGTACTACCCTATAATACCTACAAATCTCTCTCTTATTTGAAAATGAATACTTGAAATTAAATCAATCAGTGTTTAGGCCAGTGGCGCACAAATGATTTTATTTTGGAGAGGAGAGTTTGCGTACAACTTTTGAGCCGAATACCACTCGAAACCATATTTTGTACTAGCATTTTTTGTGTTTGGGTGGGCGGTTTGAACCCCAAAAACCCCGCAATCAACCATTACAAAATTTTTTCAACCAAAGTAGTACTAAAATGTGAACACATGTACAATGTGTGTACTTTACCTATACATGTAATAAATATTAATAAAATATTCAATATTCATAAATTCGTCCAAAATATTAAATAAATAAACGAGAAACACTTGGATACAATTTTAACTAATTTGTTGTGCACCCCCCCTCCCCCATAAGCGGACATCTCCCTTAACCGGACAAAACCACTGCGATGGTGAGTGTCCAGTTATGAAGAATTTCACTGTACACCGAAAAAAAATCAAATAATATGAAACTACTTGATGAATCAGTTGCAAATTACTTTGAAATGTATATTCATTACAAAAATTAAAGTTTATAAAAATATAAATGAATAAAAATTGGCTTTAAAATTTGAATGCTATAGCATTCACGTCATTTTGCATCACTATGAAAATGACTGCTATAGCATTCACGTCCGCGAACGTGTTAAGCAAATTTGTAAATACACCGAAAAAATAAAATAATATGAAACTACTTAATGAATCAGTTGCTAATTACTTGGAAATGTATATGCATTACAAAAATTTAAGTTTATAAAAATATAAATGAATAAAAATTGGCTTTAAAATTTGAATGCTATAGCATTCACGTCATTTTGCATCACTATGAAAATGACTGCTATAGCATTCACGTCCGCGAACGTGTTAAGCAAATTTGTAAATACACCGAAAAAATAAAATAATATGAAACTACTTAATGAATCAGTTGCTAATTACTTGGAAATGTATATGCATTACAAAAATTTAAGTTTATAAAAATATAAATGAATAAAAATTGGCTTTAAAATTTGAATGCTATAGCATTCACGTCATTTTGCATCACTATGAAAATGACTGCTATAGCATTCACGTCCGCGAACGTGTTAACTTTTCATAAAAAAATAAAAATATATTTAGTTTTTTTGTTTATTGCAGCCTTTTTGTTCATTCAGTTGTTAAGCTTCAGCTTAACAACAACTTAACAACAAAACATATAAAAAATGAGATCGATCTGAAATTCGCTTTTATAAACTTCCTTCATTCCTTCCTTGAAGCATAAAATTTAATTAAATTAAATTAGACACTTTAGCTTTCAATATTCAAGGCTTCAGTGCCACTTATGACCACTTTCTACTAAACAATTCTTCCTCCCAAAAATTCTCCTAAAAAACCAATTACCTCCTAAATCTAAGAGGAAATCTGCAGATCTGGCAACACTATACAGACCAGTACAACCCTGTTATGGGTATTGAGCTCCTTGTGGCACTTTTAAACGGTTTTTGATGCTTGGGAATAGCTTTGACTTTTTTATACCGATAGGCCAACAGGCTTCTGACTTCTAATACCGAGGCCTTAGGTTCGATTCCCAGCTCGGGCTGGAGAAACGCTCATCCACTTCTAACGCTATCCACATGAAGCAGATGAGAATTACAAGAATCGCCTCCAAGAACCTCCAAGTGTGAAAGAAAAAACAGCCAACAGCCGTTCGGATTCGACGTTAAACTCGGGGCCCCGCCGTTCCCTTACCCATCTGTTTGAAATGAGTGTTGTTGCACATGTTGGAAAAACAGTTTCAAAAACGGGTGAAATATGTGGTATCACAATAGGCCTCCAAGTGTGTCTCTTATAGAGGCAGCCACCATAACCTAACCTAACCTAGGCCAACCGAAAGCATTGTTATCTGGGCTCTGTCCTACTAAAGTCAGTGATTTGGTAAGTCTCCAGTATGGCTCGAAGCTCATTAATGTGTCGGTGCTTAATGTGCAGAATGCGATGCCTTCAGGTTTCACTATACCAGCTCCTACATCGCTGGGCGTTTTGGAGTTATTGGTCAACAGCGTGAGACAACTTACTTTACTGGCCATAAGAAGTCCGGTGACGGGGTCCTCTCCAGGCACCTTTGCTTTGTGTGCACACTTTCTTGTTGGTCACACCCGGAGATGACAGGGCGTTCTCAACTTGGTCTTTCCACCCCTCTTCGCCGTCGAATCCCAACTACCAACGAGACAACTATTGGTGATAAACTTGGGGTCTATAGCCCTGACAGATCTTCTGGTTAGACCCTCCAACGGGTTTTGGCCTGCTTAACGAGTACGTCAAACGAAACGTTCCTCTGCTGTGTCTGGAGAACGATGAGACTGTTTCCTACTACGAGCTTTCTGGGCACATTTGCTTTGGCAATGTGAGTCTAACGCAGGATGACCTCAATGGAACTCGAGTTGTCGTACATCCTTCGAGTCTCTAGAGGAACCTTATGTCAAGGGTTGTCTATTAAAGGCTGCAGAAGCAACTAGCAGTGCGGCTGGACAGATCTCTTTAACCCTTTCGCTACAGGTTTTTACTGGGGAAAGTTAAAATTTTAAGTTTGACGTCTTAGGCTTCTATGTGGTTATATTAGCAATGTTCCATAAGAATTTTTTTAATTTTTATACTCGGACCCTGTATTTTAGAGTGCTTTTCTATGAGAGCAATCACATCGTTGTGGCTGTAATATTTACTTAAAAAAAAACTTTTTACGCATAACGAAAATTTGAATATTTCTTCATTTACTTCAGCCAAAATTAAAAAAAAAAAGTATCTTAATTGAAAGAAAACGTCAAATTAAAAAGTTCTCTAATTTTTCTGCTTCTTCTTCCTTTACAATGTCAAGATATACCATTAAAAAAACGTGTATACTTATCTTCTTTAACCCATTCGACCCCAAAGTTGCCTGCAAGCAACTTCACCTATTTGTCATCTTATAGCAAAAGCTACGATTGATTTATGGGTTTAACTTAAGTAGTCACCAACAAATTAATATTTTTAGAAGTGAATTCAAAGCAAATTAAAAAAATTTTACTGTTATGGCTAAAATAATTTCCAATAATTTGCAGCGATATCAGCGAAAGTTTGTGTTCTAATTGAAGTCTACGAATTGGGCGAGTTTGATCAAAACCATGTTTCTTTAATAAAATAAATAAATAAATAAAAAAAATCAAAATGCGATAATTTTGTATTTTTCCATAAATCTTAAATAATTTTTCTGTAATTAAAAAATATTGATACAAAATTTATGTAACTGGTTTTAAGCTAAAATTGTTCAAAAGTAAACTAGCTCTAGAACTCTAACAAAGAGGCGTGGCGACTTCAAATATCGTGTACGTACTTCTTAGGCAAGTATTTCATGATTTAAATACCAAAAAGTAATATCGAGGCACAGGGTACATTTCGGGGTCGAAAGGGTTAAACTTAAATATTCAGTTTATTAATTTCGTATTTTTCCTAAAACTTCAAACTATTCTAAAGACCAACAAAAGAATGTATTCTTGCAACCATAGAGGATGCAGACGTCCACAAATTAGCATGTTGCCATATGGCAACAAAATAGCGATAGGGTTAAATCTAATAATACAAAATAATACAAAATTCAAATAACTTTAAATTAAAATTAAAAACATGCACTCAACTTTGATGTTAAGAAAAGATCAAAATGTAGGTATATAAATAAAATTCTTATATATTCTTACCAGAAATGCTTTGAGAAAATTGAAACTCTTGACTTGAAACTCTTTGGCAAAAATAATTCTGACCTTACACCGCACTCTTGCGGCTCTCTTAAAGTAATTAAAGCACATTTTAGAGCTCATTTAATTGCGCAAATATAAAAAATCTGTGTGTGAAAAGGGGGGAAACGCGGGCTAAACTGGCTGTCTCAAAGCAATTAAAGCACATTTTAGAGCTCATTTAATTGCGCAAAAATATAAAATAAGTATGTGAAAAGGGGGGGGGAACGAGGGGTAACTTGGAAAAGAGCATCGTACCACAAATCATTTGGCATCGCATTACCATCGCGTAACCCAGCTCAACCGCAATCATTAGGGCTGGATTTAAAATGCAGCGCGTATAATATTTCCCACTTTGATCATTCGACTCGCTGCTTGGCGTGTCATACTTTTAGGTGTCAATGGCATTTTGTATTTTGCTATTTGATTTGTTGTTGTTGTTGTTGTTGGCGTTTGGTTTTTACTTGGCGTTTTCCCAATGCAACCAATTAACTTTGATAGATTCGAATGTAGCAATGCTCAACCCTCTTCAACCCTCAACTCGCATACCGCGGCGCCGCTGATGGGTTTAGCGTTTTTTTTGTGCTGACTGCCGCAGGAAGCGGGCGAGTGAGTGAGTGAGTGAGCGACATTGCAGCAGCTATGCCATAACAAGATAACGTATATAAATGTAATTTACAATTGCTGCACGCACAGACAATTTATTTCCTTGGCAGCGAATATGCCAAAGATTTTCAACTTCGGTCCCGTCGAACTGCGCGCTGCCATGCCACTTCACCGTGTTGCCACAAAGCTAATCCCAGGTGTATTGCAAATCAAAAAATGAAGCAGAAATACACACACACACACACACAAAACAGACCCTTGCGCCCGCACACACACACACACACACACACATATACGCCAACTCAAATACCAACACAAACACAAACACAATACAATCATGTAATCAGTTAAATGCTTGCCGCACTCCCCGAGGACGTCTTACCCGCACAGCCGACCGACCCTACAGGACGCACATCGCCCCCAGTGTTTCCATGGCGGGACACAACGCAAAATCGAGCAAGAATATATATATACGAAAATTGGGTTTTGTATAACAAAACCACCAGCCAAAGTGTTGGTAGCGTTGGCGCGACGGACAGCGTGGCATTGCAAGTTTTGTAGTGATTTCCGGCTTTACGTTTGTATTTTCAACATTTTGAGGGCGGCGAAAAAAGTTGCCAACTAGTGAAAAAGCGAAAAGTGCGAAAAGTGTGGCCGAAAGACGCGCAGTGGGGGGCGGCATTAAACAACAACAACAACAACAACATACCTTACATATAACTGACAATTTAACCGAGTTGCTGAAAAATCGTTTTTATCGATTTAAAGCCGCCGTCACCGCGTGACGAGATGGGCGTTGATGATGGGGCGGAGCAGTTTGAGGTTATGTTGACTCTGAAGCTGCCTGGCGGCGGCAAGCTGGCAGCCGATTGAAGGCAACGCGCTGTTGCTGTTGCTGTAGTTGAAGCGTTGGCAACACTGGCCTCACGTAACGTAAATGCCTGAAAAGTGACAATGAAATCGTTGAATATTTCGTATTTCCTTTTTTCTGGCGGGCGGCGTTGTAGAGGGGGAGATATTTTATTTGGAAGCGTAAAATTGCATGGAGCGAATATTTTTCATTTGCTTAACATAACCTTAAATTTGAGTAGAGGCAAAGTTAAATTTTTACTGCGTTCAGTAGCAAAATTGTGGAGGCAAAGTGAGACAATAAAAAAAATTAAACAAAATTTAGTTCAAAAGAAAGTTTAGACTTGAAATTGATAAAAATAATCAACTGTATTCAGTTATAAAGATAAAATTTTAGGGGTATTCACAATATGTGGCAACTTGGCCAACAGTTCGGAAGCATAGCTCAACGTAAATAAGGTTTACTTGATCTAATTTTGTTGTTGTAAACAATATTTTCAACTAAATCTGGTTTTTATGAAACAAAAACTTAACTTAACTTTCTAAAGAAAAACCAATTAATTGGCAATAAAAAAAATTATGAAACAAGACATAGTTCCAAAAATAGTTTAGACTTGAAAATTTGTAAAGCATTTTTTTTTGCATTGATTAAAATAATCAACTGTGTTCAGTTATAAAGATAAAATGTTAGGGGTATTCACAAAATATGGCAACTGCGTCAACACATCGAAAGCATAGAACAACGTAAATAAGGTTTACTTGATCTAATTTTGTTGTTGTAAAGAATATTTTCAACTGAATCTGGTTTTTATTAAACAAAAACTTGTCTTTAATCAGTTTTAAAGAAAACGCAATTATTGGCAATAAAAAAAATAATGAAACCAAAAAAGGTTGAAAATTTTTAAAGCATTTTTTTGCATTGATTAAAATAATTAAATGTATTCAGTTACAAAGATAAAAAGTTAGAGGTATTCACAAAAGATGGCAACTGCGTCAACACATCGAAAGCACAGCTCATTGTAAATAAGCTTTACTTGATCTACTTGTGTTGTTGTACAGAATATTTTCAACTAAATCCGGTTTTTATCAAACAAAAATGTGTCTTCAATCATTTTCTTATAAAAAACCAACTGTTTGCTTAAATATTGGCTTCAAGTTACTTATTTTAACTTATCACAAAAATTCACTTTAAAAAACCAATAACAAAAACACTTTAGCAACATTTCACATTAATATTATTCACAAAAAGGATCGTACAGGCCTGGATAAATATTTGTCTGCTGCTGCCTAACGGCAAACAGTGAAAGTCGTTTGCTAGCATATCGAAATTAATTAATATTCGAAAGCAAATATATTTTCCTTGGCTTATTTGCATACATAACCTCAAAAACGCAGCACTACTTGCTTTGCCAAACGCATAGAAAACTGTTCTTAATTGCCAGCAGCAACTGTACAAATTTATGCAAAATAAAGACAAAAACAATAAAAAACTATGCCCTAAATTTATTGGAAATTTCAAGCTAACCACAAAACTGTTCGACTGATGATCGAGAAGACAAGTTAGCTGCAGGCTAAAAAATCCAGTGAAAAATTGATTAGTTTTACTAAATAAATATTTGTTGGTTTTCTAAAGAATTCACTTCAAGTAACGAAAGCTTTAAAGTCTCTTCTATATCAATCAAAGTATGTGTTGATGATGATAAAGCACGATTTTTCTACAAACGAGTAGCAAAATGGTTCTCACTGCTTTCAAGTCAAGCGAATACTTTTATATATTTTTTATATTTGCTATTCAACAATTCTAATATTTTCTTATATTATATACACTTGCATATGTATATTTAATGTAATGTTTTCGCACACAAATTTCTCAACTTGAAAGAAAATCAAAGGCTTACCTTGTCTTAGCGCTACGTCTTTATTTTCACATTGATTGACTTTTCGCATTGGGATACACCGAGCATGTTTACACAAATACATTTGTATTTATATTTGCATACATAACTATATATATAGCATAAATTAAGGCAACAGCAACAGCAACAACAACAATAATAATAAGACAACAAATAACTGCAACACAAAAGCTAACCAAATATTTATGAAGCAATATATCGCACTGTGTGTGCATGTGTGCGTGCATATGCGTGCGTATGTGTGTGTGTGTGTGTGTAAAAGGCTTAGCGCATAAAATGCCAGGCTTATGGCTTGCCAAAAAGCAATACAATTTAAATTTATTAATATTTGCATTGAAAAAGCCGAAGCCAAACGGCAGACAACCAAGAAAAAAAGGGCAACGAAGCCGAGTGAAATATTGAAATTGCTTAAGAAAAGTAAGAAATTGCGCCACATAATGGAGAAGTTGTAGTTTGTGCGCTTCGGGCGGTTCTAGTCGACTTATTTCAACGCTACAATGGCATTAGAAGTTAAATATATAAACGTCCTGCAGTCACATAAGTAATCGGTTTTTTAGGCCATTTTTCAATGAATCTTGAAGTGCTTTGAATGAGCGAAACCAATTCATAAAAAATTAAAACTATATACTTAAATGCATTTCATTAATTATTGAAGAGTTAATGTGGAGTTCGAATCACATTGTGGAGCCAAAACATTGAATAAAGAAAAATAAAACAAGTTGAAGTAAGTTCCGTATACAATTTTCTGAGTCCAATACTATGTGGACCCATATATGTTACGCAAAATGTTTGTGACAAACAGATACTTGTAGGTTGTGGTTTGAAAACCCAAATTCCTCCTTTTTATGTTCTATCTTTGAGTAAAAATGTGTAGACCAAATTTTCAAAGTCTGTCACAAGAGTAAAGCAATGCTTTGTACCTGAGCTGGGCTCATTCAAAATTTTCACACTTTTAATGCAAACATAGATAATGTCTTAGACATCAAAGCTCTTCAAGTTGTTATCCTTTCCGTGTAAAAGGCTATAGGGACCCTTTAACCTTTATGTGCAAATTACAAAAAACTCAGACGAGCTGGACTATTACTTTGTTCGGCAAAAATGATCAGTACGACGTCATCTTTCAGAAATATATGGTCGTTACTCTGTTGCACACAAAAAGTTTAAAATTGTTGTACTGTGTTATCAATCAAATAATTAATTTGGTAATCATATCAAATAATTAATTTCATTTCATTTTTAATTAAAAGTACATTAATGTGAAATTATAAAAATTTATTTTTAAATTATTAAATCTATAAGTCACGTCTCGCGCTTAAAATGCCGCAACAGCGCAGTGTAGGGTGCAAACAACTGGCCGAGAGACAAGGAAAGCTCATCGTTTGGCCAAAGTCAATACGGAGATATTTAATAACAACATTTAGATTAAAATGGAATTTTAAAATACAACAACAACAACAACTACAGTCATAAATTCATAACAACAATAACCAAAACAAGAATAACAACAACAACAAATTCAAAGTCCACACAGATAAGACATTTCGGGCGCGCTGACTTGCTCGTTTGCCGATATTCGTATATAAGTATGTATGTGTGTTTTTATGTCCCTATATATGTGTGTGTGTGTGTATTTCAGTCCCTCCGTATTTATGTGTGTGTGTGTGTGTTCGAAAAGTAAACCAGTTTGAATTTATTTATAGTTTGCACAAATTTCAAACGGAAACCTTCACTGCAAATGCGCCAAAAACACAAAATCAACACAACATTTACAACAATCCAACTTTAGCAAAATGCCAACAAAAACCTCTAAACCAAAGTCAATATTTGCGCATACAAGACGAAGACGCAACGTTGTGCCCAGCACCAAAATTTAACGCCCAGCCGCACGTGCCAGCCCGGCAGCCTTTCAGCCCGTCAGCCGATTCGTGCGCAAAATGTGCAGTGTGTGACGGCAGAGTTGACTTGACTGCGCTCGAACGAAATCTTGGCAAAGTGCTGAAAGCTGCAAAGGATATCGCAGGCATAACTTTAATATTTTCATTTACTGAATCAACTAAACACACACACACATACACAATCACACGCACACACACAGGCAGTGACACAAGGCGCAAGAAGAAGAAGAACTGAAGGCAGCGACAGCGGCAAAATGACGCTTAGGCTTAATGAGCTTTTGTTAACTTAAACCAAACACAAATAACGAGCAGCAAGCTGCCGCTGCAAGTCGCAACGCCAGCCACGAATTATCAAATTGTAGTTTAAAATTACTGTCGTTGTTGTTTTTGTTGTTGTTTGTTGTTGTGTTTGTTGCCTGAGTTCGTTATGTGTTTCATCAGTGGCGGAGCGGCAGTTAAGCGCCCGAAATCAGGCAACAGCCAAAGCGCACAAAGGATAATGTCCTTTTTGATTGCTCGCGCCCAACTGTGCGCTCTCCCTTTCACACTAGTGCGCGCTCTTTCTCGCGCCGCTTTGCAAGGGCCAAAGCTGCTAAAGCATTTCGGTTAAATTGCACATTTTCTTTGTTATTCACTTTTGGTGTGAGTGTGTGTGTGTTTAAGGAGTAGTGAGGCGCACCGCACTGTAGCATTGGGAATTGAAATTTTGCGCTCGCTGGGCCGCGTTTCAGTTTTAAATGGACTTTGCGAAGGGCTTTGCCTTTGCCTAAACAAAATATTGCCACAAATTTGATGCGTTCGTTGGGGGTAGGGCAGCGCTGTGTAGACGGCAGCATAAGTAGAGCAAAACTTGAGCAACACACACACACACACATAGACAGAGACAATTAATTGCCCGCTATCGCCTGAATTGTAATTTCCCCAAGTCGAGCACACTCGGCGTTTTTTCTTTTGTGCCTCCTCACACCCACCACTCGTTTTGATGTGGTGTGGCAGCAACCCGGCTCCGCCGAGCCCAGCAAACAGCCCATTAAATTGAGGCCAGAACTTGAGACTGTGCGCCGATAAGCAGCTACTCATCGCCACCACCAACCCCGCTGCTCCCACTCTGGCCGCACTACCAGCGCGTTTCGTCCTTTGCAGCGCAATGCGGCGTTGCATGTTTGCTGGCAGCCGACCGCACGCACAAAACACCCCCGACACACACACACACACACACACACACACATGCGCTCAAAGCAACTGTAGTGCGACACCAATCGATACTGCGTCGCTCGTTCCTTTCCAGTGGCTTAGGTTAGTTCAGTACTCACACAAATTCGCGCTCAAGCATGCGGCGGCAATTTGCTTTCGACTTGCGCCGCGCGCACATTTTCGATATTGGCCCTTCACATTAAATGCTGCAGAAATTTTTAATTGAGCAATTTAAAACGAAAGTTGGCAAGTTGCGCATTTCACTCGCCTCTGACGCTACGGAACTTTCGTTTCGTAAGAGGCCAGTAAGATGGTGCAAAATCAAAGTTGTGTAGCATACTTTGAGGGGTTTCAAACGAATAGGACGTGGTTGCGCAACTGAAATCTTTGATATCGCAAAATGAAAGCATTTGAGAAGTTAAGTATATCCTAAGTGCTATATAGACGGTCTGGAGATCTCGTGTGACTGTCGGGTGGCGCATGAGGCCACCATGGAAATTTGTTTACGTCATCTTAAACAGTCTATAATCAATGGATATCAAATAAAATCGAATGAAAACAAATCAATTACAATAAAGTTCCATCAAATCAAAGCAAACAAATCGACTTAAATCAAATCAAATCAAGTTATATCCAATCGAATCAAATTTAATCACGTCAAATCTGATCAAAACAAATCAAATCAAACCACATGATTTGTGGAAATTACATCACACCAAATCACAAATTAAATTAATTCAAATCCAATTATATAAAATAACATCACATCACATCAAATCCAATAAAACCAAATCAAATCAAATCAATTCAACTCAAATCAAATCATATCAAACTAAATCAAATCCAATGAAATCCAATCAAATCCAATCAAATAAAATCAAATAAAATAAAATAAAATAAAATAAAATAAAATAAAATAAAATAAAATAAAATAAAATAAAATAAAATAAAATCAAATCAAATCAAATCAAATCAAATCAAATCAAATCAAATCAAATCAAATCAAATCAAATCAAATCAAATCAAATCAAATCAAATCAAATCAAATCAAATCAAATCAAATCAAATCAAATCAAATCAAATCAAATCAAATCAAATCAAATCAAATCAAATCAAATCAAATCAAATCAAATCAAATCAAATCAAATCAAATCAAATCAAATCATATCAAATCAAATCAAATCAAATCAAATCAAATCAAATCAAATCAAATCAAATCAAATCAAATCAAATGAAATGAAATGAAATGAAATGAAATGAAATGAAATGAAATGAAATGAAATGAAATGAAATGAAATGAAATGAAATGAAATGAAATGAAATGAAATGAAATGAAATGAAATGAAATGAAATGAAATGAAATGAAATGAAATGAAATGAAATGAAATGAAATGAAATGAAATGAAATGAAATGAAATGAAATGAAATGAAATGAAATGAAATGAAATGAAATGAAATGAAATGAAATGAAATGAAATGAAATGAAATGAAATGAAATGAAATGAAATGAAATGAAATGAAATGAAATGAAATGAAATGAAATGAAAATTAAATTAAATTCGAATTTAATAACAATTAACATAAAATTTAATAAAAATTCAAATAACTAAAATTAAATTACTTTTGAATTCAAACTTCATTAAATATGATTAAAATTAAATTTAAATTTAAAAAATTAATAAATTAAAAAATGTATAACTATATTATAATTAATTTAAAATTACATTAAAAATAATTCAAATTTAAACTAAATTAAAATTTCAAATTAAATACCTTTTAATTAAACTAAATTAAAATTTAAAACAAATTAATTAAAAATGTAACAAAAAATAAACTAAATTTATTTTAATATCGACTTAAAATTAAACTGAAATTAAAAAAAAATCATACGTAGTCTTTGATTTAATACTGAATTCAAGGTAATTCAAATTAAATTAAAATGTATATTAATGAAACTAAATTAAGTTCAAATTGAATTCAAATTAAATTAAAATTAAAACAATATCAAATTAAAACTAAATTGGCATAACCT
The DNA here is from genome assembly GCA_963668005.1 of Melieria crassipennis. Classification (NCBI taxonomy): domain Eukaryota; kingdom Metazoa; phylum Arthropoda; class Insecta; order Diptera; family Ulidiidae; genus Melieria; species Melieria crassipennis. The sequence goes on along the minus strand of OY764962.1, from coordinate 79,329,469 downwards.
TAAGTTAGAATTAAATTAACTATATCTTAACACTAAAGTGAAGTAAACTAAAATAACAATTAATTACAAAATAATTATAATCAAAATGAAATTTAATTTAATTTAAGCGCAAAAAATTCAATTAAGTTCAAATTGAATTAAAATTAAACTAAACTGAAAACAATGTCAAATTAATTAAATTCAAATTAAATTAAAATAACTTTAAATTAGAATTCAATTAAATATATTTTCACGCTAAAGTAAAGTAAACTTAAATTACAATTAATTACAAAATAATTTAAATTAAAAGGAGATTGAATTTAATTTCAGTGCATTAAATTATAAAATATAAATCAAAATTATAATGAGAATCAATTGAATTGAAATTAAATTGAAACAAGCCTGAAATGAAATCGAAACTGAATTAAAATTAAAATGAAATTAACCTAATTTATTTAATTACAAGTAAATAAAACGAGACTACAATTAAATTAAAACTAAAGTTATTTTATTAAATTATTTAATTAAATTTATTTAATTTATATTTATTATATTTTAAATTAAATTTAGTTAATTAAATTAAATTAATTCAATTAAATTATTAATTTAAATTAATTAAATTAAATTATGAATTTAAATTAATTAAGTTAAAATGTAATTTGAATCCAATCAAAATTTAATTTAAGTTAAAAACTATTTTAAATTAAGTTTTATTTTGAATGATTCTTTAAATCAATTTAAATTAAATTAATTATATTAAATTAAATTTAAATTAATTAAGTTAAAATGTAATTGAAATCAAATTTAATTTAATTTAAATTAAAAAGAAATTTTTTTAATTTAATTGTATTTTGAATGTTTCTGTACATTTAAGTTTAATTTAAATTTCTTTTAAAAATCAAATTAAATTTATTTATGAATTGATTTAAATTGACTGATTTGATTAAATTTATTTCAAATTAAAAAACTTAATTTTAATCAATTTATTTAATAAAAAAATAATTATTTTTAATTTAATTTTATTTACATTTAGTTAGAAATTGAATAGAAATTGAATCGAACTTAAATTGAAATAATTGTGAATTTAAACGGAGACAATTCAATACAATTCAACAGACATTAATATAAAATTCATTTCAAAAACAATGCAAAGGAATTTAATTTGATGATTTGATTCAATGAGATAAAAAGATACATTTTAATTGAAACTCATTTCAAATGAGTTGGAATGATTAATTTTTGCGCCACAAAATATGCAAAGCAGACGACCGACATAACCTGCAAAGCCACAAATGCCGCATTTTCAGCAAATTGAAGGAAAATCGATACGTGTGGCAACTTCTTTCGAAATGCAGACATTGTTAAACTGCATTTGCAAGAGGTTCGACCACCAATTGCCCCACCCCCCTCGTATTGCAATTATAATGGCAGCACGCACAAACAAGCAGCACCATTTGTTAATTAAAATTTGCCAATGCAATCGTACAGCAAATTGCGGCCAACACAAAAATCTCGGCTACAATTTTCGGCACACAATGCGTGCCGGCCAGAATAGAAGGTCGTTTCCTCTCTATCTCTAGCCCGCTCGCTCTCTTGCCACAAAGCCATGGCCAACAATTTGAATGTAGCTGGAAAATTTGTTGGCTCTTAACAATCGTCATAAATGCGAGGCGCACACTTGGCGCCTTATCGCTGCTATCGAAATGTAATTTCCTCCAATGCAAACAGACACCGCACTCGTGTGAGCTCTTGCAATTACTTGTGTGCGTGTGTGTGTGTGTGTATGTGCGCCTGTGTGGGTGTTTGCCAGCCAATGCAAGCGAACGCGCGCATATTTAGCTATGGAATCGTTCGGCTCTGTGTTCGTGTTTGTGTGTGTGAGTGTGAGTGTATCGTCAGTCCGCATGTGTAGCTGCGAACAATTCCATCAATGTTCGATAATATGCGGTGAATGTTTAAATTGCAGCAGCTACGCAAGCCGTCAGCCATGCGCATCGCTCTGAATGCGATTGGCTGCAAGCAAGTTTGACTATGCATTTGTATGTTTGTATGAATGTGAGTGTGTGTGTGTGTGCGGCTGTGTGCCTGCATTAAAGTAGCGCCAACGAATCAAATAAAAACATCAGTCTTAAGGCAAAGCAGCGTGAGCCAAAAATTCAACCCCCCTTTTCTCCTCTTCCACCGCAACCAACCGCCCAGCCAACTTTCCACAATGCGTCAATATTTTTATTTCATTCTTGATTTTCATTTTTTTTTTTGTTGTTTTTGCCAGCTGAACGCAACACCAGCTGCCAAAGCGAGAGAACGACAAGCGAATGTAAGCGCGCAGCAGACGCGTTCAGTTAGTTTTTGGCAATTGGATTGGCATTGGATTGCGGGCCATGGCAGCAGGCGAGCGCCTGTGTCGGGCTATGGGTGTGATTATGATTTATGCGGCAAAAGCAACACTCCTCCGCCACGCTCGGCAGTGTTTTGGCCCCAATGCGGCTATCAGTTTTCCTTCGCCCGCCTCCCATGTGCTGCTACGTGCTAATGTGGCAATGGCGTTTCAAAAGTGTTGAGCTAGTTTGGCATGCAGAGCAGCGTCACTAAGGCGTTGAAGAGAAATACGAATAGGAAAGGGAAAGGGAAAAGGCAGCAAGGGGATGACGGAGAGTGGCAGAGACAAAGACTAACTGATCGTTTGAGGAAAAATGAAAAACATTGTAAAAAACGAGCTACAAAACTAGCCAAATATGCTATGAAATGTAGGTTTCGGCGCTTGTGTGCTGAGCGCAGCAAATGCAACAAACACAATAACAAAAACAACAACAATAGCAATAACAATAAATGCGCATTGCAGCATCGCTTGGCAATCAACGGCAACATTTGCTGCAAGTGAAATATGGCAAATGCATGAAACGCTCACAGCCAAACACACTAACACAGAGAAGTGCAGAATCACAAACACACACACACCTAGACACATATTCGCACACACTTCTCAACGCTTGAAATGGGCACACCGACTGTGGGTTCGCTTATGTTTGGGTTAGTGTTGTTGTTCTTGTTGTTGTTTTTGTTATGATAATGATTGTTGTTCTTGTTGTTGTTATTGTAATGCATTAAGTGAAATGTTAAATTTTGTAGCGCTGCATATGCTGGCATAACTTGGGCCATAACAACAGCAACAACAACTATAACAAATATGTTTTCATTTAAAATAACAAAAAATGCAATAACAACAATAAAAGCAATACTAATGTTGCTACCATTAGATAAACACAACACAACAACATAACTTTAGTGGAAGCAACAACAAATATTAACAACAACCACCAACAATAATAACAAAGAACGACAACAATAATAACAACAATAATATTAATTAAAACAACATTAATAACAAAAACAACATTAATTAAAAATAAAATAAATATAAAATAAATTTAAATTAAATAAATTTAATAAATTAATTTAATAAAATAGCTTTAGTTTTAATTTAATTGTAGTTTCGTTTTTATTTAATTTTAGTAAAACTAATTTAGGTTAATTTCAATTTAATTTTAATACAGTTTTGATTTCATTTCAGGTTTGTTTCAATTTAATTTCAATTTAATTGATTTTCATTATAATTTTTATTAATATACAATTTAGTGCACTGAAATTAAATTTAATCACTTTTTAATTTAAATTATTTTGTAATTAATTGTAATTTTAGTTTACTTTACTTTAGCCTGAAAATATATTTAATTGAATTCTAATTTAAGGTTATTTTAATTTAATTTTAATTTGACATTGTTTTGAGTTTAGTTTGTCTCTAATTCAATTTGAACTTAATTGAATTTATTGCGCTGCAATTAAATTCAATTTCATTTTGATTTGTAATTAATTGTAATTTTAGTTTACTTTACTTTAGTGTTAACAAACAACAACAATTATAAAAACAACATTGAACGCTTAACAAAACAACAGCATAGCTAGGAACAACAACAATAACAACAACACAACTATGCAACAACAACAATAATAACAACAACAACAAAAATAACAACTTCAATACTAACAACAACATACAATCCCTAACAAAACAACAGCATAGCTATGCTACAACAACATAACTATGCAACAACAACAATAAACACAACTTCAATAGTAACAACAACAACAAACAATGCTTGAGAAACCAACAACGTAACTACATAATTATGCAACAACAGCATAGCTATGCAACAACAACATAACTATGCAACAACACCAATAATCACAACAAAAATAATAGCAACAACAATAAAACCAACTTCAATAATAACAACAATTGTATGTTGCTTAACAAAATAACAACAAAACTATGCAACAATAGCAATTATGACAACAACAATTTAAAAAAATAAAAATAATAATAACAACAACAACAATAAAAACAACAATTTAAAAACCAAAAATAATAACAACAACCACAATATAAAAAAATTTTAAAATAACAACAACACACAATGCTTAACAAAACAACAACAAAAGTATGTAACAACAACACTTATAACAACAACAATAAAAACAACAATTTAAAAAACAAAAATGATAATAACAACAACAACAATATAAACAATTTCAAAAATAACAACAAAATACAATGCTTAGCAAAACAACAACAAAACTATGCAGCAACAACACTTATAACAACAACAATAAAAACAACAATTTAAAAACACAAATAATAATAACAACAACAACAACAATATAAACAACTTCAAAAATAACAACAACACACAATGCTTATCAAAACAATAAAAAGTATGCAACAACAACACTAAAGACAAAAATAATAACAGAAACAATAGTAACAACAACAACAAAAAACAACTTCAATAATAACAAAACCATGCAACAACAACATCAATCACAATATTGACACCTACGTTAGCAACAATAACAACAACAATTGCAACATTCACAGCAACAAATCAACAAAACTACTCGAACAATAACAACTATCATCCCCACAATCCTTCTCAAACCTAAATAGCGCCAAACACTACAACAACTACAAAGTAACAATAACGCCATAACATTTCATGTGACCATCATACGGCAACAACAACAAAAAGCAACAACAACAACAGTTGCTATAAGGCAATTTACAGTAGCAACAAATGTAATCTTGAAACGTGCCGACTGTGCAGGCAAGAATTGCAACAAAATGCATAATAATAGCAACAACAACAACAATAAAAACAAATTGCCACAACATTGCCAAAAAATGTCTCATATCGACAATAACCGTCAATGACAGCAACTCAAGTGACAGTCACACGGCAGCCGCACAGTTAGCTGCTGTGAAACGATAAAGAAGAAGAAGAAGCTGCAATAAGGATAAAGAAGTAGAAGAAGCAGAAAACGCATTGGTTGGAATTTTGTGCTGTCTGCTGCCAAAACATATTTGGCAGGAATTTAAATTTGAATTTGCATTTTCCAAATATTATTATCGCCTATTGTGCGAAATGCCAATATGCAACGACACATACACAAACACAAACAGACACACATATGTATACATATATATTTATGTGCATGAATGCATGGCGTCCATAAACAAATTGTCACCAACACTAATGCACTCAATTTGGCCAAAGTGTTTATGTGCGTGTTTGCGTGTGTTGATGTGGCTGTTTGTATGATGTTTGTGTGTGTGTGTGTGTGTGTGGGTGCGACAATTTGCTGTAACTTAAGCACACATATTGAAAATTGCTTATCGCCTTTGAATTTGCACAACACTGCAACACCAACACAGCGCCCACACGTTGTCTTTGTCTCAACTACGCACTACGCTTTCTCTATCTTCAACTCTCGCTGTCTCTCTCTGCAGCTCTCTGTAATCTCACACTTGTTCGAGCTTCTCCCACTCGTTGCTGCTAAAACGTTTTGTGCCATTTTCACTGTTTGAAATTTGCAAGTAATTGCTGGTCTTCGCTTACGCTGCCCCTCTGCCCCCTACAACTTCGCTCCTCTACTGAGCCCTTCTTGAGTGCTCTAAAGTGTTGCAACAAAATGTTGTTATTATTATTATTTGCATTGTTGTTGTTGTTGTTGCTGTTTGTGTTGGCTGTTATTTTAAATGCCTTCATGTCGGATTGTGAAAATCTGTGTTGCAGCAAATTGCAAGCGGCCCTTTCACTCTCCACGGCCACATGCAGCCATGTGCCCTTAAATTTCATTTTAATTTGTTTACACCACTGCACAGAGCTGTCTGTCGGTGCGGACATTATGCAAAATTGCTTCATAAGAATGGATATTAGATATCCGAATGGTGATTGAACGAGCGGCTCGTTGACCAGCACGCAGTCGAAGGATTCACCTTTGGCTGACTGGCTGGCTGGCTGCTTATGACAGCGATTACAAAGTCAACTTGTCAAATTGACTGAACGCTTCAATGTGAAATGCATTGCATCTCTATCTCTCTTTCTCTCTCTCTGCCATAAACGTTCTCTACATTGCTGCATTTATATATTTATATATATATTCACAAATACAAGATGAGCATATCAGGCAATCATTTGGCATTGTCTAAATGCGAATAACATCGCTTGGCTGCTGTTTAGTGTTAAATGGGATTGTGCAATATTATTGCGCGTAAATCTGTCTTAAATGTTTTCGTCGTTGTCTGTTCGCTTTTCAATGACTTGCAGGTGATTAATGTAACAAATTTTGCATAATTTTGAAGCTCTTTGGGGAAATGAGGCACAGGCAATGCAAAATGCGATAATGTCTCTGGCTTTTCTCATATGACAGCTACAAAAGATGCCACAATTGACAGCTAAATAATCTAATAAAACTGATGTTAGGTCGGATGAGTTGAATAACTCTTTGCAGTTCATGAAGCAAATGCCAATAATGTGGCATAAGTGTACTTACAAACATATCGAGTGTTTATATTCAATTGCCTCTATCTGTAATTTTCACGAAAGTTAAGTTTTAATGCCAAAGTCTTTAGTGACAAAGTCAGCGATATATCTAAAATTGATGGGATGAATTTCGAACAAAAAACAAAGATGGACACAACTAAAGAAGCAAAGATGGCAACAGTGGCGCACACAAGATTTCATTTTGGAAAGGATTCTATACACTAAACACAAGTTTTGAGTTCAATACCATTTGAAATCATATTTTCCACACACAAGCTTTGTAACGAAAAGATATTTTGGGGGGGGGGGAGCTTGAATCTCCAAAGCTAGTGTATAGAAATCCTAAAAAAATTTTAATGAATCTGTATTTGTAAATATTACAAATTTGTAATGTCTAAATGAATCTTATGTTAGAAGATTTTCTAAGCCAAATGACTTTTTCTATAAATTTTACGCAGTCCTCTTTCGATATGGAAGATCTGTGAATGATCCAAAGATCTTCCTTATTCATTGATTTCTTTCCTGCAGTGTGACAGCTCCAGAAAACTTAAGCAATCATTGATTTCTCTCCTATTTAATAACTGCAATGTGAAAGCTCTAAGTTCGCCGTTTGAACACCGGAACAAATCCATATGGGCATGAAACAAGAGACCAAACATAATAAGACTGCGTACTCAGTTTTTTATTTTTACATCCTTTGTCCTTTTAAATGGACTTCAAAATTTTGAAGGGCATAAAAAATAAAAAAAATATAAATAATACTTAACTTCGTTAGAATATGGCGATATGTATGTCAAATGAAAGAGGAAATGCTCAAGAATTAAAAAAAAATTTATTTTTTATCTATTTGTAAAAAAAGGATATGAAAAAGGTCCTTTGAAAATTTTAATCGTTTATATCCTTGACAATTTTTATAGAATTTTCTTGAAAAGTAAGTATGTTAAAACCCGAAATCTCCTTGATCACGTGTCAAAATTTCATTATTCTCGCTTCATTGATTTTGTACCTTTTTATTATTTTAAAATACTGATATTCAAATAAATTAGAATTTTTGTACTTCATTAGAATTAGAGCTTCCGCATTTTTTGTAATAACTTTCGAACCAATAAAGTTAGAGTAATGACACTACACGGTTGCTGAGGATCAATAGCCTTTAAAATTCCTATAGCAAAATACTTATTCAACTGAGGGACAAAAATTATGTATATGTAAATGTGCCTACGCATTGAACAGAGCAGGAAAAGCGCGTCAGGAAGCGATCACTTTTGAAGTGCTGAAGATCTTCTCCAGTGCTGTTATAAGTAGTCTGACTACACAGTTTCGAAAGATTCCTTAAGAGAGATTGTGTCCTTCTAACTCATTAGCGTTAACTCATTAGACAGAAAAACCGCGTTAAGAAGACACCACTTTTGAGGTGCTGCAGACCTTCATGAATGCATTTATAAGCAGTCTGACTGTCTTCAAAGATTTTAACAATTTCTCGAGAGAGTTTGTTTTCTTCTAACAAGCTAAATTATTAAACAGAAAGAGGAAGTCATCACTTTTGAGGTGCTGAAGGCCTTCATGAGTGCCTCTATGAACAGTCTGACTGTCTGTAAAGACTCGAAAGATTCCTTGAGAGGGTTTGTTTTCTTCTATCAAACTCATTCAACAGAAAGAGCGCATCAGGAACGCCACACCTTAGAGGTCCTAAAGATTATTTTAATTCTTTTTAGATGAATTCTTTTTGAACAGCTTCACTGCTTGTAAGGATTCCAAAGTATCCTCTTGAGAGGTTGTGTTCTTCTAACAGAGATGAGGTTTTTTAAAGGGTAAACTTTGGCTTGTAAAACACTGCGCTATGCAGTCAAGTTCCCTTCAGTTGAGTTCAATTAGATTCTTCTCTGTGGTGAAGACCTTCCCGAGTACTTTTATAAACAGGTTGACAATTTGTGTGCGTGCGAATGACTCCTTCGAAGAGATTATATATTTCCTACGAACTAACTCATTGAACAGAGAGTGTCTTAGAAAGCGGCCACCTTAGAGATTCTGAAGACCGTTTCCAGTGCTTTTATATAGGGCCAGCCAAGAAAGAAAGGCCAAGAATTTCCTAAATCTAGGAGGAAATCTTTTCATCTGGCAATACTACAGCAGACTTTCATATTCATTAGCAGTCCCAATACGGATTAACGGATTAACAATTAAACTTGCTTAACCCTTTCGCTATTTTGTTTCCTTATGGCAACATGCTACTTTGTGGACGTCTGCATCCTCTATGATTGCAAGACTAAAATTGTTGTTGGTCTTTAGAATAGTTTGAAGTTTTAGGAAAAATACGAAATTAATAAACTGAATATTTAAGTTTAAAGAAGAGAAGAATACACGTTTTTTAATGGTATATCTTGACATAGTAAAGGAAGAAGAAGCAGAAAAAATTAGAGAACTTTTTAATTTGACGTTTTCTTTCAATTTAGATACTTTTTTTTAATTTTAGCTGAAGTAAATTAAGAAATATTCAAATTTTCGTTATGCGTAAAAATTTGTATGTTTAAGTAATTATTACAGCCACAACAATGTAGTTGCTCTCATAGAAAAACACTCTAAAATACAGGGTCCGAGTATAAAAATTAAAAAACTTCTTATGGAACATTGCTAATATAACCACATAGAAGCCTAAGACGTAAAATTTAAAATTTTAACTTTCCCCAATAAAAACCTGTAGCGAATAATACCCGCTCGCTCGCTCGCCCACTCCCAGCTCAACCAAAACGCTTCGGGGTAAACTGCACCACACGCAACTTGAAAGATGTTGCGGCGATTTAACTGCAACAAGAGTGACGGCAAATTGCAGCGAGAATGTCAGACGCCAGCGTAGCTGTCAGAACGGAAATGCAACTGTCAAAATGTGTGCGTGGCGCATATCATTTAATTTTTTCGCCCGCATTCATGCAGTCTTTTTGCTTTTAATTGAACGTCAGTGCATTTTAATAACAACAACAGTAGCAAAGCGAAAACAAATGGCGACAACAAAAGTGACGCGTAATAATAATAACTGCTGCCTTGGCCGATCGCTCGCGCCTTTGCTTGTTGCATTATTTAACGTTTAACAATGACGGCGTACGCGCAGACAGTTTGCATGAATGCACGCACACGTACTGCGTAATGCGGTCTGCACGTGCATGTAGATGTGTATGTATGTATGTGTGAATGTGTGTGGGCGTACGTGTCAGATAACAACAACAAACGCAGACACATTAAAACAAACCGTTAATGATAATGACGTAAGTGCCGCCATTGCTTTAGCGACAACAACTACAACTCGGATGGCAATGGTGTCTATGGTCGTTGTTGTTGTTGTTGTTGTATGACGAAGACATGAACCAATGATGAGCGTGATTATTTTTTGTTAAAATGCAAATGAGCAAAAATTGCATTGCAATTGTATGCGACATGCACGAAGCAAACCAAACCAAACGGCTGAAATGGCGACGACATGGACGTTGAGTAGCAACAACAACAAAAACAACACTAACAGCAACACGCGCATCAAACCAAAACGACGCGTTGCGCCTTCGTTGCGTTTCATTTAAACAATTTGCCTTCTGTGCTATTCGCGCAGCATAATAACCGCAACAAAAACAACAACAACAGCAACAAGAACATGAATGAGAGAATTTATGCGTGTGTGTGTGTGTATGTGAGTGGATGAGTGTACGTATGCGTTGTTGCATCTAAATGAATGAATGAATGCCTACGCGTGCGTTGAGTGCATGCGAAATGTTGCTATGAGTAGCGCCATTTTATTTATTTTTTTTTGCTTGCAACTCTCTCTCTCTCTTCCCTCTTCAAACCCCAATACACATTTCACCAGAACAACAACAACAACAACAAGCATACGAGAAGCGTTTTGCTCCATCGCTGACGACAGCGTGCAGTCGTGTTTATTCAGTTTCCGTTTGTTGCGACAGCGGCAACAGCAACAATAATAACAACAACAACAACAACAACAACCGAATTGTCAAGCAACAGTAGCAGAATGCAACAACGACAACAGCAACAACAACAACAAACATTGTACGCATTTGCATTTCCGCTTCGCAGTGCCGTTATGTCAGTTGATCTTGTTATTGTTGTTGTTGTTGTTCATGTTGTCAATGTATGCGTGCATACATGTGTGTGTGTGTGTGTATATTTATGCAACATAAATACAGTAAAGCAGCAGCATCAGGCAGCACATTGTAATACTACATACAACAATTTTCGATAGCAACAACAACAAATACAACAACAAAAGCACATAGCAACAATGGCGCACACTGTAGAAAAAAATTGCAAATTGAACTGCAATATGACGTTGACAATTTGTATGTTGCTCTGCGCCAAACTGTCAACGACAACAATAACACTAACAACAACACATATACAAATCTATATACATATATTTATATGTATGTATATATATATATACAGAGCAATTGCAGCATTGTCAGCTGGCAACTATTGACAATCTATTTTGCATATTGTTGCATATTGTTTGTTGTTTACATTGTTGTTGTTGTTGTTGTTGTTGAAGTTACTGTTATTGTTGTTACTGTTAACATTGTTCGAACGTTGCTGCTTATACGTAAATATGGCATAATTGCTTATCTATTAACATAAATTTCAATGTGTTTTGGCCGCAACTGCACAATTCTGCTCGGCCAACCGCCACTAACTGCTCCCGTAAGCATCACTAATGCTAATTTAGTGTCCGAGTCGAACTGCACTACTGCACTACCCTTCGCCCCTCTACTGGTAGCAAGTAGCCACCACTAAACAGGACAACCAACGCATGTTTGCAACATATTTAATTGACAGCACAAAACTGTCAAAGCTGCTGCATTGTGAAAGTCTATTTTGGGCTTTTACTTTATTACAAAAAAAAATCAAATTAAATTAAGTGAAATTAATGCTGTGCCATGCAGCAGTCCGTGTCGCATATCAAATAAGAAAACAATACCTCTGAAAATATTTATTTTTAGCAGCGTTAATAACATTTTGCACGGATCGGAGGGAGCGTGGATTTGGTTATTCGGGCTCAGAAATTAATTGCCACGACACACGCAAAGGCCAACAAATCAACGCCTGGTGATACTATAAAAGCGGGCGTGAGGTATAACTTAGAATTTCTGTGAGAGCCATAAAAACAGGGAGAGCCTCTCACTATGATGGATTGCCATGAAATCTGTGTAACTCATTCTTTAAGCCAAATTATTTCTTAGGAAATCCTATAACACTTTCCAAAAAAAGATCTACATGATCCTTCTAATTATGTGCAATTCATCTAAGGAATCTTAAGGAAGGCTTCAACAACTAATTTACCTCAGAGTTTTCTACAAAATTGCGTAGAAAGGAATAGACTTTTGATGCGCCTTAGTCGAACTATTTACATAACTCAGAGAACCTTAAAAATCGCTATTACAAATCAATTTCCTCTACAAAGAAAAATAAAAACCATTAAGTTTTTCAATTAAGTACAGTCGAGTGCGCTTAACTGCAAGTTGATTTTTTTACGGCCTTTTAGTTGCAGTTCACTGGTGTTTGCAGTTAACCCGGTAGCGCCTAGCGTGACCACAGGGTCACACTAAACATGCATTAAAAAACTGTACTTTTTTAATTATGTTTTATACTAAATCACTAAAATATGTTTTCGCAATATTAAAAAAAAAAAATTCCACCACATTCGGGTTAAACGAACTCGGGTCAAGTGAAATTCCTTTCAATTCGATTTACTTCGGATGAGTGAAAAGAAAAAAATTCTGATCTCAAAATTTTCTAATGTTGTTGAAACTTCAAAAGTCAACCGCGCCAAGTAACGAAATCAGCTGATACACTTATCAGGGTTGCAATAATATGGCCAAATAATAACAGGACAGTATTCTTAAATTATTAAATAAAATTATTAAATTTTTTAACTTAAGCGGAATTGAAATAGTGTAAATTTATGTTTTTGAGTCAAAATATTGCTTCACCGAATTTTTCGCTTATGCAAAGTTTAAATTATATGAACTAATTTGCAGGCAAAATACCCAAAAAAAAAATGGAAGCTTGATTTATATTTCACTTAAACGGAGTTTTCGGTTTAACAAAAGAAATATTCTTTCACTTAACCTAAATTTTAATTTAATTTTATATTAAATTTTTCAAACGAACTAATTTTCAGCCAAAATACCAAAATTGGACCTGCATTTCTGTTTTAGTTAAATAAAAAAATTAAAAAAATAAAAACTTTTAAAAAATATTCTTTTATTTAACCCAATTTTTCACTTATGCAAAATTTCAGTTAAACGAATTAACTTTCAGGCAGAATGCCAAATAAAAATGGGACCTGGATTTCTATTTCAGTTAAATAAAAAAATTAAAAAAATAAAAATAAAAAAAATTTTTCTTTTATTTCACCCAATTTTTCAGTTATGTAAAATTTCAGGTAAACGAATTACTTTTTAAGGAAGAATAAAAAAAATTTAAAAAATAAAAATTAAAAAAAAAATATTCTTTTATTTAACCCAATTTTTCACTTATGCAAAATTTCAGTTAAACGAATTAATTTTCAGGCAGAATGCCACTACTTCAGTTAAATACAAAATACAATATTAAAATTAAAATAATATTCAAAATTTCAGTTAAAATAAATAAAATATGAATAAAAATGAGACCTGGATTTCTACTTCAGTTAAATAAAAAAATAAAAGAAATTAAATTTTAAAAAAAATATTCTTTCACTTAACCTAATTTTTCACTTAAACAATTCTTCCTCCTAAAAATTCTCCTAAAAGTCCAAGAATATTCTAAATCTAAATCTCCTGATCTGGCAACACTGGAATTAGACTATCTTGCAATAATTTAAACACCAAAAGTATGAACCTATAACAGCGAAAGATTGGCACAACAGATTTTGTGCTTTTACAGAAATTTTACCTACGATTTGACGAAAACCATTTTCACATATACTTTTATGAATTTTGTTAAATATTTTAAAATTAACCAAAACTTTATGTCTCTTTTATTGCAGGTAAGCAAACAACTTTAATTAAATTTAGTGAGCATAAAAATCCAAACAGTAAGTTTAAAATAAAATCACTCGATTCTACTGAAGCGCACAATCGCTTCTCATCTCTCTTACTTCAAATCTCTTCAAAATGGCTAACACACTAAAGAGTCTCTTAAGTAATAAAGTCTCTTATGGTAATAGGAACAATGTCGTGAAAGAGTCCCTAAGGCCTTTTATGACTGATTGATAAATTTATACATAGAACGTTCAGATTGATTTACTCAAAGAACTTTCAAAACAAGAAGTTAAACCATCCTTAGAGGACGTTTAAAATGTTCAAAAGATTGTTCCCGGAAGTGCTTCAAAAACAAACCTTAAAACCTTCGATAGTGATTGATTGAAGTTCGTACAGAACATTGAAAAGAATGGAATTGGTCTTACTAGATCTTGGTCTATGAAATGAAACTCCCCTATAGCGACTGATTTGAGAACTTTTAGAACAGTAACGGAGATCTAAAAACAACATTAAGGATTCACGGAGCCTTCAAGAGTATTTATTTAAAAACTTTCTGAACAAAAAACTTAGACCATTCCTAAAAACGCTAAAACCTTTCAAGACGGTGTACTCAAAGGTGTTTCAGTAAAGCAAGAATAGTAAAAATTTCCAATAATGACTGATTTGAGAGCTTTGAAAACATTTAAAGACGCTTGAAACTAGAAGAATAGTAATCCTTCTAATGTTCGTGTATGATCTCTTTTGTGGTAGTGTTGATAGTTTGTCGCTGTTAGGGTCTATTGCTTTCCTAGTACCTTCGAAAAGCTCATCGCATTGATCTTTCTTTCTACGTTAAAATAGATTTGTGTAGTTATGAATTTTTCCCCAATTGCCAGAGTCCTCTCTGAGTTAAATAAAGTGAGTCAAACTCTGGACATAAACTTCACTTTTTCTACAGTTGATTTTAAAATTGCCCCAGACAACTTCTTTAAGTTTTAGGTTCTCAGTTCTAAAGATCAATTTATATGAAATGTTAATGTGTAAAGATTTTTGTTATTCATTTACTTAATAAACTAAAGAAAACAAAATTGAAGGAGATCTAAGAGAGATCTAAGGAGCAGTGGGTCAGTGACGAACCATTGTGCCTTCTCTAACTGAAGCAATTTCAACTAAAAGTCGAACCCAACCACATTTGTTGGTCTTTCGAAGTTCAACAGAAATCTCACCCAAGAAGGATCCATCCTTTGGAGTTTTTACGTTAGGACTGACAGGGAAAGGCTCAAGAATTCATGCCTCTAAGGTTAGAGAATTAGAGCTGCTCTGTTTAGTGTTCTTAAAGAAAAGAACGATGCCAACGTTTTTGTTTTGTTTTGGAACCACGACCATAATTTGTACATCACCATCAAAATTGCTTCACTTAAGGACATCCCACTCTCTGAGCAGCTCGCATAGTAAAGCAAACATGCAAAGCATAAACTCCTACAAAGATTTCTCAGTTTTAACTTCTCAATCCAGATTCTATTAAACAAATAGCCAGATTGGCCCACAACTCGTTGCCAACCCCCAAACAACCGAACCGCCATGGCAGCAACAGTTCAAAATTGAACCCGAATGCAAGACGCTCGAAACCCTTTTTGCATATTTTATAAGATGCGGAAATGTACCGTTGGCAACAGGGTGCAAGTTGCAAGTGCCGCAAACACACACACAGAAACACAACGCACGCGCGGTTAAATAAATCAAACACGGCCTTAAAGTCCGGCTGCTGCTGTTACCATTTTGACGGCACTCCTTGCCGCTGGCTTCTGGCCAGTTCGCAGTGACAGTAGCCAGCGCCAGCACATGCAATTTGCCTCTCGCCCCGCCCACCACGCGTCTCTTTCTAATTCTCACCCCTCCGCTGCCGCACCGCAAACGATCCGAGCTGCGTACGGCAACGAAATGCGGCACTAAATTCAAAAGCACTTAATGCAATTTGCATTTTATTTCGTATGCACTGTGCATACACCGGGCCGAACATAAATTCGGAAAATGTACAAATTTAACTTTTATAAAATTTACATATGAAGCAACAGACGTGAATGTGCATAAGCGATGTGAGCGCAATTCAAAGGGAGAGGCGGGCGGCACAGCGGAGCAGGAACGAGCAAAATTGCGGCTGGACTGGAATTTGGGTAGTGGACAACGTTCTAAACAGTAAATGGCAGTGGATTAGTGCAAACTGCACAGAATATTTTTACAGCAATTCGTTTTTTGTACCCTACGCCGAGTTATCGGTTTATACAATTTCACTTTGGTCGGCCACTTGTAATAACCGAATGGAGGGGTTTTCAGTGAAAGAAATGTATGGATTGTTTTTTAGGAGTTTCGTACAGAACTTTTTATACAATTTTTTAAAATAGATATTTGTAGGGGTTTGGAACCCCAAAATCCCTCCTTGTATGCGCAATACATGGACATTTTAAGCATTTAAGAGGGAATCACTGTCTGGTCGTTCTTTAGATGGTTTCCTGGTGAAATAAGCAACGCGTCTGGCATGAATCTTTGAGGAATTTCATTAAAACTGAACCTCGAAAGTAACCAAATTTTTATATCAAAAATCATACTTTAATAGTTTTCAGATTTTGTAAAAAAGACATGTCTCGTTAATTTTGAGAATTTACTATATTAGTACTATTTATTACTAAAATACCAAATTTCTACCCAAAACTTCTCCTAAAAAGATCAAATTGTATTTTATTTTTTTTATTTTATTTTATTTTATTTTATTTTTACTATACTTTATTTTCATTTATATTATTTTATTTTATTTTATTTTATTTTATTTTATTTTATTTTATTTTATTTTATTTTACTTTATTTTATTTTATTTTATTTTATTTTGTTTTATTTTATTTTATTTTATTTTATTTTGTTTTTTATTTTATTTTATTTTATTTTATTTTATTTTATTTTATTTTATTTTATTTTATTTTATTTTATTTTATTTTATTTTATTTTATTTACTGAAGAAAAATGTATTACTTGCTTGGTTTTGTAGAACAACGATTTCGAAAAATTAATACATTTTTTAATTTAATTCTGTTTAAATGTTGGCTTAATAATTTCAAAATTGTTTCAAAAACATTACCCCGGAAATTATGACCTTTTTACAAAAAAAAAATTAATTTTCAAATGCCAAGTTTTTACCAAAGGAAAATTACATTCCAAGTTCAAGATTTCATGAAGCAATCATTTTGAAAATGGTAATACTTCATTCATTAGATAAAAGAAGATTAGAAATTTCATACATTAGAGAAAACCTCATCACTAAAATCGCAAATTTCTATACAAAACTTGTTCTTGGAAATTCTTAAATTTCATGGGAAAAACTACCTTCAATTTTGGGTAAAAAATGTACTTTGACCATGTGCAAGAAAAGTGATCACTTAAATTTTTAGAGTTTGAAAAAGTTTTAAAAATCTATAAAAAAATTAATTTTTTAAATTTCAGATTTTATTAAAGAAAACCTTTTCACTAAAATCCCTAAATTCGGTACAAAACTTGTCACTTAAATTCTTAGAATTTGTCCAAAAAAATTATTCAAAAGTTTTAAAAATCTTTGAAGAAATTCTTTTCTTAAATTTGATATTTTAGAAAACCTTATCACTAAAATTCCTAAATTCGGTACAAAACTTTTCCTTGAAAATTTTTAATTTCTATGGGAAAAGCAACTTTAAAGATTGGGTCAAAAATTTACTTTGACCATTTGCGAGAAGAGTGATACCTTAAATTCTTTGAGATTGGGCAAAAAAAATTCTTCAAAAATTTCACAAATTTATATAGAATATACAAATATATATAGAAAATCAAAATCATTTATACAATTTTGAGATTTTATTAAAGAAACCCTTATCACTGATTACCTTATCACTAAAATTCTAAAATTCTGTATGAAACATGTCTTAGAAAATAATGAACTTCTATGAGAAAAGTTACCACAAATATATCAGAAATTTTATGGCAAATTTTATTTCACAACTTATGAGATTCTGTGAAGAAAGTTAACACGACAATTTTTGAGATTTTACTTGTCAAAAAGTTACCAAAGTTCAGTTACCCACAGTGATTCCATCCGTAACCTAACATGGGAAATTTTGGAATTTTACAGCTGTGAAAATAAGCTCGAATTAATCAGATCAGAAAAGAAGTTAGCACTTAAACGCCGAAATTTTAGTTTAAATTTTGCATCGACAGTTTCAAAAATCTGTTTGAAAAGTCAACACAAACACTTTAGAGATTTTTCTAGAGAAAAGTTACCTCTACATTTAAGAAATTTCGTGCATAGTCTACAGTTAAAAATTTTTAGATCCTTTTGGACATATTAGCTCGTAAATTTTTAGATTAAATTAAACAAAAATTAAAAAAAATTAAATGAAAATTAATTCATGTCGCAAAATTTTTTAAAAACATTAAATCGAAAGTTTTAAGATTCTTTTAAGAAAGTCAACACAACAACTTTTAAGATTTTAACAGAGAGAAAACTACGAATAACTTTTCAAAGTTCTATTAACAACCTGCCATGGAAAATGATAAAATTATATGGCACAAAATTATTCGACAATTTTCAGATTCAGCTAAACAAAAAATCCAAAATCAAAGTCGAAAATTTTGTTAAAACCATTGCTTGAAAATTTCAAGATTCTGTTAATAAATCACCACAAAAACGTTGAGATTTTACTAGAGAAAAAGTTGCATCTAAATTTCCGAGACTTTGTTCGGAACCTGACCCGGAGTGGTTTTTGTTATTCTTGAAAACTTGAAAAAGTTAAATTCTGCCGAAAAAATTAGCTCTAAAACTTTTGGAATTCATTTAAGAAAAAGTGGAGACTTAAATTACGAAATTTTGTTTAAAACATAACATCGAAATTTCTAAATTCTGTCAATTAAGGTTTTTTGCAAATTTTTGGATTTTCTCAAGTAAAACTTATATCTGTCCTGAGAAGTAAAGAGATTTTGTTGGAAAAATCTTACCATTAAAGTTTGTGTCAAAAAAGTGACATGAAAACTGCAATGATTTTTGAGAGAAAACGAAATCGCTCAAATAAGAAAATTTTGTAATTTTACTTCGAAAGTTATTAAAAATAAATTAGAAATTTTTCTAACCCTCACTTTTTACGGAATCACTTCTGTAAAAACAAGTCAATAAAAAAATTTATATATTCTTCAAGACAAAACATTACCACTAAATGTTCGAGATTTTGTCCGAAAACTGTCTGTTGTTGTGATTCGAACCCATAAGCCGCAGGTTTGTGGTCAATACTCTCCATAATATTTATTTTTATATTAAAAATAATTGAACATATTTAAAAATGAATTCAACCAACTCATAAGTAGAGCACAAATCAGTCGTTTATAACCAACTGATGACTGTTGACTCGTTGCGTTGTTGTTGTGTAGTTGTTATTGCCAAAGCTTAAATGCATCGTTTTGTAGCAACAGTTTGCAACTCAAATTTACGAACTCACCATATACGAGTACACATTGTTGTTGTCTTTCAACTTGTCCATTCTTTGGCCAAGCGATGCCAATATTTTGTGAATGTTGTTGTTACAATTATTTGAAAATTGCACTGCAATTGGCATCATTTTCGCACGTTTTACGTGATCAAATTTTCGAAATACGTTGCCGCACACCGACTCGTCGACTCGTTCTTTTCAGCCGCCGCATGCAACACTGAGCGGCAGAGCTGAAATGCACCGATAATGCATTAAATTTATTGAGTGATATTTGTCTGTTGAGCTCTGCGCGTGTGTGTGTGTGTGTGTGGTTGTCATATGTGGGCCATTCGATGCGGCTGTGTTAGTTTTAGGCAAAACTTTTGCCAATATTGCCAGATTTTGTTACTGTTTTTTCTTTAGAGGGGCGAAGGGCGGTTTTGCGAGGCCTGTTGCCAAAAATTACTTTATTGACGTTCGCAAATTTATGCAAAACTGTTTGCGTGTCGATGCTGTCTTGTTTGCTCACAAATGTGCGTTTGTGTTGTGTGTTGTCTGTGTGTGTGTGTTTGCATTTCTGTTGTCGCATAAATTTGCATGAATTTATGCAGATTCTGTTCAGTAATATTTTTGGAAAGTTAAACAATTTGATTTATATTATTTTTAGCCCATAATTTCGGGCTATTTTACAGAAAGTTGGAATTTTAGAGGTAAAAATAACATTTGGATAAAAAAACAATTTTCAATTCTTTAAATTTTTGTATTGAAAAGATTAAATTGAATTTAATTGTATTAAATTTAAAGCAATGTAGAGAAATAAACAATTTAAAAAAAACATAGTTGGGCCATAAATAAATCAATTAAAACCAATTGATTTGCTTCAAGTGATTTAAATTCTGTTCGAAATTTGTTGATCCTAAATTGTGAAAATTAAAAAAAACTTTTTGTGCACAACAACTCAACCCGCTGTGCATAGTTGATAACGTTTTAATTGCAAACACACTGAAATATGTACCTACTTTTATTAATTCGAAACGAATGGCAAATATTTGTCAACAATTTTGCATTCATTAACAATTTATAGCACAAAATCTATGGTGTGTTGTTTAGTGATGGAAATCCCGTAATCCCGAATTCATTTCAACATTTCGTACGATTTCGATTTCGTTTCGTTCAATTCAATTACAGAGAAAGTTACTTAGTTTTACTGTCATAAAAGATAACAAGATTTTATTGCAATTGATTTTTTGAAATTATTTAGATTTTATAAATAATCAGTTTTCACTAAGATTTCGAAATTTTGTAAAACAACTTACTTCAAAAGTTTCTAAAGTCCTTGAACAAAGTCACATGTAAATTTTGCTTATTGAAACTGTGATTTCGAAATTATTTAAATTTTATGAAAACAAAATAGTTGTCACTATGATTTCAAAATTTTATGAAAAAAACAAAAACTTTCAAAGATTTCCAATTACGTGAACAAAATCTCCAATATTTTTTTTAATATTGTAAAACTACATAATTTCTCAAAAATATTTCGATTTTATTATAAGAATTTTTTATATTAAAATTTTTTTATTATAAAAATGTTGCACCCTAAACTTCTATCAAAAGTATTTGTTATCCGAAATTCTGTCTATAAAATTATTTCAAACTGTTAAAGATTCTTTATTAATGCTTTCTTGAAAACTCTGCGATTTTATTAGAGAAGATTACTGAAAATTTCTTGTGAAATTCTGAGACATTGTTCAAAATTATTTTAATAAATTTCTTTAAATTTTCCTCTTTTTCAAACAAAACCTTACTTCTAAAATTCAGAAAATTTACTAAAGAATTAAGTAAACATGTATCACTTAGATTAAGAGATTTTATCAAAAAATTCTTCGAATCTTTTAGGATCGAGTGAAAAAATTACAAAACTTACAAAACAAAAAACGAAAGTTTTAAGATTTTCCTAAAAAAAACGTTATTACTTAAAATCTAACTTTCTGACCAAAACTTATTCTAAATTCCAAATTTTGCGATTACGCCGAAGAACTCATCTCGAAAAATCTTAACTTTACTCATAAAAAAGATTTTGAATGAAATTTGTCTTCAGATTCTAAGAAATATGTAAAAAAATATCGAAAATTCTGACATTTTATAAGAGTAAACTTTACTACCTAAATCTAACTTTCTGTCCAAAACTTGTCTTAAAAAATTCATAGGTTTTGTCATCTTTGTTAAAAGATCTCAAAAGACACATAAACGATTTTGTTCAAAAATTGTGACAAGGTTAATAAAGAAATGCAAAAAATTTTTAAAAATTCTGATATTTCATTAAAAGAAATTTTTATATTTTAAATATAATTTTCTGTCCACCACTTATTTTTCAAAATTCTAAGTTTACGTCAAAGAATTCATTCTGAAAATTCTGAAATAACACTCATCAAAGGCTTTACGAAAATTTTACCCAATGTTCAACAATTGTTTTTTTATTTTTTCAAATTTTACGATTTTAATATAGAAAACTTTATAATAAAAACTTAAATTTTCTGTAAAACAATTTTTCTTAAAACTTCTGAGGTTATGTCGATGCATTTATCTCAAAAATTCTGAACTCATAGTCATAAAAGATTTTAAACGAAACTTGACTCAAGTTTTAATTAAAAAATTTACAACATTTTCGAAAAAAAATCAATATTTTACTAGATAAAACTTTATTAAATACAACCGAATTTTCTGGTTACCACTTTTTTTGTTATTCTTCTTCTTATTCTGAGATTACTTCGAAGAATTCATTTTGAAAATTCTGAAACTTCACTCATCGAAGGTTTTTGACAAAAATTTTATCCAAGACTCAATGAAAAAATTGAACAATTAATGCAAATTTAAAGGGTTTACTAGAGAAAACTTTATTATAAAAATATCAACTTTCTGTCAAACAATTTTTCTTTAAACTATTGAAATTTCGAAATCGAAGAAATCATCGCGAAAATTCTGAAATTATGCTCATGAAAGATTTTGACAAAAACATCCAAAATTGTTTAAGATTTTGTCAATCAAATTAGATTGAACATTTCATAGTTGTCTCAAACAAGTCTTCAGCGATTTTCTTTTTCGATAAAATTACCAATTAAATTTCAAATGTCTGTCCCAGGAAGCTCCAAGGTTCTTTAAAATATTCTTCTTATTATTCTTAAACTTTTGTTTGGAGACTGTTACTCTATAAAGTTACACTGGATCTCAGAACACAAAGTTCAACAAGCCCCCAGCCCTGCCAAAAGAGTTGCAATGCTGTCACTGATGGATTCTGAACCATTCTGTAAACTGCCCAGAGAACACATACAAGAATGGCTAAGGAAATGGGTAGATCAAAATTTTATTGAGCAATAAAAATACTTGAATAAAATCAGAATTGATCCCAAACAACATCTCAACAGTTGCCAATTTTTTATGAGATAATTCATCAAACCCCTCAATCATAAAACAGCTACAAATCAACATCTCTAATGCCAAAAAGCGCCCCCCGTCCCCAACTTCGGCTGCAGTACACAATAGAACAAAATGCAACGTTTGCAGAAACATTGCAGCAGCATTGAAACAACTCACCGTTTGACATGACAAGCGACGCAGCCAGACGCTTGAACTTGCGCCAAACACGCCGGACCACGACGCCTGAGTGACTCAGTCCCCGTTTGTTAATTATGCGCTCTGACTTTGTCAGCGTCGGCGCTGTTGACAATGCTGACAAAAGTCCACCACGTCATTTGGGATAACGATCTGTGGCACATAAAACGGGGAAAATTACATACAAACAGAAAAAGAGTTGGCAATGCAAAACACGAACAACTCGGCCTTTGTCCGTGGCACGAATGATGAAAATGTTTATGGGGCTTTTGTGTGTGTGTGTGTGTGTGTGTGGTACAAAAGGCTACAAATTGTGTAAAACATAAGCAGACTTGCGTAGCTATCGAGAAGCGAAGCAGTAGAGACGTCGACTTCTGGAATGCATCCTATCTGTGCATCCTTTCATTCGTCGGTTATAGACCGTTTTGGCCACAAAAAATGAGCTGGTTTTTTAGCTACAAATCGGCTTGAAATATGGTCGGAATGTGGTGGCTTGAAGACCGCTAGTCAGATTTGTTTTCAGTAGTTTCGTAGAGTTGATTTAGATTGCTCGGGGAATAACCATTTCATACTTTTAGGCGCTGCAATGAGTCTAAGCTCAGCAAAGAAGAAGCCAAACCAACAAGAAGAGACGGCTTTCTCTGCCTTTGTCTCTGAGCGGAGATGAAAAATTCTAGGCTTTCCATTCTTAAACAACTTAAGATGAGCCAATAAAAGTGGCCTTCTATGATTAATCCACAAATAACATAAAACTGGCTTAATCCGCCTCTGATATACTTTCAATAGGAACAAATTATTCCTTTCGTTTTGTAGTATCACAACAGACTCAACTCTCGGCTCCCGAAAGCCACCTTAACCAAATTTTACCTTCGTTTGACCAAACCATACTTCAGAATGATTACTGCCCATAAACTTCAATAGAACCCAATTTTAAAATGGACCTAAATTCATCAGTCACATTCAAAGCCTAGAAATTTCATTACTCCTACGCAACCAATTAAAACTTATTAAATTCTGCTAAACGCCAATCACTTAGTTTAGCTTCTGAAAGATTTAAGCCGGCATTTAAGCTCCAAAAGTTCAACATCTGACTGAGGAATCTTTTGCTTGAAAGCTAATCTAAACAAGTCAACCAAAAATGTGAATAGGCGATGTGAGAGATAAAAGAAATAACTCAAACCAGACTTTGAGTGCATCTGACTCCACTTCATCTTAGAATTAGAGAGAATTTTCGTAAATTTTCGTATAAAAATCTGCTTTCAAACATTTCACGTTTCCATAACACTCCGCTCCCCAAGAAAAACAAAACTCAACCGCATTTGGCTAAATAGAAAAACAGCCAAGAAGGCTAACCAAAACTACCAAAACAAAAACGGTCATAAAGGACATTGCCAGCCCATCAAATTCTTCACAACTCTTTTTCGCCAATACATCAATTTTTCATAGTGGCCGCCCCACACTTTTTTTTTTTTCGCTCAACTCAACTCGAGCTTTAAAACAATGTGTAAGCCACAAAGATAATCGTTGCCGCCTTCACTATCAGAGCGACAGCTTCTGTGCATTGTTGTTATTGTTGTTGTTGCCGCGTTGCAGCTACCACTTTTAATCACTTCATCACTTTTATTGTCTCGTTCTAATGCAAACAAAGACCGCATTTAATAGAGTGTCAAGTGGGACGAAAAGTGTTGCCAGTTGCAACAACAAAACGCCCAGCAGTTGAGCGACACCAAAGACGCCGAAAAAAAACGACGTCGTCAGAAGGCGCATGGAAAAACGAGGTGTTGCCGCCTGTCGCGTTGTTTTCGTTGTTGTTGTTGTTGTTGTTGTTGCTGTTGAAATGGGCTGAAAAGGTTACGATTATGTTTATGAAAGCGTTGAATGCTTGTCGAGTGATGGTGGAGCGGCTGCGGGTGCGGGGCGCGCAAAAGAAAATAATTTTTTAAAAGCTTGAGCGGCGCAGTTCGTGTCGGCTGCATTCTAAGAATGGCCAAGTTGCGCAAAGTGCAGTTGTTGTTGTTGTTGTTAGTGCAAGACGAGACAGTCGCAGTGTAGTGGGAAAGGCAGAGAAAGCGGAAAAGCAGAGCAGTGCAAAATAGTAGTGAAAGCAGTAAAGGTGCATAAAAGAATCAGTGCCAGTGTTGTGTTGGTTTTTTTTTTGTTTTTTGGCAACACTGGTAGCAGCGAGAAAAGAAAACAGCATTGAGGCTGCAGCGGACGAGCGAACACACGTTGAATGTGTCAGGTTTGAGAGATTTCAGTGTGTGTAGTATTGATGGTGTTGTTGTTGTTGTTGTTGTTGTTGATGATGATGATGTGATGAATTCGATAAGCGCTTTGAAAACAGTGATTGTGCATGCAAATGTAGTCGAGCGAAGAGAAATTTAAAACGAACGAAGGCAACATACGCGCCAGCGATTCTGAAGATGTGGCTTAAAAGCCATTGGACGTGAGAAAATCGAAGGCGTAACGGTGGAACGGGGGGAAATTTTCTACAAAAGATAAGAACATTGATGTTTGGAATGAGTGTTTGGGTTGAAATGAGAAGAAGAAGAAGCTGGTGGGTGTTCAACTAGGAAATTGAAGCAGATTTAGTATTGGAGAGAAGAGCAGCAAATAAGTTTACTACAACTACTACAAATTTAATACATCTCAGACTTGAACCAGAGTCAAAGAAAGACGCAAATTCAAACATCGACTCTGACTCATACACAGATTTAGACTCAATCACCGACTTGGACTCAAAGGAAGACTCAAATGAAGACTCAGATTCAAACACAGACTCGGACTCACACACAGATTTAGACCCTATCGCCGATTTAGACTCAAAGGAATCCTCAAATGAAGACTCACACGCAGATTTAGACTCAAAGGAAGACTGAAATGAAGACTCACACGCAGATTTAGACTCAAAGGAAGACTCAGAATCAGATTCAGATTAAAACTAAGACTAAGACTAAGACTAAGACTAAGACTAAGACTAAGACTAAGACTAAGACTAAGACTAAGACTAAGACTAAGACTAAGACTAAGACTAAGACTAAGACTAAGACTAAGACTAAGACTAAAACTAAAACTAAGACTAAGTTTAAGACTAAGACTAAGACTAACATTAAGACTAAGACTAAGACTAAGACTAAGACTAAGACTAAGACTAAGACTAAGACTAAGACTAAGACTAAAACTAAGACTAAGACTAAGACTAAGACTAAGACTAAGACTAAGACTAAGACTAAGACTAAGACTAAGACCAAGACTAAGACTAAGACTAAGACTAAGACTAAGACTAAGACTAAGACTAAGACTAAGACTAAGACTAAGACTAAGACTAAGACTAAGACTAAGACTAAAACTATAACTAAGACTAAGTTTAAGACTAAGACTAAGACTAACACTAAGACTAAGACTAAGACTAAGACTAAGACTAAGACTAAGACTAAGACTAAGACTAAGACTAAGACTAAGACTAAGACTAAGACTAAGACTAAGACTAAGACTAAGACTAAGACTAAGACTAAGACTAAGACTAAGACTAAGACTAAGACTAAGACTAAGACTAAGACTAAGACTAAGACTAAGACTAAGACTAAGACTAAGACTAAGACTAAGACTAAGACTAAGACTAAGACTAAGACTAAGACTAAGACTAAGACTAAGACTAAGACTAAGACTAAGACTAAGACTAAGACTAAGACTAAGACTAAGACTAAGACTAAGACTAAGACTAAGACTAAGACTAAGACTAAGACTAAGACTAAGACTAAGACTAAGACTAAGACTAAGACTAAGACTAAGACTAAGACTAAGACTAAGACTAAGACTAAGACTAAGACTAAGACCAAGACCAAGACCAAGACTAAGACTAAGACTAAGACTAAGACTAAGACTAAGACTAAGACTAACACTAACACTAACACTAACACTAACACTAACACTAACACTAACACTAACACTAACACTAACACTAACACTAACACTAACACTAACACTAACACTAACACTAACACTAACACTAACACTAACACTAACACTAACACTAACACTAACACTAACACTAACACTAACACTAACACTAACACTAACACTAACACTAACACTAACACTAACACTAACACTAACACTAACACTAACACTAACACTAACACTAACACTAACACTAACACTAACACTAACACTAACACTAACACTAACACTAACACTAACACTAACACTAACACTAACACTAACACTAACACTAACACTAACACTAACACTAACACTAACACTAACACTAACACTAACACTAACACTAACACTAACACTAACACTAACACTAACACTAACACTAAGACTAAGACTAAGACTAAGACTAAGACTAAGACTTAGACTAAGACTAAGACTAAGACTAAGACGCAGACTAAGACGAAGACTAAGACTAAGACTAAGACTAAGACTAAGACTAAGACTAAGACTAAGACTAAGACTAAGACTAAGACTAAGACTAAGACTAAGACTAAGACTAAGACTAAGACTAAGACTAAGACTAAGACTAAGACTAAGACTAAGACTAAGACTAAGGCTAACACTAAGACTAAGACTAAGACTAAGACTAAGACTAAGACTAAGACTAAGACTAAGACTAAGACTAAGACTAAGACTAAGACTAAGACTAAGACTAAGACTAAGACTAAGACTAAGACTAAGACTAAGACTAAGACTAAGACTAAGACTAAGACTAAGACTAAGACTAAGACTTAGAATAAGATTAAGACTAAGACTAAGACTAAGACTAAGACTAAGACTAAGACTAAGACTAAGACTAAGACTAAGACTAAGACTAAGACTAAGACTAAGACTAAGACTAAGACTAAGACTAAGACTAAGACTAAGACTAAGACTAAGACTAAGACTAAGACTAAGACTAAGACTAAGACTAAGACTAAGACTAAGACTAAGACTAAGACTAAGACTAAGACTAAGACTAAGACTAAGACTAAGACTAAGACTTAGACTAAGACTAAGACTATGACTAAGACTAAGACTAAGACTAAGACTAAGACCAAGACTAAGACTAAGACTAAGACTAAGACTAAGACTAAGACTAAGACTAAGACTAAGACTAAGACTAAGACTAAGACTAAGACTAAGACTAAGACTAAGACTAAGACTAAGACTAAGACTAAGACTAAGACTAAGACTAAGACTAAGACTAAGACTAAGACTAAGACTAAGACTAAGACTAAGACTAAGACTAAGACTAAGACTAAGACTAAGACTAAGACTAAGACTAAGACTAAGACTAAGACTAAGACTATGACTATGACTACGACTATGACTATGACTATGACTATGACTATGACTATGACTATGACTATGACTATGACTATGACTATGACTATGACTATGACTATGACTAAGACTAAGACTAAGACTAAGACTAAGGCTAAGACTAAAACTAAAATTAAATTTAAAATTAAAACAAGGACTTAGACTAAGACCAAAACTAAAACTAAGACTAAAGTTAAATTTAAAATTAAAACAAGGACTAAGACTAAGACTAAGGCAAAGGCTTGATTCATTTTGAGACTAAAACCCATCTTGAAGTAGGAGTGAAAATGAGACTCAGAAATTGGTATTAAAACCTGGACTCATATTCGAACTGTAATTTTAAGTTCGGTTCAGATTCTGACTCAATCACAAACTCAGACTGACCCTGGAATTAAAATTCAAACTCAGACCAAGACTTAGAGCAAGATTTCAGATTTAAGTATAAATGAGCGTACGACTTACACTAAGACTAAAATTTAGACTCAAACCGAGACTCATGCTTTGGTTTCAACAGAAAGATTGAAGACTGAAGACTGAATATAAAAGAAAGACTGAAAGACTGAATATAAAACTCAGACTTATATTCATGCTCAGACTCAGACTCAAACTGATTCAACTGAATTCAAACTCAACAACAAATTCAGACTTAACTAAAGTTCAGGAAGAGAAAGTAAAATGCAAACTTAGACCTAAACTTAAATCAAGGCTTAGAATTAAATCTGAAAACATAGACTGACAGAAACACACAACACTAACTGAACTAAAAATCAAACTCAGACTCTGAGAGAGCCGAAAACTGGGACTAAGAAGAAAATCAAGAAGAAACCTAAAGTGCAGACTTCAACTTAAACTCAACCTAACTAAAACTTTCTCAAAACTAAATCTAACCAAAAAGCCTCAAGTTGAGTATTCACTATGATTCAAACATCGAATTCTGATTCCAAAAAAACACTCAAAGACTTTGATCAAACTAAAACCAAAATACAAACAAAAACTCAATTTCTCAACTCAAAGATTTTGATGCGAACTAAAACTAAAACACTGACGCAGACTTAAATTCATTAGAACAACTTAAAGTACATGAAACGCAATCTAAAGACTAAGCTTCAAAGCTGAAGAAACCCTAAATCATTAGCCATTACCGACAGCTTTAATGTCCTTGGCCGAAAGCAAAACATTTAACGCCAAAGGTTCTAAAAAACAAAAAAAAATTATACTAATTGGGCTCACACTTACATTTAGCATTCACTGTTTTTCCCTTTCTTTTGGCGTTGATTGTTGTTGAAGTGTCATTTCTACAACAGCCAAATTACATTTTTCAATAAATCAACGCCATACCTTGCGGCAGTTGCACGCGAATATAGAAAATAGAAAGTGAAATCAGCAAAATCTCACTTAAAGTTTTGCTTTTGGCACTTGGCGCGCCAACACCAATTCGAAAATAAAATAAGTAATTAACCTTAGCTGCCCCTAAAAATAGGCAAATGCCCAAATGCCAGAAGGTCTTCATAGTTGTGGGTTGGCATTATTATTATTTTTTGTTGTTTTTGTTATTGTTTTTTTGTTAATACACAATTAACACTATTTTTACGGTTTCGTGCGTGCTGCCGGCGCTTAAGTTTGGCCACCACCAGCGCCAACGACAACGACGGCGCCATTAGCGGCAACTCATTTGCATTCGGCTACCATACATTCGGTATTTTAAGTACGCTTTGGCACAAATAGCCATGAAAGCAAACGCCAAACATGCAACACGCATCGAATTTGCCACACGCTCAAATCAAACGAAATCAAATCAACACCAACACAACAATGCAAAGGCATCGAAATAAATAAATGAACAAATATATACTTAAAAATAAAAAAAAGTTAATATATTTGTTCCACTTTTTGTTCGAATTTTCAGTGTTGCGATTTTGCGTTGGCAATGCATTAGGCCGCCTTTTAGCGGGCGCAGGTTTTTAGACGCCACGTGTCAGTTGTTCTTTGTGTGCGTGTGTGTGTGTGTGTGTGTTTGTGGCGAAATTATGTCAGACATCTTTCAACCGCAAATTTAAATCAAATAAACGCCATTTTGTAGGTGGCGCTGTTTACATTAACGCAAATGGCAGAAGGCAGTGAGTGGGTGGTGCCGGCTAAAGGCGGTCCGGGCGGGCGGGGGGGAGTTTGGGCTGAGCGCTGACGCTGCTGGAAAATGGCATTAAAACCACACAGCGAGTCGAAGCCGCAAACAAAAAGAAAATCAAAACTGACATGCAAGCTGAAAATGGTAACAACAACAAATACAACAACAACAACAACATTGGCAACAAAATGACATTAATCAGCACAAAGCACTGAAAGAAACATTCGAGGGAAAAAGCCGCACACGAACAGCGCCGTGAAATGAAAAGTACAATTGCACGCAAGCAAAAATTTTCCTCAATTTTCGCCTTTTTTCTTTTTAGTTTTTTGTTGCAGTGCGAAAAGAAAAAGAAAATAAAAGAAAATTCAATAAAAGAAAATGAAATGAAAGAAATGAAAAGCTGAAAAATTTTAGCTTTGAGGGGTGTCATGCGGATAAAAAAAAAAAAGAACCAAATGAAATGCGGGTGATTGTAGTGAAAAGGCTGTCCAAAGCAGGGAAAAGCGGTGTTAGGCATGTTTGTGTGTCTGTGTGTGTGTGTGTGAGTGTGGGTAAGTGTGAGTGGAGTGAGCGCAATTCAAAGGCGACGGCAGTGGCAACCGTCGCGGTATCATTAAAAAATCGTAAAAACAACTCACACTGACACAAACAAATCCGTACATGTCTATCTGTGAGTATTTGTGTTTGTGTGTGTGTATGTGTGAGCGAGTGTAAGGCACGTACTAGCACGCGGCAAGTTTAAAGCAGCTGCTGTGGCGTCAGTGCGGGCGCGCAGCTTGTAATTATAAATTAATCAAGCGAAAATGCTTTGCCAGCGAAAATTTATTTCCAAATGGAAATGTACGAACAGCACGAATTCTGCCCCCGTTCCCGTTAGGCTTCTTCGTTTCCTTCTTCCTCTTCACCATTTCCCACTTCCGCCCGCACAAATGCCAGCATAACTAAATTGAAGCGTTTCTTGTTCTCATTCTAACATTTTTTCGTTGTTCTTTGTTATTTTTTGCCGCACAAAGAAAAGAAAGCAACCTACAAATAATCGCAAAGGAAGTGGAGAAATTTTTCTGCCGCATAAATATTTGCAACTGAAGCAAAATTTTTGTGTCCAATTATGAACAAACAATTATTGATTGATTGCGCATTGGCCGGCCAGGTTGTAGTAATTTTTTTTTATTTATCCTATTTTTTTCTTTTTGCCTTCTTTTAATTTACCCAGACGAAAGTCGACAAAGCGGTCGCAATTTGCAATTTTTTCGCATCAACAAAGCACAAAATTACGATTTTTCAAATCATTGTTGATTTTTTTTAAATAAAATTTTGAATTTATAAATGTGTTATTTATTGACTAAATGACTAAATGCTTCAATAAACTGTACAACAAAGCTTACAATTATGATTTTACCAGTTTTCCAGTAATTATTTGCTGATTTTGTATACAAGAATTGAGGTTATGTTACAATATATGTGCTGCTTGTGGACTAATTGAGTAAAGACTTTACAAAAACTGTTGATGATGATGATGACTAAATGACTAAAGGCATCTAAACACTGATCAACAAAGCACAGAAATATAATTTGACCACTTTTCAAACAAATTGTTTTTGATGTTTTCAAGCTAAACTTGAGTTATGTTACAATTATTGTGATATTTATTGACTAAGTGACCAAACGTTTCAATAAACTTGACAACAAATTACAAAATTATTGTTTTACGTTCTTCAAGTAATAATTTTTTGCTGTTTTCTAAAAAAAGTTTGAGGTTAAGTCACAGTAAATGTGTCATTTTATGACTAAATTAGTGAATACAAAAACAACTGATCAACAAAGCTCAAAATTATGATTTTTCCAATATTCAAGAACATATTTGTTGATTTTTCATACAAGAATCTAAGGTTATGTCACCATAAATGTATAATTTTTTGACTAAATGACTAAAACCTGCAAGAAAAACTATTCAATAAGGCACAGAAATTATGTTGTTGCCATTTTCAAGTTACTAGTTGTTGGTTTTTTAATTATACATTTGAGGTTATG
Organism: Melieria crassipennis; assembly: GCA_963668005.1. Taxonomy (NCBI): domain Eukaryota; kingdom Metazoa; phylum Arthropoda; class Insecta; order Diptera; family Ulidiidae; genus Melieria; species Melieria crassipennis. Next base: position 79,297,059 of record OY764962.1, on the reverse strand, counting down.
TCAGAATAAATGTGGTCTTTATTCATTACATGATTAAAGACTTAAAAAAAACTTTGATATTAATTCACTAAATGACTAAAGTCATCGAAAAACTGTTTAAAAAAGCTCAAAGTTATGTTTTTCCCATTTTTCAAGTCATTATTTGTTAATTTTATATACAAGAATTTGAGGTTAAGTCACCGTAAATGTTTTATTTACTGACTTAATGGCTAAAGACTTTAAAGAACTGATAAAAAAAAACATTATTGGTTGATTTTTTTACACAAAACTTCTAAGTTATGTCATAAATAATGAGTTAATTATTTACTTACGTATTTACTTACTTTATTTATTGACTTAATTACTACAGGCTTTAAAGAACTGATCAAAGAAAGCCCACAATTATTTTATTATTTTTCATGTAATTATTTGTTGATTTTTGTACACAAAACTTTTAAGTTATGTCACAAATAATGAGTTATTAATTAAATAAATGAATAAAACCCTCAACGAACTGAAGAATCTTGGCTTCAGTTACCAGTTGTGTACAAGTTATTCGTTGTGATTTAGTGTTTGGTTTATTAGACTGCAAGTCATAGGACCTTGGTTCGAATCCAACGCAAATACAAATCTTCGTTTTGTTCCCATTGACTGTCAAATCTGGTTTGCTTGATTTTGTTTTATAGCCAAAAGGGCTTCTTTGTCTAAGTTGGAAACTTTTAGATATTAATTTTTAAAAATTTTTACGAATACATCAAAAGACACTTCGCTCAGCTGAGCCTTACTGAGAAAAAAAACCTATAAAATACAAGAAAACAGCCAAATAAGTAAAGTCTCAATGGTATTTTTACACAAAGATATACTTAACACAGACCGTGAAAAAGTTATTAGTAGAGACGTCAATGAGTACGACGGACCTCTGAATGGCTAAACTCAAAACCGGGGGTGCGAAAAGGTAGCAGGTAGTTGTACACTTCAGCTGCTACAACGACAGGAGAGACAAAGTCCTGTGAGTCTCAGAGTCCGGCATATTGATGGATATGTGTCAATCAGTTTCTATCGAAGTTTTAACAAAACAAAATCCATCCAATTCAAGTCCAAACTATGATGACTGCAAGCCTATGGAATGTAGAACAGGAAATAAGGTCACGGAAAACCATCTAATAAAGAACTTGTTTGGAAAAATTTTCGGATAGAAGATAGTTTGATCTGTTTAGAATTCATCATGTTGATGGATACGCAAGCATGAAAATATACGACACAGAATCTTCATAACAAAATAGAAAATGACTTTACAACCTAAAGTCTGCTTTTAAATGATGCAAAAATAAAGATTAAAGTTGCCAAATGAGAAGTTTTTGGAGCATTTTAATTACAATCAATATTTTCATCTCTTTATTTCATAAGCCACATTGACTCAACTTATTCAAATCTTCTTCAAAATTATGTGAGAAAGCCCTTTAATTTGTTATTAACGTTTATAAGGAAATAAATTCTTAACCAACCAGACAACTAGAACATGGCCGTAGGGTATAAATACAACCGTCAGCACTGACCGAAACAATCTCTACTTGTTACCGTCAGCACTGACCGAAACAACCTTTACTTGTTGCTTATTAAAAGCTTTCGTTACTTTCTCAAGTAATGCGTTGAGCGCTCTAAGTACTCGACTTTTTCTCACCTTAGGCATTATTTGTTGTTGTTCTTGTTGTGTACTTTTGCTTTTATTGCCAAATTTTCATGGCGCACTTTATTCGTAATACCATTTTAATTACCACAAAAAGTTGAAATGTTATTTAACGGCAATCGTGACGGCCACAACAACGATAACAACAACAACAACAACAACAACAACAACAACAACACATTCAACCGGGCACCAAACTCAGGCCGCAATTTACAATCTACTTAACACTAGAAAGACTGAAACTTAGTATATACCTATATTGCCCGAAAGCAGTCAAAATGACTGCATTGTGAAAGAATAGCTAATGTGTAAAGAATTTTGTTTAAAATTCATTTTTAATATTTTGTATATTATTTACAGTTATAGAACAAGTTTTTAGTAACTATTAACCATAACAGAATTTTACTTCACTTGGAAAAAAGAATGAATTATTACATATTTGTACATTTAATGCAAATTAAAGTGGACATCTTTTTACGTGTACATCTTCCGCAAACATACATTTGGCATTTTTCACATATATTATTTGTTTTGTTGTTGTGACAAAGTCGTACTTGACAAATTTTGCGTTTGTTTGAATGGGTTGCATTTGATGATGTTGCAGTTGATCTTTGTGGGACCTCATATTCTGATGAATTTTTCGGTCTTGCAGCTCGGTATTCGGTGGAAAGCTGTTCTGCTAATTGAAACAAGAACTCTTTTCATTGTATTTGTGTTCCTGTCGATTCTTTGTAAAGGATCCAGGCATTTATAGCAGCCAAATCTAAAATATTGAAAAATATTTGGAGGGGCCATCTACGAGAACTAGCTTTTACTGTTTATTTTCTGGCCATTTGATCTGCCATGTCAAATCCAAATTTTGTGCTGTTATAAAATTGAATAGATTCCGGCAAAATTTTTTTATTGCTTTTATCAATTTTCACAAATTTATGCTTAGAACTAAGAACAGCTAATTTTTTATTTGGTTTGCTTTTATATATTGTAAGAACACAATTCTCTGATTTATATAGCAGAGTGGAAAAACGAGGCATGTTATCCTTCGTTTGTTTGGCTGCTTTGGGTAGTTCTCTTTTGTTTGCTACTAAAGCAACTAAACACACTGTACTTGTATGTAATCATGTGACGGTAATCGAAAAAATTGAAGACTGTTATTTCAATACAGAGCCGATCTAGTCATATAAGAAATTTACTCAATTTAGTAATAAGAATCGTTTGATTTTTTAAATTTCCCAAGCAGTCAAAATGACTGCTTTTGGGCAATATAGGTATAACACATATATATGTACTGGAAATGAGGAGCGGGGAGGTAACTACAGTTTTTAATAAACGCATTTAAATGTTGTATAAAAAGTCACCAAATTCTAAGAAATTGCGTCATTATATACATAATTGTTTTTCTCATTGAAATTAAAAAGCAGTCAAAATGACTTCCTTGGGCAATCTAGTGTTAAAGCAATAACAGCAATTAACGTAAAAACAACTACACACAAACAACAATGTGTGAAATTGTGGCAGCATAGTCGAACCAAAAAGAAACCAAAAAAACGTCCCAAAAAAAAAAATTAGAATCCCTTTTAATTAAATGCAAACGTCAGCACGTAGCAAAGCACTAATTGCTGCCCTTCACTGTAGCACCTGAGCGGGTGTGCGTGTGTGTGTATGTGTGTGTGAATGTGTACGAAAAATGCGTTAAAATTTATTACCGCAGCGCTGTGGCAATGCCAACAAGCAGCAGCGGCAGCAGCCAGCCACCCAAATGAGCAAACAAATGGCAACGACGACGTCAACGTCGACGCCACAAATCGCATCAGCTAAGCCGTATTTTAGTGCTTAATTTCAAGGGCTAATTTTCTTAGCAGCTCACACTTTTTTTCGCTCCTACAACCCCACTTCAGATGTTTGTTCAGTGGGCTAACAGCGACGAGTAAAATGCGACAGACGAAGCGGCGAAAATCTGTTGAGGTCTGATCTGTTGCCATGGCAAGAATCGAATTTAATTATAAAATGGCACACACACTGTGCGCTTGGCATCTGTTCTCACTCCACCACCACCACCACACACACACACAGACACAGATCTCGCTTCCTCTTAATGCCCAACTCGAAAGCTTTGCGCCACGCAGGTGTCCGTGTTTGTGTGTGTGTGTGTGTGAGTGTCTTTGCGTACGTACGTTTTTGTATGTTTCTAAGTGGAGTGGGCGTGGCGCATACCTTCTGCCATTGGCTTTATTTATTTATTTTCATTTTTTCGCCACGGCCAAGGCTTTTCATTTACATTTCTTGCACCATTTCAATTGAAATTTGCATTTAGTACCTTAGCTACCTTTTCTCACACACATCTCGTCCCTCGCTCCCGCCCCCTTCTCATCAACTTACTCGACTACTGTGGCGAACGCCCACCTGGCCCGATTATTTACGCATAAAATGCGTGCAAAAGCAAAGAAAGCGGATTAGTGGCTTGTGCCCAAGCACCGAATGCTAATTACTTACCCCCTTTGGTTCTTGGCCCCGTTGGCCGCATGCGCTGCCTGCTGCCAGCTGTCAATGCTGGCAGTTTGCTGGCAGCGGCCAACGTGCAAAAAGTACGTAAATTGTACTTAAAAGTGCTGGAAGCTGTTCAGAACGTGATTTGTTAGCGACAGAGTCCCGGACGGGGTGAGAGGGGCGGGGAATGTGGTAGTGGGAGTTTTTTGCCAAAAAAAAGAATCCCATTCACCTACATCAAATATGTATTTAGAACCATTGATAGAATTTTGCGCTGTTGGAAAATTTTTTCATTCGTCTGCCTTCACTGTCAGCGCGAATATATAAATTTTTCTCACAAAAAAAAAAAAGAAATCGATTGGCTTTGCATTAAATTAATCAAAATGTACGAGTACGCACGTGGCAGGTTTGGAGGGTAAAGCTTGAAGGGGCCGCACGTGTGATGCAAAAGGTTTTACTTTTTTTGAATTTACTATAAGTTGTAGTAAAAATAAACTCATTATATATTCATTTTTTTTTTTAAAGTGAATTCTTTTGTTAGCAAAGCTTGAATGAACCGAATATGCCCATTTTGTTGCATAACTTGTTGTCATTTTGAAGAATGTTTCACTTTGCCTTTCTCACAAAAAATCTCGTCCCTATTGACAAGAACCTGGTACAGTCAATTTTTAAAAGCTTCTTTTAAGTCCAATTTTTCACCAGCAAAATCATCCACCATGGACAGGAACAGTTACTAATCACTACCTGCCAAGTAATGACTATAAGATAGATGCACAAGAGCCTCCCAGCCAAGTTTCCGGAGCTTCTATCGAGTCACTTGCAATGTGCATAGCTTGTTCTGATGGAAAACAATGTGTTTCCTATTGGCCAAAGCTGGTCACTCCTGGGCAATTAATCCCTCCAGACGATCCAATTGTTGGCAGTACACGTCCGGATTCAAAAGTTCACAGTCGAAGATTTTCTGACAATCCCACCGAACGCAGCAAAACCTATCAAAGCCTTCCTGACGTCAATCCTGGCTTGACTATCGTTTACGCCGGCTTACAGCTATTCGAACACAGCAGTTTTTGCTTGACATTACCCTAAGTGATCCACTTTTCATCATCAGTTACCTTTCGGTTCAGAAATGGGTCGATTTATTTCAATTCAGCAGTGATTTGCAGTAGGAAATTTGAGCCATTCGGTTTTTTGCCTTAACTCATACATTGAGCTACTTTTTGCATACAGCCTTATTAAAGTGGTTCAAAATGATTTTTTGTGAAATGTTTAACTCCTGAACAATCGAAACAGTACTTACATGACAATCGAGCTAAAGGACTTAAAAATTTTTTTTATAATTTTCAGTAATTAGCCTTTCTGAGAGTTTGGGGCATGCTTGACATCAAAATTACCAAAACAGAATCAATGAAACCAAAAGTGTGACTTATTGGCTTTTACAGAATCAGGACCACATACACTACACACATTTTCAGCTGAGTGGCTGGTCTGGTTTTTTTTTATTAACGTAGAAAAACTGTAAAATATGGCGTCTTCTCTCTTTGCTGATGTCCACTTTTGACGCACGCTCAAACAAAACTGAGTCCAGCAATCACAAAACTGTCTGAAAAGTTTTTTTAGTATGAAATCTTGTCTTTTCAATGTCATCTAGTATGAAGCGATTACTCTTATACCATGCGAGATACTGGTTACTAAAGTCATCTATTGAAAAAGAATGGATTTCTGTTTACTGCACCTTAGATAATATTTAATATATGAAATATACTATTTAATCAATTAATAGAAAATATTTTAAAATTAAATCTTAATTGTTTCTTAATAAAATTAAATAAACCATTCAACTTTTTATTTGTTATAACAAAATTGTACAAGCATGAACTTCTACTTAAAAATTGTGATATTAATTAATATTCTTTCTTTTTTTTCAGGTAAGCAATCCAGTTGTACTTTTAAAAAGCAGTGCCGTAAGTTATATTGATTCATTGAATGAATGTATAGGCATATTTATTCAGATACAAGTTTCACTGCCTTAAGTTGAATTGATTCAGTAAATGAATATTTCAATGAATTTATATGAGTACAGATTCAGTTGGTGTAAGTTGCATTGATTCATTAAAAAGTTATTTGAACGAATCTATTCAGATACCAATCTACATCTAATCCAATCCATATAAATCTTAGTTGAACCAACTGCTTAATGGAATATTTGAAAAATGTACTCACATAAAATTTTAACTGTCGTAACTTGAATTGATTCGTTGAATGAATATTTCAACAAATTTATATAAATTAAGATATAATTGACGCAAGTTGCATTGATTCATTAAATGAGTATTTAATTGAATTCACTCAGATACAAATCTGACTGCGATAAGTTCAATCAACTTTTTAATTGACTATTAAAATAATTTAGTCATATACAAATTTTATTGCTTAAGTTGAATTAATTCATTGAATAAATATTAGAATGAATTCACTCAGATACAAATCTGACTACCATAAGTTGAATCAACTCATTAATTTATTGATTATTTAAATAATTTAGTCAGAGAAAAATTTCAGTGCTTAAGTTGAAGTGACTTATTGAATAAATATTTGAACAAATTAACTCAAATACAAATCTAACTATTATAAGTTGAATAAACTTATTTATTGATTGATTATTTAAATACTTTATTCAGATACAAATTTCATTTCTGGAGTTGAATTGATTCTTAAATATTTGAATAAATTGACTCAGATACAAATCTGACTACCACACGTTGAATCAACTTATTAATTGACTATTAAAATAATTTAGTCAGATACAAATTTAGTTGCTGGATTTGAATTGATTCTTGAATAAAGATTTGAATAAATTGACTCAGATACCAATCTGACTACCACACATTGAATCAACTTATTAATTGACTACTTAAATACTTTAGTCAGATAAAAGTTCAATTATTGAAGTTACATTGATTCATTGAATAAATATTTGAATGAATTCACTCAGATACAAATCTGACTACCATAAGCTGAATCAACTTATTAATTGATTGATTATTTAAATAATTTAGTCAGATACAAATTTAGTTGCTGAAGTTGAATTGATTCATTGAATAAATATTTGAACGAATTTTTACAAATTTTTATTCAATTGATTTATTGAATGAATATTTAATTGAATTTATGGAGACACAAATTTAAACATTCTTAGTTACTTATAAAAAATACCAAATCCAAAACATTAAACGTAAAAAAATAACTTTAAAACTACACAAACTCATTTACATTTCGACTACTTACGTATTAAAAGTTTAAAACCTTTGAGAAATTTCAAAGCATTCCACAAATGATAACAACAAAGAGTATTCATTAAATTGTAGGCGTATCAAATTTTTGAGAAATGTTCTTCACATCTTTCTTGCCATAATCTTCTTACGATGTTATTTATGTTTTAGTTGCCCTACATTTCGATTCAGCTACACAACTTTTATTTGGGCGCATAATCCTTGCAATATTTCTACTGCAAGCGTTGAAACCCTTTTAAAATAGCCAAAAAATCCATTAAATCCGACTATTACATTTTTTACAATAAGCAAAAGACGCAAAAAGCAAAACAAATCAACGCCTACAAACCGAAACGGCAACGCTTAACCCTTAACACAGTCGCATATGCCTTAAAACTCACACACTCACACACACACTCACACTAGGCCGATACGCCCTTAGCTCCACACAAATTTCCATTAACCAAGTAATTTATTTTAATACAACAAACATTTAGCTTACTTTTGTCAAGTAGATGTTGTCGTTGTTGTTGTTGTTGTTATTGTTATTGCTGCCACCGCCCTTGCTTCTCCTTGGCGTATGTGTCCCGTTCGTGCATGCGGACAAGCATTAAGCCTCCACATTCAGCTGCATTAACCCATACACTCACATTGAGACAAGACACACACAAACTCACGTAGAGCCATAACACACACTCACATACACACAGCCAGCAACCAGCAATGGCGGCCTACGTGTGATTGTCCTGCCGCAACTAACTATGTACTTTAGTCGCAACGGTCGACTGCGTTTACCTGCGTCCGACCAGTGATCTTTTTGGGTGTAGCTGCTAAAACAACAACAACAAACTTCACAAAGTAACTATCATACTAACAGCACAATTTATAGATATATGCACGCACACTAGCACAGATACGTATACACTCACACACACAGACACATTTCAGAATGCGTCCAATGCAAATTGTACTAACCCCACTCTTCACTTTTCACTACAATTGCAAGTAACCCGTCGAGTGTCTAACGGCTGCTTGTAGTTGCAACACTATTTGTGATTCTTGTATTTGCTGTCGCGTTGTACTATTTAGTTGTTTTTTTCCGCAATTTATTTGCTGTTGCAATCAAACCGATGTTTGCACTCTCTAAGCTTTGCTTACCATTTGTCGATCTACTTTCTTTGGGGTATATAGTATGTAATGTCTTCTTTTGAGTTTTCTAAAATTTCTCAGATTTTTTAAATGCCAATTTTTATTCAAGGTTGCCCTCAAAATTGCCTCTATTGGATTTTCTATCGGCTGTTCATATCCGCTTTCCTTTCGAAATTGACTATAACAACCCGTGTAACTGCCTGTCACAAAAGTTCTTTTCAGGCGCCTCTTCATATGCCCCAAATCATTTATAATCTGTACTCTTCTTGCAAACTTTCTATGAGCTCAAATATAGAAAAGATATTTCCAAGAAAAACTGAATATCAGAAAATCTCCACTCGCACCTTAACATTGTCGCTCACTTGGTTATGAATGGAACCAAACAATATATATCACTTCATGTTCGTTGATGGAACTTAGAAGAAAAACCATTTTCCCAATTGTTCATACTAAGGAAATTGAATACAGTTATAAGAAGTCAAAAACCAAAGGTCTGCAGCTGTCCTTTCTCGTTGTTCCCGTCTTATCTATCAAATCGAATCCCGCCTTACCCACGCAATTGCCATCGAAGAACGGCAAAAAAGCAATTCTTTTGTCCTGTCTTTTTTCATCTCTGATACATTTTTGATTGGTTTATTTACCTCCCTTCAAAATTTTTGTGTTAGTAAACCAAGAAAATAAATTTTTAAAGAACGAAAGTCTTCTCTGGTGACCAATACTTTTCTTTCTTGTCCGCACACTTAAGTATTTTTCAAGTCTGAGTTTTTCAAATTGAATGCTGCAGTATATTAAGATTCCTAGAGACCCTAAATTTCGGTCAGTCAGGTCGACACTTTCAAAAAATTTAGAACGTTGAATCTTGTACAGTTCGAGTGCCCAGAGCTCAACTTTCGTCTTGGTCATCCCAAACATTGTTTTCCTAAATGGTTCAAAAGCTGTTTTCATCTTTCAGGGACTTGTCACAAATAACTGAGATAATCCTTTGAACTTGGCTAAGAAAAATTCCATTGACCGAAGAATTAAGCTACGAAAAGGGTTCTTTCATCTGTCTTAAACAAATTTGATACATACAAAAATGATCTCACGATAAAGGTTAGAAAAATTTAAATAAATACTATACAGGAATAATCTAACGCCATAGCATCTCTAGACCTTAGAAGAATTAAAATAGATAGAGCCTTATACAAATTAGATAAGCAGAGAAATGGTCCAACACCAAAGGATCTCTAGACCTTAGAACAATTATAACAGATACAGGGAACCTTAAATAAATTATGTAAACAGAGGAATGACCTAAAGTGAAGTGATTCAAATAAATGAGATAGATTGGATTAGATAGAAGATCATTCTTCATCTTAGAAGAAAGCAGTGTTGCACGCAAGGCTGTTCAAACCGCCCAAACATGTGTTTTGAGCTCAAATGTTATGTATGGACCACAAAAATTAAATATTGTTTGCTTATGATTCTTATCCGTTAGAAAAACAGAATTGTAATTGTTGCACCTACTTAAAGAAATTAGACAAATTTAAATCTTTGGTGCACCCGGTGCCGATCATATGGAACCATAACAACATCCAACTTCGCATTTACCACAGCCAACTTAACACACTCGAACCCAGGTTCAAGACTCCGTTCACACCGAAAAAAAAGAAAAGACAACATTCTTTCGGCGGCTGTCCTCTCAGCAAGAAATGGCAAACCTCTGAGAGTAAAAAAAATTGCCTATGAAAAATCGGAATCGGCATAAAACTGTAGGTCCCTTCCAACTTTGAAAAATTCACACGCACAACATGGATGTTTGTGGGTAGCTAGGCCTTAGTCTCGTAATCGGACTGTCGCACAGTGTTCCGAAGTGGGACAAAAATAGAAAAATTGTATGTCACCGATTTCAAAGAAATTGGTGTCATTTGAAAGATAATACTTTTTTTAAGCAAGATCTAAAATTATTTCTTAATCGGGTAAATTTTGAGAGAGTTATAGCATTTACAAGTTGATCAAAATCTAGAAAAATTGTTTTATGACAAAATGCAGTTTTGAGCATCAACAATTGAAAACGTTACTAAAACACTATTTTCGCTTCAATCGGGGAAAATGTTACTGCTATGCACTTATAAGGGTCCAAAAAAATCATTTCATGAGCTATTTTGAAAAAAAGTTAAATAAAAACGGGGTTGTACGTTATTTAAACAAAACATTTTTTTTTATTAAAAACTTTAAAAACTATATATTTTTGTAGATCGCAAATGTCGAATTGCGCATTATTACACCTACTTTTTTACGCAATCCTATAGAATGGACTTTCTTCTTCTGGATCAATAAAAAAAATTCTGCGATTTCCTGCGATCTTGGAAAATAATAGAATTTTTGTAAACTACTCTAACTAAAAAAATTGGATTCTTGTACCCAACGTTGAGGTGCCCACCGGTACATTCACTTTGGTACGGAGCTTGTAAAGCCCAGAAAGTGATGTAACTGGAAAGAAAAAGTATAGTAGCACTGTCGCTATTTAAAATGGGCATGGTCCGCCCACTAAAAGCAGAGTTGCCATACGGAAGTCTTTCATAAAATATGAAAACTTCTATATTAACAAAGCCAATGTCACAAATTATTAACGTGTTATAAAAAATGGGTTTTGCTTACCCGTTTAACCCGTTAAGAGCCATATTATCCTACTTTTGTTTTCATTATTATGCAATTTTTTGTTAAAATGTGATTTAATGCTAATATTTTTTGAAAATAAGAAGGAAAGTTAAGGAAGGCAATTTTGTTAAAATTACGTTGCATTAATTACACTAGTTTACAATAAAGAAGAAAGTTATAGGAGAAAACTATTTGTAAAATAGTTGTATTTCAATTGAACTGTTTGAGTGGGACTAAAAACATCATTCTTGTTGATAGTGAAACTGAATAAACTGAACTTTTTAAAAAATGGCAATTATTTTTTTTTCATCCTGGAAATTTGACTATAGCATTCATTCATTCATAGCTGAGTCATCTCTATGTTAAGTTCTGCGGAAATAAAAACAAAAAAGCTTTCTTTCAAGCAACTTCATCGCCCTCTTTCCACCCTTTAAAGGTCGAATATAGAAAAACGCTGAAATACGTATTTCGTTATTTTTCTTTAAGTATATTTGTACAAAATTTTAAAACAATCCGACCAAAAACAATATCCGTCTATATAAGCTTCACCACCCCGTTTCCGGCCTGTCAAGGTCGAATTTTTTAAAATCGCTCCTTTTTAAAGGTTGACTTTTTAAAATACAACTATTGACCAAATTTCATCATTATAGTTCCAGCGGTTTAGGCTCGGTGGTGATGGCATACTTGGTTATATATATTCGATTTTTTTTAAAACTGTATATTTTTTTAGAAACCAAATATCATTTTTGAAGTCAGTAGCCCCAAATAATTCATATTGCAAATTTTCAGCGAATTTAGAGCACTCCTTCTATTTTTGTCCCAATTTTGTATGGAGTCGAAACACTGTGTGTCGTGCCAGTCAAGAAGACGAAGAAGAACTTAACACTCTTCCTTTTCGATCCAGACTTCGACACGAGCGGGCGCTGCTCTGGGAATATTAGAATCTATCTAACATCAAAGAAATCAAACTTCCTCTAGAATAGACATATTTTGTCTTTGATTTTGGAAAAAGGAATAAAGATCCCTCAGAATCACAGAAGGAAAGAAAGGAATCCTTTCCCTTAAAAGTAATCTTCTATCTATTAACTTTCCTTACACAAATTGGAGCAAGACAACCTTTTTTGTATCCCAAAGATTTATTATCTCATGTTGAAAACCAATAACTTACAACGAAGTTATGGAATCTAAAGGAGTTGTACAAGATGATCTCAATCTTTTAAACCCCAAAACGATTCTAATCTCAAGTATATTAGATTTTAACGTCCAATCTCAAAATTATATAGAGAAAGTGTGTAAATTTACATAGAGAAGTTATAACTGCTAACCCCAAGTTTATAGAACATGAATCTATTTCGTTTCATATTACGTATAACTTTAAGATTACTGAACCCAGTCTGAAAGCGAGGATCAAACTCGTCTCTTGGAGTCAATTGTGTGTGTCTCTCTCTCTCTCTTTCTCTTACCCTGTACCACACTGAGATTACTGTAACACACCCTGTAAGATTACTGAACCCTGTAAGAATACTGAACCCAATCTGAAAGCGAGGATCAAACTCGTCTCTTGGAATCAATTGTGTGTCTCTCTCTTTTTCTTCCTCTTATCCTGTGCCTGAGATTACTGTAACATACCCTGTAAGATTACTGAACCCTGTAAGATTACTGAACCTAGTCTGAAAGCGAGGATCAAACTCGTCTCTTGGAATCAATTGTGTGTCTCTTTCTTTTTCTTCCTTCTTTTTCTTCTTCTTATCCTGTACCTGAGATTACTGTAACATATCCTGTAAGATTATTGAACCCTGTAAGATTACTGAACCCTGTAAGATTACTGAACCCAGTCTGAAAGCGAGGATCAAACTCGCCTCTTGAAATCAATTGTTTGTCTCTCTCTCTCTCTCTTCCTCTTACCCTGTACCACACTGAGATTACTGTTTCACACCCTGTAAGATTACTGAACCCAGTCTAAAAGCGAGGATCAAACTCGTCTCTTGGAATCAATTGTGTGTGTGTGTCTCTCTCTCTCTCCTTTCGCTGTATTTTTAATAACTTAAATGTAAGCATTTACAATAGAAAAATTTCAAGGGTGTGGCAACACTGGGTGTGGGGTATAAATTAAGCGTTCAGTTCTAACTGCAGTTCACTTATTTACATACTTATTTCATCTATGTAGATATATTTTTTCCTATTTAAGCAAAACACAAATATTACAACAACAACTATTGCTGTTGCTAAAAGAAAAACAACAACAACAACTATTCGTTAAAGTTTCCATATCAGACGGCGAGCGAGTTATGAGCGCTTCGACTGCGTACAATTTTCATTTTGCCGCCGATTTTTTGCAAAAACTTTCCGTCGCAACGCAATGGGCGGCAATTCGCAGCTGGTGGCAACGCGTCGCGCAGAGCGGAATGAATTCATCAATTACTTAATATAATTACTTTTGGCTTTTGGATTAAGTGCTGCACTGTCGTCCATGAGTATGGCTGTATATGTATCTATGTATGTGTGTGTGTATGTGTGATTTCACTTGTATGTGTTTCTGTGTGTGCGCGTATTTATTTTTGCGCATAAAAATGTAGGTACCTTGCTATGAGTAAATGTGTGAGTGTATGTATGTGTGTGTGTGTGTGTGCTTGTGAGCGTTTGTCTGTTTACACAGACAACATTAATTTGTAATGTAATAAATTGTTACAACACTTTTTTTCGGTCTTCTTGCGCTTTTCGCATTTCCCATTGCCCTTTTCCGCAATTTGACCCTAAGCTGACGCTGGTCGCTGGTCGCCGTTGTACCGAACGTCGAGTCCGCGCGCTCTGTGTGTGGGGCGGCCACTTTTGGAGCGACACTCTTTGATTACGGCGCGCATGCATACATATAGACGCGACGAACCACCAGACAGACCAACAGACATACAGACAGTCGGGCAGATAAGCACATTTACCCACACACACACACACACACACACTTTGCCTGAAAACCATGCAAATACGGCAAGTTGATAATAATATTATAACTGTGTCTGTGTATGTAAATATTCATACATATTCATGCATACATGTTCGCATGCAGACACATCGGCACACATGCACACAAGTACACACATGTACCGTGTGTATCCTTTGAGACTCATTTAGTGACTTTTTAAGTGTATGTAGCTTAAATTTTTCCCATGGAGTGTTGAAACAAATTTTTAAGTGGAAATGTACAAAACCACAAATACCGAAAATATTGCATGTTATACGAGTATATATAATTTTAATTGATTAAATGCTATGGCATGATTTTAAAAAATTGTCTACTAATGCCAATGAAAATTTCAACTCTCAGAATTGAATGCATACTTTAAAACTTTGTTATCATGGAGTCTTGACAGATTATGTTCGAATATTTGGCATATTCTATCACCAGGGAAAGGATTTTGTGGAAATTGCCTTTTTTGTTTGCTGCTAAATAGAGCATTTCTGATTGAAAATGAGCACGAATTAGGTCCTCCTGATTAAAAATATACCACTTTTATTTTGCCTTTCTTTGCCTTAAAAAGGCAGTTTGCCTTTTTCACCCATAAATGCCTTTTTTAGTGCCTATTTTACCTATAAATGCCACAAAATGCCTTTTTCAAGATTTGTCGAGCGCCTTTTTATTTTTCTTTCGTTTTTAATATTTCCCCCCTTTTGTTTCGCAAAAATACCTTGAAACTAAAAAAAAATTAAGTGGCAACATTGCAATTTCGTTAACTTATCGATGCTTTTACATTGATTTGATCATTCCTAAGCCGTTATTTTTTGTTGTGCAGTGGAAAAATTAAAGAAAAAACATGCCAAAATCAAAAAGTTCGGTTTGCGCAAAAATTTTATTTTTTTTTGTGATACAAGTGAGAAGTTAATATATGAATTTAAAATATGTGCCTACATTTCAATTAAAATATCTTAGTTTTAGTTTTTAAACTATCTTTGAAAACCTTGATGTTCCTTTTCTTTTACAAAAAACGAGGTATAAATATTGTATGTTGCATACGTCCGATGAAATAAAATTATTAAAAAATGCCGTTTCCCCTTTTTCTGAGATTTTCTAGTATTTTTTCTTATTTTTAAATGCCTGTTTTTGCCTTTTTAACAGTTTTTAATGCCCTATTTTGCCTTTTTGTGCAGTTTTTAGTACCTTTTTCTGCCTTTTTGGCAGTTTTTAGTGCCTTTCCGTGCTTTTTTTGCTATTTTATTTTGCCTTTTCTATAGGTTTTTAGGTCCTCAAAATCCTTTCCCTGGCTACCACAGAAGTATAGGGAATTGCTCACTTTCTCAATGTTTTATGTCTAAAATGTCATTCTTAAAGAGCTCAGGTCAGTTTAGATTCGTTGTGATAGAACAAAAAGATAGTGAAGATCCCTCAGTTAGGTGCAACTCTCTATCCCCAGCAGAATAATTGAAACAACAACTAACATTAATATTTCTGACTAAAAAACTAGTCAAAAATATTATTAATCTATGGTTCACTTACAGACTATTTAACACATTCTTACAACAAACTTGCCACTATAATCCTTACCTGACTACTTACTTAATACTTACTTTTCAAAGAACCATCTTATAGATCAATGCCTGAATAGTAAATAAATATACATGTAACTAAATAAAATTTGGAGTAAGAATTGTTAAAAAATTATGATTAATGAAAGACTTAAGACTTAAAGACTTACAACCCACCATGAATTTTAAATAAAGCTTAAGACTTACAACTAACTTGACCATACATTAATGACTTTACTCTCTATAATCTTTAAACCACAGACTATAGATTCTTTATAGAAACTAGTAAACCGACAAAAAAAAACCCACATCTACTAGTCTGCCTGATTCTTACCAACAAAAACTCACTCTCACACTCACTCTCTCCTGTTTGGAGATTTGCCTAACCGGACCACACAATGAGTCTCCTTTCGTTCGCATGAAGTTGGTGCCTAGTTATACGGAGGTCTGTCGAATTTATGGACCTCTATTCTAACCGCGACGTCATGCATTATCTCCTATAGATTTCTGTGACCAAAGGTCCATAACTCGTTTTCGTTTATTAACGGTTCCCCCAAAATGCACATTCTTCTACCAACCGGGGTCAGAGACACTCGCACTCAACGAGTGCAGTTAACTCGTTATTTTCAAATTCCTTTATACAAGCAACTCCCTCGAAAGGGTTCAACCATGTCAAGTGTCTCCCCATCAATGCAATCAGTCATCTAAGAGCTTTCCGAACTTCATAGATAGATCAAACACTCTTGCGTCTTCACTGCCCATTGGTTCCTTTAAGGCAGCGTTAGACTTCCTACAGTTGATCCCCAATTGCCGTTCAAACTCTCACACCCTATGGGATTGCTTGGTCCAGTTCTTAGGTCGAATACACAAAAGTATTATATTTTTCTAAGAAAGGTCTTCTTAGTTAGACTACTTGCCAGTACATTTTGTTTCAATAGTAACATGTCCTGTTAAACACATCAGAGTTGTCTCTTCTTGTCTCTCACGTTAAATCTACGTTTTGAGGTACAGAAATCACAAAAATTGTTGATCTCTGAGAATGGAACAGCTACTGATTTGAGATAGCTAAGAAAAGTATAGTTGTTTCTAACAAAAACTGAGTAGAAGAGTTTCCTTTGAGCCTCTTTTGGAGATCCAGAAATTGCGCCAAATAAGTCCACTCTATGATGAAGAGAGACTAAGATAAGGTACCAAAGAAATCTAAAGTTCTTTCCAGCGAGCGTAGTTTCTTCATTGCGACCGACCACAGTTTCTTTTTGAGCCACTTTTGAGATCAAAAAGCTCTCCAAATAAGTCAATTCTGTGATGAAGAGGTCACTAAGATGAAGTACACAAGAAAGGGAAACACAACAAGAAAACTTCGACATTCGGCTTGTTAGCGGATAATTGTGTTAATTGGGCGTTCAGTATTACTTAATGTTAAGTTTAACAAGAGAACAAGAAAATAGTGTTGGCTGTCGTAGTTCATTAGTGAGTGGACTGGAATAAAAGTGAGCGGGTAATTAGGTAGAAAGGTTAAGTGGTCGATTCAAGGACATCTCATGGGTCAGAACTGAAGAAACTGGGCCATATTTTATTACTTCCTACACACTTTCCATGCTTCAGAACCTTCTTGAGGCTTAAGTGAATCTGTCAATGGATCTTTGGTAGAGTCTTCTTCAGGTTCGCTAGTCAAAAGTTTGAACACATTTCAATCAAACTATGTAATAGTTAGGTTAACGATCCATGACTGTTCGACAACAACAACATAAAAGCATTAAAGGTACGTAATTGAACGTCGAGCTGCGTTGGAGCTTGTCACAATGCATGAAGTTTAAGCCTTGTTTCCTTCGCCGCCTTCAACCAACTTATGCAAGCAGCATTGACGATATAGAGGGAAGTGGCGAAAGTTTTCACCCGGGCCCGCAGTTTGCATAGTGCCGATTCCTTAATTGCTTGTAATTCTATTTAATAATTGGAAGGATTTTCTAGAAACCTTTTTCGGGCCTTAGAAGGATTTTCTCTCCAAGGGCCTGTCTGCAAGACTCGTTCACATGTTTTGTGTTTTTGAAAATGGTTCCATTTCAAATTTTGCACAAAATTTAACCCATGAATGCCACTTGGCAGTTATCGTTTTGTGTAGCGTTGTGAATTTGTGTACTCTCGACACTCAAAGCGGCGATGGAATGCACTGAATTCTAACTCAATTTTCATTCATATTGACCTCTGCGCCACTGCCAATTGCCATAAAAAGCGATTCATGTGTGCAAATAAATCTGTGTGTACGCATTCAGATGCAAACACAGACATCGATGAGAGTGTTTGTGTGTTTTGTGTGTGTGTGTGTCATCGCCATTAATTGCATTTCCTGACTATTATTGCTGACAATTTCATTTAACTTCCGCTGTCGCCTTGCCACCTTCTCAAAATGCACAAAAATTTGAACAGAAAAACAAAATAACAACAACAAATTTTACATAAAAACACCATCAATGACATATGGACAGTTATTGTTGTTGTTGTGGTTGTAATTTGCAAAAACCGCGCTTATCGAATTCGATTAATCGCAACTTTTGCAAATGACAACAACAGCAAAAAAATAACAACTAAAAAAAGCTCAAAAACAATACCCACACATTTCTCCTACACACTCACACATGCATAAAAATTGTGTGCATATTTATTAGAATTGCATATTTTAGCCATTTGACAGGGAAAATGATTTATGACAATGACAAAAACACGTTTAATACAACAACAACAACAATGAAAAGTAGCTTTACAACATCGCTGACACGTGCATAAACAGCTGACAGCGCAGCGCTAATGAGGCAATACGCCAGCAACAGTAACAGCAACAACAATTACAGCTATTATAAAATATACAACAAAATCGCTTCAATTACAACAACAATTGTCAATTTTAAACAGCAACCGCATAATGCAATATCCGCTTCCGCTGCGCGCTACCTGCCACACGCACACCCAGACATACACACACACACACACACATACCCCCATTTGGGCCCCTAGTGTTATGCAACAAAATGCTTCTTAATATAAATTTCATTTCCGCTACAGCCAGCGAATGCCGTTACAACAACAAAAAAGTATTACATAGAAGAAATATAAGCACGCTTTTTGTAGTTGGCGTTGTTGTTGTTGTTGTTGTTGTATTTTTGCAATTTTGTTGACTACACACAAAAAGCCCAATTCATATCCGTTTTGAAAATTGAAGCGCGGCGCGCACAGTTCGGGAAGGGAATTGATTGCAGTGCGTTGCGGCACAGCGCCCTAATGCACACCACAATTTCCTCTTAAGCCAACTAACATTTAAACTCACCCAAGCCGCCTCCCGCCTCCCACCCGCACCCGGTCCGGTCCGGTCCGGTCCCACTATCCGCGCAACCCAACCAAACAAATGAACGCATCAGCGATTTTTGGCCGGCAGCAATGGCCGCATGTGAAGTGTACGGCGCCACCTGTTATAATTATGCCGCATTGTTGCTATAATTATAACTGAAATGTAAGTATATATAGAAATCAACCCAACCGTCAGCGGCCCCACACCATTTAGTCCGCTAACCATTTCAATTTTGATTACGAAAATTAATTAGAAATATTGACAGCTTTTGGGCGAAACATAATGAAATGCTGAAATTTAATTTTCAAATCGCAATCAAAATCGATTTCCGCCACTATTTATTGTATATAAAACCAAAGGCTTCCCCCCCCGCGCCCCCCCTTCCACTCAGTCATCCCTGCATGCGGCCGCCGCTATAGCGTATTTCTCTATGTCCCACGCCCTTTTTATGGGCACATTTTGCGCTCATAAAACTTTTCGATTTAGTAAATTACAGCAACATTTCCAGGCCGAACACTCGCACGTACCGCTGCCAGCGTTGCCAGCTTGAGTGGGAGTCAAAGACGTTTCGTTGACTTTATACACAAATGTCATATTTATTTGATACAAATACTGCTTTCGGTCAGACACTGACTTTGACATTTCACTGTGGAGCACAAATGAGTAAATTTATTAAAGGCGCCAAGCAAATATATTTCAATATGAATGAGACAAGGGATTGAAGTGTTGGAATTATTCACCAGATTTGTACCAACTTGTCTTCAGACGCCACTACCTCTTCATCCAAACACTGCAAACGATGAGACTTCTTTTACTTTTTCCTAACATTGAAGACAACGCATTGGAAATCTTTCCTTAATCGTTATCCACTAATTCTCGCATCGAATACTCCATTCGCACATGGACCAACCTTTCTCATGTCTATGGATTTGAAGACCGGGTTCGAAATTCATTACAAAGCCAAGATAAAATATGTACTAGCCATATAATCGACTTACACTCTAACGGATAGACTTACAAACATAGATCAAGCAATTTAGGCATTTTCAAACAGAATACAGACTAAAATTCTTAAAGATAATCCTAACGAATTGGACGGATAAAGAGAAAGTGAAGCGACTTCCAACGACACTAAAAAGCATTTCCTTGTCACAGCAAATAATGACATGACTTGGCTTACTACTTGATTCTTTCGTTGAAGGCATCAGAGCCAAGTCTTTCCATGAATCCTCATACGCTACTTTTCCAATCGAAAAACCACAGGTTAAGAGAAACCAAGAATAAGTCAAACAAATATTCTGAAGACACTAAAAGCAAACTACTCGTCACAGCAAATAATGACAGAGCTTGACCTACCACTTGATTCTTTCGTTGAAGGCATTAAAGTCGTTTCATTCAACGTCATTCCTTACCTTCTCCATTAAAGAAACACAAAGAGAAGCGAAGCAAGAGTTGATAAAATTCTCCAAGGACTCTGGAATTATTTCTTCCTCACACCAAACAATAATATGGTCTTCTCAACTTGATTCTTTCATTAAAGAATATCAGGCACAAGTCTTTTCATTCACCGTCGATTGCTGTCTTTCCCATGAAACAACTTCAAACCCAAAGCAAACCATACCCAATGTCATCATGCCCAATCTACTGAATTCTTTCGTTGAAGATATTAAAGCAAACATTTTCGCATACAAAACATTCCGCATAAAAAATCACTAACAGTTAAAGAGAAGCTGAGGGAATGTTAAATGCTTTTTCTGAAGGCACTAAAGCAATTTCCCAAATGAAAAATTTGCGAATTTTCTAAAGACACTGAAGATGTTTCTTCCTCACACCAAGTTATAATAGGGTCTTTTCTACTTGATTCTTTCATTGAAGACGTCAAAGCCAAGTCTACTCATCGTCGATTGCTGTCTTTCCCATGGAACAACTACAAACCCAAAGCAAACCACACCCAATGTCATTCAACCCGAGTGAAATTCTTAAAACCAAGTTTTAGTTATTAATTTACCATTAACCATTTCCAGAGTTAGGTAGTATTTCCTGCCAGAGTGCGAACTTCGACCCTAACCGAAAAACGTACGGTCACAACTCAGGAAATTCATCTGTTATATCTGGCCTTTTCCTCATAAGGATTGGTTCCCATTAGAAATAACAAGGTACAACAAGAAATAACAAAGTAACAGCATTACTGATAAAAGTACTGACTTGGTTCGAACGATTATAACAATAACACTGGACATTTCCTCAGAAAGTTTCCCATATAAGATCCCAACTAATGAAGAAACATGGTTCTTGCTTTTGGCTCGAGATTTTTCCCCAGGCCAAGTGTCCTTTGGGACCTTTCCTTAGGGTCTTTCCTATACAACATACGGACCACTTGCATAATAGACCATCGAGCACGTATTACTCAAAGGCTTCTTCTATGGGATACAGACCCTAACAAACCTACATGGTTCAAGCGATTGTTGTGTGTGTTTTCTAATAGAGGTTCCCTTGCGCAATACAGACACCACCTCAATGACCGAACGTCATGACTCATAGAAGTTCCCTTAGGGAATCCCATACACCCTAACAAATATACATGTAATATGTACAAACTAATAGAGGTTCCCTTGCGCAATACAGACACCACCTCAATGACCGAACGTCATGACTCATAGAAGTTCCCTTAGGGAATCCCATACACCCTAACAAATATACATGTAATATGTACAAACGTGCATTGATCGAATCCCGATAACACCTTCTACAGAGAACATCCCAATGACCAGACTTAAGGCCATTGGCTCTTAGAGGCACGTTTCCACAAGGGATCTCATACATCCTAGCAGCCATACATATACCACGTACAAGCGGGGTCTTATTTCCCGATTTCCCGAAGACACTTTAACATAGAGGTTCCCATACGCATTCCCAATGAACAGACATTAAGTAATGACTCATAGACGTTCCCATACAGAAGCTCATATACCCTAGCAGACATACCTACATGTAGTATACAAACGTGGTTCGATTGAGTCCCGATAACATCTTCTTATAAAGGCTCCCATACGCAATACAGACAAAATTCAACGAAGAGGCATAAAGCCATGACCCTCAGAGGTTCCCATATGGAATACAGAGCAGCAAGCTGCGGCACTGGAGATTTCTTCATTGATACATACGACAGTATCAATGACCATTGAATCTACGGTTCTATCGTTATTAGCTTTTCTAATAGACATTTCCCATACTGAACAAGTGTCAAGGTGTGCGTCAATTACTTTTGTTCATCAACGTTATCTATCATAACCCTTTTCAACTGAACCTTTTAAATAAGCTTTATTCCTAGCTTTATGTATTAAGGCTCGAATATATTTCCTTCTCATTGATATCTGATTTTCTGATTACCAACATTGAAATTCGTGAATTGGTGTCCCGAAAGAAACATAGCGTTGTAACGACCTCAGTTTCAGCTTAAATTGGTTTTAAAAGTTTTTTACTTACCTTAATTTAGCGTCCAAGCAGTTGCACATCACTGCACAAATTAGTTCAGTATCCCTGTTGCTATGTAACTATTCCGAACGGTGGCAATACCGCAAAAACTTCAAATACTTCAAAGCCTTAAAAAGATACCACAAAATAATGCCACAAAAAAAACTGGCAACGTTGCTCCTTAGTTTCCGTTTTTAGCCCTTAACGCGATGTCCTTTTGAAGCCTCAGCACTTTCAGCACACACACAGACACACACACACAACATATATATTCATCCATACATATCACACAATTTTCTTCGTTGACTGCTTTCATCTAATATTTGTTTTTGGCGCATTCGTTTTGCCTTTTCGTTTTTATTTCTTTGCTAATGACAAAATAAAACGAAATCCAAACATAAATTACGCACTTATCAGTTTCATTTATCTTTCAGATTTTGATGGTTTTGTAATTGAGTAATAAAGTGTATGTGTTGTTGTTGTTATTGTTAACTCGAACACACACATACAAACACACAGCAAATGAATTGGGTTGGCATTGTACGAGAATTCGAGTGTTCGAAATGCTCCACTCAACGCAGAAAGTTGAATGTGCTTTCAGCGCCATTTGACCATTTCGATTTTTTATGCCCTAAACTAAGGTGACGGGTTATATTGGCTTTGGTAGGGGTTTTGATGCGCAAAAGCAAATGTGGTCGATAGAGAAATGTACAAAAAAGAAGGACTCGATTTAACCAAATATATGTGCCATGATTATGGATAATTTTAGGGTCACTCTTGTGATGGACTTGGCTGAGCCATCAACCTCCAATATCGACGGTATTGCCCGTTTCATATTGGAATCATGGTGCGTTCTTTCGTTTCCCCATGGCGATGATTAGTTGGGAAGTTGGCTACTTCCAACTAATGAGGCACTACTACAGGCCTTCTTTGGCCTACGTGAGCTTCTCTTTATAGCTGCCACAATAACCTAACCTAAGAGGAGTACCACAGGAGAATGAATCTATTCATTTCGGGGCAACATCCGAGATTTGATTTTCTCTCCACAGTTCGGGATACACGCAATGAAAGTTGCAATTCTACTTGAAAGTCTTCAGAAATCACTAATTTGTTTTTCTTTTTCTGAAGAAAGTTTCGCTAAGGTTTCATGGACAAAATAGCTTTCAACATACTTTCGTTTCATGGTCTTATCATACCTTATTTATAAAGAAGATGTTGCTTCGGACCGCCAGATTCAAAACACTTTGAATGAGGATTCTCTTGGAAGGTCATTCCAACTGAACTTTTGTGAATCTCTTCATGGTTGAGATTTTGTTTAAGTTTCAACAATCAAACCATCAACTTCAACATACTTCTGCTTCAAGTTCATGGACCTTATAAAGAAGGTTCATTTTGAGCCTCAATATGAAGGTCGTAAAACAACTTTTGGTAATCTCTGCGTAAAGAAAGTTTCTGTTGGGTTTCGAAGTTCATTCCAAACCTTATAAAGAAGGTGTTTTTTTGGGACTGCGGATTAATGAAGATTCTATCGAAAGGTCATTCCAAATCAACATTTGTTAATCTATTTGTGGAGGAAGTTTCGCTTGGATTTTATGGATGAAACCATTAACTTTAACATACTTTCGCTTCATGGTCATTCCGGAACTTATAAAAGAGGTGTCATTAATGAATTAAAAACCTCTCGGAAGGCCATTTATCAACTTTTTGAGTCTCTTCGGGGCAGAGGTTTTGCTTAGGTTTCAGAAATTAAAATTTCAACGTCAACTTCTGGTTCATGATAATTTTGGACCATTAGAATTATTGGACCGAATTATCGCTTTGGGCCTCAAGTTTTAATAAACTTTGAATCAAAATCCTATCTGATGGTCGTTTTCAATCAACTTTTGGGAATGTCTGCTTGTAGACGGTTTCTCTTAGATTTCCAAGTTCATTCCAAACCTTATAAAGAAGATGTTTTTTCGGACCTCAGAATTCAAAACATTTTGAATGAAAATTCCATCGAAAGGTCATTCCAAATCAACTTTTGTTAATCTATTTCTGGAGGAAGGTTCGTTTAGATTTTATGGATGACACCATCAACTTTAACATACTTTTGCTTCATGGTCATTCCGGAACTTATAAAAGAGGTGTCATTAAACGTCATTAATGAATTAATAACCTCTCGGAAGTCCATTTAAAATCAACTTTTTGACTCCCTTCGTGGCAGAGGTTCTGCTTAGGTTTCAGAAATTAAAATTTGAACGTCAACTTCTGGTTCATGATAATTTTGGACCATATAAATGAATTATCGCTTTGGGCCTCAAGTTTCAATTCCCTTTGAATCAAAATCCTATCTGATGGTCGTTTTCGATCAACTTTTGGGAATCTCTACTGTAGAAGGTTTCTCTTAGATTTCCAAGTTCATTCCAAACCTTATGAAGGAGATGTTTTTTCGGACCTCAGAATTCAAAACATTTTGATTGAAAATTCTATCGAAAGGTCATTCCAAATCAACATTTGTTAATCTATTTGTGGAGGAAGTTTCGATTGGATTTTATGGATGAAACCATCAACTTTAACATACTTCCGCTTCATGGCCATTCTGGACCTTATAAAAGAGATATCAATTCGGGCCTCAAATTGCAAGACACTTGGAATTAATATCTTCTTGGAAGGTCACTTAAAATAAATAAAACTTTTAGAGACTCTTCGTGGCAGAGGTTTTGTTTAGGTTTCAAAAATTAAACTTTCAACGTCAACATCTGCCCTATGATAACTTTGGACCATATAAACGGGAAAGGGGATACAAAGGGATACCTTTGGGCTTCAAAATTAAAGACATTTTGAATGAAGATCCCTTCTATGAAGATCCATTAACCGTACTTTCTCTTCAGTCAAATAAAATGCTTGACCTCAAAATAAGAATCATCATATGAATCATAACTTTTTAAGAACCGGATAGCTACATTTGGAGGTGTTGAATCATGTAGATTAGATAAGTGTAGAAGAGTAAGTAAGAGGCCACAAGAAAGCCTTCTTAGGCTAATAAGACTCACGGTTTACCATAGTTGGCATATGGCAATATTTTGATTGATCCAAGCGGTTCCAAATGAAAATATGCTATATCCGATATAAGAGACAAAAGAGGAGACTTTACAGATAACAACCTAATACATTTTTATAGGATACTAGTTTTTCTCTTCAAAGTTTGCCACTTTCTGCTGAGCGAAAAGTCATCGAGGGAAAATTTTGCTTGACTTTGAAAGTGGTTGCTTTAAAATAAGAGCACGTCTAGGTTATCCAAAGCACAGCACAAACCGAATAAAATAAAAGGAAATGTTCCGAAATGTTAACAAGGACCTTAGACTCTTTTAGTCTCAACCCTACAACAGGTTTTCCTATAGAGGAAAAATCGATTGAGATGACCACAAATTTGAACAGAAACCTTCTAAATTCTTGATGTGATTTCGATGAACTCAATTCCATCGACTACAGTGTAGAGTTTCAATGAGTCGCTGCATACCGACTGAAACACTTTTATTGCGCAGCCTTTCGCCAAAACGAATACTAAGCACAGTACCGCACAATAATGGCTAAAACAAAAAGTGGCCGCCAAAGTACTTTCAACTAAATAATGTTAAAATTTTGGTTACTTTCTTGTTGTTGATTTGGTGCGCGCCCAATTGAAGCGAAAACGCAGGTCATGCCCAACCCAACCCAACCCAACCACACAAGTTTCGCCATTGGGGTAGTTGTGTCTGTGTGTGTGTGTACATAATTTTGCAGATACCACGCAACGAGTGCGCCATCCGCGAATGGCCATTTCGGGTAATAAAGCACAATTTCCTAGATAAAGGCAAAAATGCTGTCCTTGTTATTGTTATTGTTGTTGTTTTAGTTGTATTCTTTGTTGTTCTCGTTCTATGGGCAAATGTTAAGTACCAAAGTTTTCGTCGATATTTTCGGCAGTGGCCGAACAGTGACCGGGACGTGAAAGTTATGGCGTTTATTGTTCTGGCTCGGCCAATGTTCCATTCGACGTTCATAAATTGCGCCATTATCGAAATTCGCTAAAAGTGTGCAAAGTACCATTTTTTTTTGGGTTTTGATTTTTTCGTCAATTTTTCGATAATGAGCACAGCGCTGCTATAAAATAGTAGAGGACAGTAATAACTGATGAAATGTGCAGTCCATAGTATAGTTTTAGTTAGTTCGAAGAAAGAAGAAGAAAGATGGAAAGTTTTTAGGAAAATAAAGCCAAATAAAGAGGACTTAATGGGTAACGAAACTGAATGAAATGAGCATAAATATTTCGACAGTTGGACTCAACTCTTTCAGACTAAAGAATTAGTCGCACTCGACGTTATTTCTATACAGAAAAATTCTAAATCGAGTCCTTATAATGAAGCCGAATAGAATTGGCATAGATATCTGAACATTTTCACAATTATTATACCTGAGCTATATTTCAACTCAACTATTATTCCTATTAGAGTTGAATCTTATTAAGAAACCATCGATTGTAATGTGTAAAAATTTTTAAGAAAAAAAAATTTCGAAGGACCTCTGACTCTTTTATACTCAGCAATTATTCCTGCTATAGGTTACTCGCATTTAACAGAATTTAATTAAAATTGCAATCATTGCTGCATATTTCCACTAAAAATTAAACAGCAAAACTTTGCTTTTGTCAGCAGATAAATTTAATAAATTTTGTATAATAAAAAATGCCCAGTTGACACATTTTAAAAATACGCAAATTATGACATATGCACATTTGCATAATTCCCCAACTGACTGACACGTAGCGGGCTAATAATTGCGGATTTATTAACATTAATTTAAGCCACAAGTGAAACACAAACATGTAATTTCTATAAATTTTGTTTTTATATAATAAAACAAACAAAAAAAACCGCCGTAATTCATGCAACACAAATCATGTGAAAGGCATTAAAAGCTATTAGTGTCCAGTGCGACGCCGCTGTGGCTAACTATAAATATTTTCTTTAATTTTTTATTTTATTTTTTTGTATTTTTTTATTATTAACAAAAATTATATTAACAAAAATTTTTTTTTGGCATTGACTAATTAATAATTTTAATAATAATTGACTGGCACGACAGCCCGCTTGCGCGAGACTAAAGCCTAGCTTCCCGCAACCGCCCATGTTGTGCGTGTGAATTTGTACGCGGGTTGAAGGGACCTACAGTTTTATGCCGGTTCCGAACGGCAGGGTGGGAGCTTTTTCATAAGCAATTTTTACTCTCAGAGGTTTGCCATTTCCAGCTGAGAGGACAGCCACCGAAAGAGAAAACGAGTTTTCCCGTTATTTTTTTAGGTGTTATTACAGGCAGTATTTGAACCTGAGGTTGCTGCCTGCGACTCGCGGTCCAACGCACTAACCAACTGAGCCACGGCGGCTGCCTTTTGGCATTGACAGCTTGTCAGAAAATTTAAAACCCCAATAACCAAAAAAAAAAAACACACAAATATGGCAACGACGCAACGCTTCATAAAGTGACAACACGTTATGTGACAAATTACATTGCAGCTAAAGAAAGAAGAAGAAAAGTCTGTCATCATTAAAAAAAAATTAATTTGTTGCAATTTTAAATGCCAACTTGCAAACATTTCCAATGAAAACTTTTAATTAAATAACTGCAACATAAAAGCGCAACGGCCATTAAAAGATTAAATAAATATTGCTGTGACCCCAAACTGAGTGCACGTGCACGAAATTGAAATTGATGTGTCGGCCAGTTGAGCAATTAATAAACAGCAGTTAGCAGTTTTGGCCGCTTTTGGTCGAATGCTTATCGCAAAGTTTTTGCAATATTTCAGTTTTCTTTTTTTTTAATTTTTAATTATTTTTTCAATTTT
Organism: Melieria crassipennis; assembly: GCA_963668005.1. NCBI lineage: Eukaryota > Metazoa > Arthropoda > Insecta > Diptera > Ulidiidae > Melieria > Melieria crassipennis. The sequence continues at coordinate 79,268,653 of OY764962.1, read as the reverse complement.
TTTTTTTACTTTTTATTAATGCAAATAAATTAAGCATGATAAGTTTTAATTGAATTTCATGCACGGCCGATTTAACTAGGCGGCAAAAAGTACTGCAAAACTGTGCGTAAAACACCAAAGTTGGTCAAAGAATAAAAAACCAAAAAAAAGTAAAAGAACAACATGCAGCACATTAAACGTTAACGATTCTTGTAACCAAACATTTAGCATTTAATTATGAAATTATTGCCATTAAACTCGAAAAAAAATTGTAAATGTTTGTATGTGTGAAAGTTGCTTTTGCGCATCCATAGTGCAGCGCTTGTATTGACAGCTGTCAGACCCGCTTAACGGCACATTTCAAGCCAATGCATTTTGCACGCATGCAACAATGTTGGCAAGCCTTATTGTTGTTGTTTTTGTTGTTGTTAATGAAAAAGTTATTGGCATATTTTCAGGCGCCTGCGCCTGAATGCGGGCGCTGCCAATTATTACTGCAACTTTTTGATTTTGTTCACTCCTTGCTAGTGTTGTTGTAATGGGCACTGCTTTCACAAATTCATATTTTATTTATTTATTTTTTTTTTATTTTTTAATACTTTTTTAATAATTTTTTTAAATATTTTTTTCATAATATTTTTCATAAATTCGTTTTGTTTGTCTTACTGCACAAATTAAACATAAATTCAAGTTTTCGGTTCATTAAACGCGCCTACAATGCTGGTCAGCATTGCTGCAGCTATATGTCAGATAAGGCGCAAAAAATATTGCATACATATAGGCGCAAGTGTCAGCAATTGTGCTGCAGCAGGAAAATTGCTCTGAATGCAGTGTGCGGTAGTCGCAGTGGCGAAAGGCGAGAGAGGCCAAAGGGAGGGGAAGTAAATTGCACGCCTGGCACTGTAATAAATAAACGTAATTTTCGTATGTTTTTTTGTTGTTGTTGTAATGTTTGTGCACCATAATTATCGGGTGCGAATAACAGAATTTATTTGTAATTAAACTTTTTTGCTTCGCTGAATGCACAACGCAATGCATGCAGTGCAAAGCTTTGTCAAACTGGTTGTTATTGTTGTTTTTGGTTTGGCAGATGTCGCTGCTGCTGTTGTTATTATTGTTGTTGTATTTGATAATTGGTCTTTGCTGCTGGCATTTAAACAAAAAATCAACAACAAAAGTTCGTTTTGTCTATCGGCGCTTTTGTGGGGCTCCTACTATTTTCTGCTTAAATTAAAATGTAATAAAACAACAACAACAACCCAAAACAACAACAGCAAAAATCATTATGAACATAATGAAATTATGAGCTTTTTGATTTTAATATAAATTACTTTTTTATGCGACACATAATTGACAGCCATGGCACTAACTCGTCTGCGGTAGTAAAACCCACGCACACGTACGCACTCACACACAAACACACACACACACGCACTCTGGGGTTTGCAAAATTTACATTATAACGGCACGCGCTGCCATTCGCCTGTCATTTATTTGACATAAATGACAGCTGTCATGCGTGCGGCGCCCGCTGCCGCTGTCGCTGACCGAAATGCGCAACTGCAATGTGCAGCGTGCAATTGTCACCGCTCGCACTTGCGTATGTAAATTAACGCGCACGCACGTCTGTCCGCATGTGTGTGCGTGTGTGACAGTGCGCTTTTTACTTTAACGCCCGAATGCGCCCAAAAGCAGGCAGCACATTTGCCTTCAAGTACATCAGTCGTCCAAGTGTCAACGTCAACGCCAACGCTGCCAACTGCATACGAACGGCAGCCACCTCAGCGGCCGCCACCTCAATTGCATTGTTGCGCCGCTGCTGTTGTTGTTGGTTTTACTATTTTTCTGTTTGTGTTTTTTTCGTTATGTTTTTTGGTGTTTCTGCACGTTTGCTTAAGTGGCTCGTTTTCCATTTCGTTGACGCTGACCGACAGGCATTTTGGGAAAATTCGATCCCAGCCACCGTTGCGGTCTGTTCCCTTCGCAAATTGATTGGTTTGCACATTAACACAAAAAAAATGTAAATGTCAGCTTGAATTCGAGGCATTTAATTTGTCGACCGCACTGCTGTCGTGTGCACTTTTCATCAGCATAATTTTTGTCACATAATTGCCACTTTAATTAAAAACTCGCCAACTTCACTTGTATACTTAATTAATGTGTATTTACAGGATATATATGGATTCATATTTGCTTTAAAATACTCGAAAGAATTTAATGGCCCACTCCATGATCTATAAATTCTTTGAATAATTGAACTATTGGAAGTGATTCACATTGTGACCTTTTCCTCATTTCTGTTCTCTACTTGTTGTTATAAGTCGCCGTCCCATCTAACCATCCTCACAAAGTTTGAAAAAGGCTACATTACTACCCACAGGACACGTTGCTTTCCCTCTTGAGGCGCAACATACAGTGCAGCTTCGAAAGGACTAAATGTTCCACAAAACTACTATCTTACTTAAATGGCCATAACAACCCATTACCAGGTTACGAGCTGCCGTGAAAGTTCTCTCCAGATGCCTCTGCTTTGCTTGTGCCTTCTCCATTTGGTTACACCAAATAATAGCATCTTTTGGGTATTTTCAACTTGGTCCTTCTACCGAAGACACGGTCTCCCTCTTCGCCGTCGACCTCCAACTATCGAATCGAACAACTTTTTCTCCCAAGTGCACGGGTCCAAACGAACCCATAGCTAATATACCACAAAACAGTTCCACAAAAGCATTGCCAGCGAAACCAGCAAGCAAAGCGTAACCTGTACCTCAACCACCTTAGCGAGTTCATCAACCATCAGCATTCACCTACTACCCAGCATCAGACAAATGCACAGCTGAAGCACTAAAGCAACAGTCGATCATACGAAAGCGTAGTTCTGAGACGCTCTTAGACACCCAAAACTATTTATTTCAAATTTAAAATTTATTTCAAGATTCCAAACATTACCGAGTCGTATGAGTGTATGATATGCAAAGTAAATTTTCTCCGGGAAACCTTGGAACATATTCTTTACTCCTGTCCGGCTTTGTCAAGACTGTGCCTTGCTCACTTAGAGACCTTGTTCTTCTCTGAGTTAGATGAGGTACCCAAACACAACATTAACTCGCTGCTGGACACCCACATTCTTACCCATAAATTTTACGTCGACTCTCAACACTTAGGAGCTCTAACTGTTACCGCTGGGAACCCAACACCTTACCTAATCCATCCTAACCAAACCCAGATTTCAAACATTCGATTGCTAACTTCTTCATAAACCATCTTTTTCATAAGCTAACCTTTTCATAGGTTCTTGTATAGGCTAACTTTTTCATACACCAACTTTTTCGCAGGCTAAAATTTTCATTTAACCGTTTAAAATTTTCTTAAATTATGTGCCGCTCTCAGCGCAATATTCTCATCAAATTATGCACAAATTAAAATTCTAATAAATTTTTATTGATTTTATTTTTTTCTTTTTTTGAATTAATTAATGTCGCTAATGCTGGCTTTCAAATTCTCTGCAAATGACGACATCATGTATGACAGATAAGCAAATTAAATGGAAAAAAAATCCATACATTGGCATTATTTTAATAAAGTCTATGCAAAAAACACATCTCATTGGCGATTAATGCGAAATTGTTTGTACATGTATTCGGCAAAATATTATGCAATATGCAAACGAAAATCACATTCAACCTAAAATATTCATATATGTACTTATATTTGTGAAGGGAAATTCCCTGCATTTTACTTTTCTCCTATGTGAAAAATGCCTTTTAAAACAGCTTCGCTGAATACATTATTAAATATTTTAAAAATAACTTCTTTCAATGAAAGACAATTTCCACAAATTATTTTTTTAAATTAGTCAGTATTGGAAACCTACTAAAGTTCATCCAAACATGGCTACGATCTTTAACAGTCAGTATTGAAAACATATTAAAGTTCATTCAAACATGGAAGCTGATCTCTTTAACGATCTGATTGCCCCTAAATTAGTTAGTATTGAAATCTACCCAAGTTTATTCATATTTAAAAACCAAGTAAGTGAATCTGTTCGAAACCCACTAAAGCTTATTTTGACTTGAAATCTGCTTGAGAAGCGTTTCCTGAAGATGATTTAATACCAAATCACTTGAACTTGTTTCTTCAACCGACAAAGATTAAATAAATGCGCAGATGCCACGGTTAGGTTATTAGAGACGTACTAAGGTTCAAAACTGTTCTGGATTTTTCACAGTTCTTGCAAGAAGTAAATTCTATCATTGTTATAGCGCCTTCGGTCATAAAGATATCGAAATTATTTCAAAAAGTAGTCAGCAGATTTTACACAAAAGGGCCTGGCTCCCTTTTTTTTGGTATCATAAACATCCCAATGTTTCTTATGGTTCATGCAGATTTCCAAATCGACCCAGTAAGACTCTCAACAGATTCTACAGTGCCTCTCACCCTAAGCGGTTTGGCTTTGATCTTTTTCCATCAATTGAAACCACTCAATTTGAAAAAATTCTCATAACCAATGTTATGATTCTTCATTTGTCTTAATAATGAAATCATAATTGTCACGCAGTCATAGTTGTCACATGGTCATAGTTTTCACACAGTCCTGATTGTAAAATGGTCACAGGTGTCATATAGTCATAAGTTTTCTGTAGTCATAGTTGTCATAGTTAAGTCATAGTTGTCATAGAGTTATAGTTTTTAAATGATCATAGTGGTTCAATAACCATAATTATCACACAGTCATAGTTGTCATATAGCCATAGTTGTCACATACTCATAGTTGCAAAATAGTCATAGTTGTCATACAGTCACAGTTATCACATAGTCATCATTATAAAATCGTCATAGATGTCACATAGTCATAAGTGTTATATAGCCATAGTTGAGTCATAGTTGTCATAGAGTTATAGTTTTTAAATGGTCATAGTTATAGTCATAGTCATATGATCATAGTTTACACATAGTCATAATTGTCAAATGGCCATAGTTGTTATACAGTCATAGTTATCATCATTGTAAAATCTTTATAGATGTCACATAGTCATAAGTGCTACGTAGTCATAGCGGTATCATAGTTGTCATACAGTCATAGTTTTTAAATAGTTATAGTTGTAACATATCTACAACTCAGTCATGGTTGTCATTCAGTCATAGACATAGACATAGCTCTCTCATAGTCCTAATTGTCACGCAGTCATAGTTGTCACATGGTCATAGCTTTCAAATAGTCATAATTGTGAAATGGTCACAGTTGTCACATAGTCATAAGTGTTATATAGTCATGGTTGCCTTAAAGTCTTAGTTTTTAGAAAGTCATAGTTATTCCATAGTCATAATTGTCACGTAGTCATAGTTCTGACATAATCATATTTGAAATTTTTGCTTTTGAATTCATATAAAAATTTGATAGTAAAAAAAAATTAAAAAAAATCAAATCTTAACACAAAAATTCTGAAAGCAAAAATGCTTTAAGTAAAATGAAATGCGTAAAATGGGGAAAATTTCTGCCAAAGGACTGAAATGTAAAGTATAAAATATCCAAAAACTCAACTATTTAATATAGTTGACAGAGATTTTACCCATTTTAAGCATTTAATTTTAAAGCGTTTTTGCTTTCAGAATTTTTGTATTAAAAGTTTATTTACTAACAAATTTTTATACGTATTCAAAAGCGAAAATTTCAATGTAACAATGAAACAAAAAAGCAAAAGCAAAAGCAAAATTCCAACTTATTCTTTGTGAAAAAAAACATTGTCAAGCTTTCTGATTTTTGCTAATAACTGCACATGTGGCAACAGAACAAAACTGCGTTCAGCAACAACAAAACACAAACAACTTGCCCAAAAACAATAGCCAAACGACAACAACAACAACAATGGCAAAAAGTGTAGCTTAAACATTAATTTCAATTAATTTCGATAATGTGCGCCAAAAAGCGTAACAAAATAATAAAAAAAAAATACAAACAAAAAAATTATATATATACATATATGTGTATATGTATATATATGTAGTTATGTATCAAGTGGCATGAAGTATGCGAGAACCAAAAATACAAATTAAAAAAACAAAAAAAAACAAACATGAAAATAAAACTTGCGACGCAGTGCAGTGCAGTTCATTAAATATGAAATAATGGCGTTGCCATATTTTCACATAATTTCTCGGCAACGTTGCCGTTGCCGCTTTTGCAGTGCCAAATTTTTTCATATATATTTTTTTTTTTTATATGGTTGCTGTAAGTTTTGTATGCGTTGGCAAAGCGGTAGCATTTTTAATAGCAAAAATAACAACAACAACAACAGCAGGAACAATCCGAAAGCGAATTCCCAGCGCAATTGTAAGTAAAGTAGGTAACATTAATTATTACAACGGGAGCTTTTTAAATGGCAAATGGAGCCAGCAACGCACCGCATAACTCCGTGCCAGGCCGCCAGCCAAACAGCCAAACCAGTCAGTGGTAGCCAACGCCACGACGCGTCGCGACGCGCATACCATATGAGTTCGACATTTTCGTTGTTGTTGTTGTTTTTATTATTGTTGTTGTTGTTGTTGTTTAACTTGCTTTGCTTACACGTGTTCCAATTGCGCTGTGCAACGCATGTAAAGGCGAGCGCAGTGCAAATGTTTGCACACATTACCTCGCCGCCTCACGTTTCCCTTCATCCTTCGGCCCTTCGTCGCACTCGACTTGGCTGCAACACATAAACTACAAATACGCAGGCAAAGGCTGGAGTAGTAATTTTTGCCAGGCTATATGCGTGTGGGCCATTATGTTTGTATGCCACTTTCCGGTTTCCGGCTGCTGGCTTTTGCTCGCTGTGTGTCATCGCTCGCAATGTTCGCCAAACGTGCGCTTAGCTGTCACACGTGACTTTCTGCCCCATGGTTCGCGTCTCTAATTGCCACTTAGTGGCACATTAAATCGGAAAGGGTACGCGTCGCCAAGTCATGACCAAATCTTGGCCGTAATTATTGCACGGCAAATGACCACTCAGAGCGCTGCATTAAGTCCTGGCAGGATGGCCGAGTAATCAGTTCTAAGTGAAGCGCAAATGCACCTAAGATACGGAAAATTTGCTTTGAATGCAGCCAGAAAGTGGGGTTAGGAATTGCAAAAAGGATTTTTTTCTAATTGCTGTCTTTCATTGAAATCAGTTCAAGTCATTAAGTTAGGTTAGGTTAGGATGGCTGCCTCTGTCTGATACACACTAAGGCCTGAATGTCCCATTGTGATACCACCATTCAAGTCATAAGAGTCAAAGAAAAGCCTTCACAGGGAGCCCTACCTGTGATTTGTGTGAGATCCATAATAAAACACTCCTCATTTCTATATACAAGAAATTAAAAGACCGATCTTTTTTGTTTTATCAAGAGAACTATTTTTGATTTTGGGAAAATCTTTACTATATATTTTACAGAGAGCTGAAATGAGTCAGCTTTCTCAACGCATCGGGTATGTCCCACTAATCCACATTGAAAATGAACCTACGAAACCGAGAACTTTGTAGATTAATGACGAACCAAATGAACCACCGCACAGAAAAGAAGAAGAAGAAGACGAAGATGGTATTCGAATAATCCAAATTTGATAAGATTGGGTAGAAAGAAGTTAGGTTTGCTTATATATAAGAAAGGATGTATTCGACACAGACCGCACTTCCACTCGGAGGCCATAAGGACCCATTTCGAATCTCTTCTCTTTCCTCTGGACCTAACCAAGAGACTCAATCCGAGGCAAACCAGTTTGACCTCTTAATGAGAGATATCTGAGATTTCGACGCGCTAGCCAGATCCTTCAGGAATCTTGACCCAAAGGTACGAAGTCGGCATTTCTCCAGAGCCGAACGGTGACAGGTGTTGAAAGTGTAAGAAACTGTTGTATCGTTTCTACCTCTTCCCCATCTTCATGGCTTCTATCTTCTTCCAATAATGACTGCAATGAGCTGCCGAATGGAGAGAGACTCATTGACGGTGCGGGAACTCAGGGATCATCACGGAAGAACTCTATACTTTTTTTGATCAACCTGTCAATGTTCATATACAGATTAGATATCTAAGAAAGCAGAAAGTTATTCACTTTGGTATTGGGCAGACCGACCCCCTTTCTCGTTCAATGCTGCGTTTCCTGTTACTCCCAAGTGGTGAGGAACGCAGTAGAGAGTGGCCCGTTGGTGCCTTATGCCTTGAGGTGAGGTGTGGCAACTCTGACCTACCTTCGATTTCACTACAGCTAAGGACTGCCTGACTATCCACGAAAATTGTGGCACCTGTGGGTTCTAATCAACTTTCATAGATTAATACAACAGTTTTCTTGATTGCAAAGATCTCCGCTTGAAAGATTCCGGCAGCCTGGAGGAGAAGATTCGTTCTTTCGAAAATTCGTTCTTTCCTTTCTGCAAAAGGAATGCAGAGCCATGGTAGACATACTAACAATTCATCGCCGGCCATCACCGAGTTGCATGAATGTAGGATATGCAAAGAAAATGGTGTCAGGGAAACTTTGGAGCATATTCTTTACGTCTGTTTGGCTTTCTCAAGACTGCGCCTTACTCACTTAGGGGCCCCGTTCTTCTCTGGGTAAGATGAGTCTCCAAGCATGACATTAAATTTATGCTGAACTTTGCTAGGAACACCCACATTCTCACCAATCACTTTTACGTCGACCTGCAACACTTAGAAGCTCTAACTGGTGTCGTTAGGGACCCAACAGGGTGAAGATTAGTTTAGAAAAAATTTATGTATTCAAAATCACTCGCAACAATCAGTTAGTGATATAACATCAAGCAAGATGGATGGATGGATATGAGCGGATCCGAGAAAGTGAACCCTAGAAGGTCCAATTTCTCAAGCACTCAGGCTAGGTAGCCCATTGTACGTAAGACTGAAGAAGAAATGTTTGATATAGGGAAGTGTGGTGAGGTTACAAGAGGGGAAGAGGGAAAGTAGTAGGAAAGGGGAGGGGACTTCACGTCTTCCTGCATGAATTTTCTGAATTCTTTAATGAATCTATGTTTAATTTTAGTTCTTTTTTATTATTTAATGAATCTTTAATAAATCTATCTATCTTAATGAATCTTTGGAGATCGCACAGGGTAAGAGAATGGTCCATCCTCATAACATCTGAACTCAAAGTGTCCCATCTCTCTAGCGAAGGCGAGACATACGCATAGAAAATGCTCTGTGCTGTCTACCTCCTCCAGACAACTTAAATCCTCGATAATGCTTATATTAGCCCCATGGATTGGGTCCTGTGATAAGTCCGACCATGCAGCGAAGACCTGCCTTCCTGTTCGGGTTTGACACAAAACACTTAGCAGTCCCACAGCTTCCCAAACTAGACCAACGCTTCCTACTTATGGAAGCTGCTTACACAGGGTTTGATCCAGTCCTGGGTGCTTGGTAGACTGGTGCTGATTATTGGTTCTGGTCCCAAGGGTGTAAGCCCACAGTTAGTCAATTTATAGGCAGTTTCGTTGCCTTGAACATCACAGTGTCCAGGAACCCAGATAAATTGTAGCTTATTACTTATGTGGCACGACCGACCTAAGTTTCATCTTACATTCTTGAACAATCTTTGGAGTCACTCGCGCGTTCTTTAGGGTCTTCAGTGCAGTCTGACTGTCAGTATAGACTCCTAAACGTTTCCCGTGTCATTTCTTAGCCATAAACTTAACCCCGAATCAAAATTCTGTCAGACCAAATTTACTATGCAAATTTTAATATTTTCCAAATGAATTATTTCAACACTGAGATCATCAAAAAAGTGTTTTTAATTACAACAAAAACTATTTAAACTGCAAACTTTTTTCGACTATATGCCATCTAAAACTTCATTTGAGTGCCCAAAGCCAGCCAATGCCATGCAAAAGAAAAACTTTAAAATTGGTTTAAAAAAATAAACGAACCTTTCAAGGCATTTTGGCATTTTAGGTTTTATTTAATTTTGTATGTTTTTTCGTATTGTTTTTTGTTAAAACTTGAGCGCACTTCAACTTTTGCGCTTACATCCACTAAAAGCACTCAACAAACTTTATGCATTTCATGCAATTTTTCTTTTCACTTGATTTTGAATATCTTCCCTTCCGCAACCGACTCCTGGTTTTTGTTATTGCAAAGAGCAGTTTACCATTTAAAACGTTGATTAAACCCCCAGCGCCCACCTGGCGACGCGCGGAGTCGAGCTCACCGTTGCCGCTCATTGCCAACGCACATCAAGGCGGCAGCAATTAAGCTTCAACATTTACTTTTTGCACCACACACCCGCTCACTTTTTATCAACTTTCTATCAGCTATGGAATTTTGCTGCACACACCCACACACAAACACACAGACACAGACATATACACAGACACAGACACTATGACCGCCGCTGGCCACATTCAATTTTGACTCATCCGCCATGGCGCTCGACTAGCAATTGCTGTCCGGCGCACAAATTACAGTGCCCGCCAGCGTTAATCAGACACCAGCGTACGTGTGCGTGCCAACTCCGCTCGTTTCGTCTCGCTCGCCCGCGTCCCTCTGCACCTGCTGCAGCTGCAGATGCTGAACGAGAATGTGTGCGTGCGTTTGGTTTTAATTGGTCAACATTGCACGTCAACGCCACCACAGTTGTCGTACAACAATAACAATAACAACAACAACAACGAGAACAAGAACAAGAACACCAACAGTTGCAGCCACTATAGCCAGCAGCAACAATTGCGGCAATGAGCCAAAGCGCAAAGCAGCGCAACATTTTTATTTAAAAAGTTAGCTCAACATTTTGGTCACATTTTAGTTGCTGGCATTTCCATTTTGTTGTCTGCCTCACCCTTCTCTCCCAACTAGCTGACTGTCAGACCTGCCAAGCGGTCGCAGTTCGTATTTTCTTCGGTTCATACCTAAATATGTGGCATTATTTTTTTTTTATTTTATTTTTTTTTGGTGCCACCAAAGCAAATGTGAGGATTTGAAATTTTATTGAAAAACTTTTGCCTTTTTGTAAAATCATTTGGAAAGTTTGCCTGTGTTTGGATTTAGATTTCCGCGTATGTGTGTGTGTGTGTGTCTTTTTCACACACACACACACACACACAAACTGTGATTTTTTCATTATTCTCATTTTTTTCTCGCATTTCATTTTATTTTATTTCACTTCTGTAGTGTGTACAATGTTTCTGGTTTTTTGTTGTTTTTGTTGTTGTTATTGCTGTGTAGCATTCTGTTATTTTGCCATTTTACAATTGTAATTGTGTGGCAACAATTTTCGTTCGTTTTTCTTTTTTACGTTGTACTATTTGTATTTGTTTTTTTTTTGTTTTGTGTTGTTGTTGTTGTTTGTGTAAATAAATAAAAGTTTACAGCGCACGCCACGCACGTGTGTACACGTCCTTGCCACTGTGCGGCGAACGGATGAACGCTCGGACGGACGGACAGTGCGCCGTCGCGGACCACAGAAACGTGCGCAATTTTCTGTGAAAATGTCAATTATTTGTAATAAAGTTTCATGCCGACATGGCCGTCGAATGCTACACCATTGCGACAGCAACGCAATGAACTGGCAACGGCATGAAGGCGCAACACTGCACGACTGACTGTGCCCCGCCCCCTCGCTGCCACCCCTCAACAGTGAAAAGCACAGAAAAGGGCACAAGTTTTTGCCAGGCACAACTTTTCATATCAATGATTCTTTTTTTGTTTGTTGTTTTTCTCAAATTTTTTTTTTTAACAAAGTTTGACAAGTTCCCTACGAATACTAAACATTTTGTTAAATCAAACCAAAGCGCAAAGGGTAGAACTATTAAAGGCAAACAAACAAAGATTAGACAAAAGAGTTGTGATGAAAGAGTTGATATGAAAGAACTGATGGGCGAATTGGCTTGGATCAATTTGGCTTGCAGGCATTTGATTTGAAATCACTGGTCTTGAAAGCACTTCGGTGAACCCCTTTTTTGTAATTGAGTTGACTTGAAACCATTTTGTTTGAACTCAGTTTACTCGAAACCATTTTGTTTGAACTGATTTGACTTGAACCCATTTTGCTTGAACTGAGTTGACTTGAAGCCAATTTGTTTGAACTGAGTTGACTCGAACACATTTTTTTTTAACTCAGTAGACTCGAACCCATTTTGTTTGAGCCCATTTTGTTTGAACTGATTTGACTTGAACCCATTTTGGTTGAACTGAGTTGACTTGAAGCCATTTTGTTTGAACTCAGTTGACTTGAACCCATTTTGTTTGAACTGAGTTGACTTGAACCCATTTTTTTAACTCAGTTGACTCGAACCCATTTTGTTTTAACTCAGTTGACTCGAAACCATTTTGATCGAACTGATTTGACTTGAACCCATTTTGCTTGAACTGAGTGGACTTGAAACCATTTCGTTTGAACTCAGTTGACTCGAACACATTTTTTTTTAACTCAGTACACTCGAACCCATTTTGTTTGAACTCAGTTGACTTGAAACCATTTTGTGTGAACCCATTTTGTTTGAACTGATTTGACTTGAACCCATTTTGGTTGAACTGAGTTGACTTGAAGCCATTTTGTTTGAACTCAGTTGACTTGAACCCATTTTGTTTGAACTGAGTTGACTTGAAACCATTTTGTGTGAACCCATTTTGTTTGAACTGATTTGACTTGAACCCATTTTGCTTGAACTGATTTGACTTGAACCCATTTTGCTTGAACTGAGTTGACTTGAACCCATTTTGGTTGAACTGAGTTGACTCGAACCCATTTTGTTTGAACTCAGTTGACTCGAACCCATTTTGCTTGAACTCAGTTGACTTGAAACCATTTTGTTTGAACCCATTTTGTTTGAACTGAGTTGACTTGAACCCATTTTGTCCGAACTCAGTTGACTCGAACCCGAACGAGCACTCTCGAACCAGAGACTGGTCTCTATTTCTCTTAGAGATTCACCTTTGAAACGTCACTGATAGGTAGAGTCCTTCGGCTTAGTTAAAGCAAAGCAGAACCTTGACCGATATAGCTTTCACGGTATCCTTCGTCGAATAAGAAACCATCAGCCATCTTAATCACTCTTTTCTTTTGAGTTGGCCTTCAGCTTCACATATCTTAACCTACATACGATTTCATCATCATTTCAATTATTTTATTTGGGTCATTTAGGTTGCTTAAAAAATTTGCTCTATCCACAGAAATGCAGCGCCTCCTAATTTTTCTGTAATTGCTCTACTAACACACACCTACAATTAACATTACGCACACACACATTAAACGCAAATTTCGCTTATTAATTTATGCAAAATTTTTGAAAATGTCAAAAATGTGAAATTCAGCGAAAAGGCTTCAACACCTCGTAATTAACTCATTTCGCTTGAGCACCTCGTGCCACTGTATTTGGGCCAAACTTTCGAAATTCAAAAATATTTACACAAATACATTACATCCATACATTCATACATATATGCATCTAAAATTGCATACATACATTCAGACACACAAAACAGCATACATATTCGTGCATATTTTTGCTCACATATTGCATTGTTGTCAATTTGATTGCTATTTGGCGCTAATTTTTGTTATTGTTATTAATGTACAACGAACCACAAAATTAAGCTGAAAATATTTTATTTTGTAATTATGTAAAATATTTGTGTATTCAACCTAAAAATGTCAATTACGCTCAAAAACACAAATTAGTTAATTACAGTTTGAAAATGTGCACTTGCACAGGTGGCGGCCACAAAAGTGTTATGAGTGCCAGTGTTGCCGGTTAAATGACTAATTGGAAAATTGTTTGGGCGGTATTTTCAAGCATACTTTGAAAATGCAATTGAAATATACTCGAATTGCTGGAAATTAATGAAAAATATGTTATTGTCAATTTGCTAATAAGTTAAGTTTAAAGAATTTCAAGTTCATTACATGCAAATTTTGAACATATTGAATGAATTTTAAGGAACAAGAACGTTTGAAGCTCTATGAAATACATTCTTAAGGTATCATGGCACGTTAGAAAGGGGAATTTTTAATGACTAACAAAATTATTTATTTTGCAGCTCCTTTATTATCAATCTTTTTGTTTGTGTTCCTTAATATATTGTAACAAAATTTTGAAAAAGATTGATAATAAAGGAGCTGAAAAATAAATAATTTTGTAAATCCTTAAAAATTCAGCTTTCTAACGTGCCATGATACCTTAAAGGACAACTGACAACAATAGGTTTGATTAGGTTGGAGTGGCAGCCTTCTATGTGAGAAGCTCACTTGGCTCATTGTTATACTTTACAGGTCTGGGAACCATGAAGATTCCGTTATGAACCTGGCTATAGCCTCTGATATTCAAAGCTAATAGTTCGGTAAGGCTAATGATGAAAACTGAAACTTATGTCAAGAAACTTATGTCTTCTTCTGGCTAATGAGGGACACTGACACAACAGGTGGAGAACGGTCGCTTCCTCCTCCTTGAAGGCGCACTCTGGACAGAAGTCCTTGGATTACAAATTTTGTCTTACCGTAGGCTTTTCTATAAGACAGAGAGACCCGTGAGCACCGAAACCGTTGTGTTTATTGACTGACATCTGAAGGTGAACAGTTGGTTGGTCCGTTTCATGTTAGTCGGGAGGTACTTATAGCAGATCCATTTCAGAGGCCACAATTCGTTTGCTTCCTTCCCTCTTGATAGGACTTCTTGAGCATTAGTTTGACCGAGGCAAGTGAAGCTACACTGAGAAAGAGGACAAAGCCCCACTCGGCGAGCTCCGTGCCCGCTCTGGCCAGTTCGTCCGCCTCGCAGTTGCCTATGATCTCCCTGTGCCCTGGCACCCAGAATAATGAGGCGTTGGAGCATGTAGCCAAGGTGTTTTAAGGATTCTCGGCAGTCCAAGACCAGCCTGTATGAGGTGGTCGCCTTCGCGAGCGACTTGATGGCTGCCTGACTGTCCAAGTATTTAGATGTGTATGGCAATAAGGAAATTTAGGTCATTAGGAATAAAAAGGGCAGTTTTCATTGAGTGTGTAGATTTTAAAACTGAATAAAAAGAGTACTTTTAGATTTATGATAGATTCTCTTATTACGAAGGAAGATTGAAATACATTGAATACATTTATTTTGAGAAAGAATAAATCAGAGTAGATGTGAATGGCAATAAGGACATTTAGGTCATTGGGAACAAAAGGGGATTTTTTATTGTGTGTATGAATTTTCAAACTGAACAAAAAGAGTTATTTTAGGAATATGATAGATTCACTTATTACGAAGGAAGATTGAAGTAGATTAATTTGTTCTGCTTCATCACACTTGCATGAAGACCTATTTTTTTCGATGTTAGTGTAAATTACCCATTTTTCATTACTTTGATTCATTGTGTTAAGTGAATTTCGATCAGTTCGTACAGAACCCATATATCGAACTTCTTTACGAATCCAAGACTTTTGAAATGATTTTGGATTGTTGAACATTAATTCGTTGTGTTGATGAATCTGTGAATCTCTTTCAATTCGTGCGGAACCCAAATATCGAACTTCTTTACATCTCCAAGACGTTTTTAGTGATTTTCAATTCAATAACTCTCAATCACTTTCAATTCGTTCGAAACTCAAATATCGACCGTTTCTAATGGATTCAAAATGTTTTAAGTAATTATTAATTGTTGTATATGATACATTTGATCTCTCTGCTATCTCTCACACAGTTCTTATATATTACGATGAGACTCAATTATGGTTTTAATTTGTTCGTCATCAACTTTGATAGGTCTACTAGAATGTTGGTCATCTTAGAGTGAAAAACTTTCAGAACGAAATTTTGGAAAGCAATTTTGTTCATAAGTAAACAATTTGTAAGCAATTAACACCACAAGGAAACTTCTTTCTTGAGCTTCAGATGCTTTTTGCCTTTAAGAAAATAAAAGAATAAAATATCTCAAAAAACGACACTGAATTAACAATTGGAACCAAAATTGCGCGCAATTTACTTCTAATGTAAACTATTTAAAAATAACAGCTCTCAAATTTTAAAAGGCAAAAATTACAACGTTGACTAAAGTTCTTTAAAACAAAGCTAACGCCATTTATTTGGGAAAACCGAAATTACGTTTTTGCCCACCCAATAGAAGAAAAACAACTAACTTACGAAAAACTGTCATCAAGAAAACGACATAAAATGAAGTATAGGGTGCTTTTTTTAGAGGTTTGTTTTTCGAATAGAGATAAAACTGGCATTTTGTGGTCAAATCTGGCAACTCTAATGTCATTTATGTTCAGTTTGGTTTGCCATTTCATCATGAACAGGTTGACAAGAGAACAACGCTTGCAAATCGTGCAAATTTATTTCGAAAATAATGGTTCAGTTCGCGAAGTTTACCGCAAGCTCCGTCCATTTTATGGTCGACATAATCGTCCATCAAAGCAATTAATTCGGTTAACCATGGGTCGTTTTCGCACTACGTTTACTCTATGTGATAATACGCATCCGCAGAGACGTCGAACAGTGCGCACAGAAGAAACAATTGCCGCTGTAGAGCAAAATGTTGAAGAGGACCCAGTCAGAAGAGGAGTCAGTTACCGTTAATGGAGACCGGTATAGAGCCATGATAACCGACTATTTTGTTCCCGAATTGGATGGCATGAATGTGGATGAGTTGTGGTTCCAACAAGACGGCGCTACATGCCACACAGCGCACGTCACAATCGATTTATTGAAGGAAACATTCGATGAGCGCATAATTTCGCGGAATGGACCTGTCAATTGGCCACCAAGATCGTGTGATTTGACACCATTGGATTATTTTCTTTGGGGATATGTGAAGTCGCTCGTCTACGCCAACAAACCAGAAACGTTAGGGGACTTGGAAGCCAACATTCGTGGCGTTATTGCCGACATACGCCCCAAATGCTCGAAAAAGTGGTTGAAAATTGGACCTGTAGAATTGGCTTTATTCGAGCCAGCCACGGCGGCCACATGCCCGAAATCATATTTAAACATTAATGGCATAAAATTATCCTTCCAATAAAGCCAAATTGATGGACATTAAAACGAGTTTCTTGTGTTTTATTTCAATTCGAAGTTCTATACCTCTAAAAAAAACACCCGATAGTAGATCAGAGAAATGTTCAAATGTCACTGATGACCTAAAAATTTGAAACAAATCGTTGCTATTGCAACTTGTCTCATCTTCTTTTATTTGGCCTTCTTCTTCTTCTTCTTCTTCTTCTTTTTCCCCATCCCATCACAAACTTTAAATCATTAAAACTTTTTCAAATGCTAAACAAAAAAAATAACTCGCTTTTTACGTATTCAACACGCATCATTCTATTTTGTTTCGGTCCATGCTCGAACGCCTTGAATTATGCCACAAATTTTGATTTAATGTATACATATATGGAAATTTGTCAAAAGTATATTTTTAATGGCCAGCCGCTACCCTCAACTCGTAGTCAACGACAGCAGTGGCCATTTAAATTACCTACAACAACAACAAATATCTACTCGTTTCTGCTTGCAAGACAATCAGACATACAGGACAATAAAATAAATTTGAAACACAAAGGGGGAAAAAAAAACATGAAATGAAATTTACCCGTTGCCTCAAAATGGGGTAAAATGTCGACACAGCTGTGAATAATGGATTTTGTGGCCTGACACCCAGGAAAAAACAACAACAACAACAACAACAACGACCCAATAAAAGACAATTTGACCAGCAACAAACAGCAGATGAAGAGAAAAAAACAACAACAACTAACCAAGAACACGCAGACAAATGTTCATAAGCGATATAACAACAACAACAACAACAGCAACAAAAAATAATAGGGAAGCATAATGCATAACTTGCATAACCTCAGCAGTGGCAATCATGTCTCTAACAACAACAACAACAACAATAATCAACAGCACCACAGTGCTGTCCGCAGCCCTTTGCCCCCTTTTCGTTGGCTTCTTAAGCCCAAAGCAAAACGTTTGGCTAGTGTGAATTTAATTTAAATTTGAAAATATTTTCTTTTTGGCATTTTTATTGTGTGTCGTTTCGCCTGTTAGCTGCTAGCTGCCGTTATTGTATTGTTTTTGTTGTTGTTGTTGTCATTTTAATAAAACGTTTTATGGCCTGCGACAACGTGTGCCGCCGATTACTTGCGTTGTAGTTCGGGTTCGGGTTCGGTTGGTTTGGTTTGCTTTGTTGTTGGGCCGCGGGCTGTTGGCTCGTGTTGTTGTGATTGTGACGGTGACAGTAGTGGTGGAGAGTTGCGGCGTGTTGAATGTAGCGAATTGAGGTGAATTTAATTAAAACGCTTAACTACAAACATAAACTACACACACATTTTGTGTAAATTTATGTTTTGTTCGTAAAGTTGTTGTTGTTATTAATTCACACATAAACAAGGCACAAACACACAAATACCCAGTTGCGCATGATCAAATAATTTATGCCTTTTGTTTATGAAATTAAGCGCAACTTTTATCAGTTAGCTTAACGTCACTCATACCCCGCTGCTCTTTCTACCTGCCTCACCCCTCTCCACTCCATTACCCGCCCAATTACCTGTTATTCCGTTCAACAGCCCACCGCTGCCGCTCGCCACGTATATTTCAACTCATTAACTACCTTTTGTATAGCCAAACTTAATGGCCGGCATACCCCACCCTCCCCTCTCCACCTCGTACCTTTAGTCACTTTACCATTGTGTTGTCTCCTCGCAGCCGCATACTTCCACATAACCTCACAAACTGAGCAACATGCGCTCAGCCGGCCGACAATTTCTTTGAAAACTTTGCCGAGAAAATCTCAGCCGCCTACGTGCCCGTGCGCCGCCCGCGCCCTTTCAACTTTTGCATTACCTTTTTCGGGCCGCCAAGGGGTTAAGTCTTATTTTCACACTCGCCTGAACTCGTTCAGATTTCGGCTAACGTTCGCGCGTTCTGCGCGTCGTCGCCCTTTGCAGCTGCACGAACCGTAGTTCGTAGTTGCTGCGCATCGCACCGTTTGTGTTCTATGGTGCGGCACGTTGCGCTGTGCCATGCTGCCCCGATGACATAAAATTAATGTCCGACCGACAATTTTAATCGGCAACAATTTTTGCCTTGAGTGTCTTAAGTTATTCCGTCATACCAACCCGCCCCGATCTACGAATCCGGCACTAACAAGAAAAGTTTGCGCTCCAAGGGTGCCTTTGCATTTCCGTTTGCCGTACAGGCTTTGTTGTTCGTGCAACTGGCTATGTGTCTGGTGTTGCCAGACAACCTAAAAATTACAGAAACAAAATTTTTTGAAAACTCGTTGGAGCTATCAGCATAATCTTTAGATGATAAGATTTGGTTGATTTAAAGTTGATAAGGGAAAAAGAACCCAAGAAAGTAAGGAAAAGTGAGCGAAAAGTGCTTCAGGCACTCAGTTCCAAGCATTGTGTAATGTTGTCAGACGACTAGAAAAACGCTCAAAAATCATTTTGAAAACCTTTTGGAATCGTCAGCGATGTGTAAACTAATCTTTATTTCTTTATATTAAATAGATTTAAAGTTGATAGGGGAGAAAGAACCCAAGAAAGTAACGAAAAATAAGAGAAAAGTGCCTCTCAAGTACTCCGCTCCATTGAAACATAAATTCAAAAAGAAAGTTATGTTTGGTTAGATTGGGTTCGGGTACATTAAAGTTACAGTCTGGACACAGGACCTCGCTATAAGACACCGTTAGGCCATAGATAGGGCCCATTGTGATAGATTTGATATGCAGCAAGAAGAGAAAACTACTTTAAAGTAGAGATACCGTAGGAGTAGAGGAAGAGGTACCGAAACGGAAGTGCATAAGTCTATGGGACTAAAAGTTACCCTTTTACTATTTTTCTATTACGAATCTTAGCAAATCATAGAATGGTTAAGAAATTCATTAGAAAAAATTGTATATTGCAGCTGGATAAAGTTCTTCCATAACCCTGTTTTTTTTTATTAAAATCATAAAAAAGTCTAAGAAATTTATTAACTTCATTCATTCTTTACTATTTAATAAAATATTTTATTAGCAACCAGTCTGGAAGATTCAGTTGATACAATTGATAAGGATGGGTTTGTTGAGACCCAGGGAGCATGAATAAACCATTCCCAAGTGGAATGAATAAAGAGAACAAAATATCAGATCCCAAAGTATGCGCAGTCTTATGGCCGACAAAGGCAAAGAAACAGTCAGAGGACAAGTTAGACTCTTAATACTGCTTGCGGTTGCCATTAACTGGTCCCAAGGATCAAGTTCTTCTAGGATAATTTCTTCTAAGCATTAGAAGATCCACTCAAGCTGGAATTTAGACAGCAGCTCCATAGTTATACAGATTATGAAGATCATTGCTTTCCATATGATATGATACCATATTAGATACGAATACCTTCAAAACTCCACGATTGTTGGCTTTGGTTTTAGTAGAAAACGAAACTCTTTGTTATTGTTGGCTCTGGTTCAAGTGAGAAAGAAATTGGTTACAATTATTGGCTCTGATTCCAGTAGGAAACGAATCTCTTTGCAATTTCTGTATCTGGTTCCAGTAGGAAATTAAACTCTGTGATTTTTGGCTCTGGTTCCAGTGGGAAATACATTTTTTACAATTTTTGGCTCTAATTCCAGTAGGAAACGAATCTCTTTGCGACTGTTGGCTCTGGTTCGAGTATTAAAGAAAACTCTTCGCGATTGTTTGCTCTTATTCCAGTAGAATACGAATCTCTTTGCAATTTCTGGATCTGGTTCATGTAGGAAACGAATCTCTTTGCAATTTCTGGATCTGGTTCCAGTAGGAAACGAAACTCTTTGCGATTTTTGCTCTGGTTCCAGTGGGGAAGAAATTGTTTACAATTATTGGCTCTAATTCCAGTAGGAAAGAAATTTTTTACAATTATTGGATCTAATTCCAGTAGGAAACGAAACTCTTGGCCATTGTTTGCTCTGATTCCATTATGAAAGGAAACACTTGGCGATTGTAAGCTCTGGTTGCAGTAGGAAACGAAACTCTTTGCAAGTTCTTGATCTGGTTCCAGTAGGAAACGAAACTCTTTACGATTGTTGGCTCTAAATCTGTTCCTTTGGTTCCAATACTGTTCCTAAGTTTGCCAACACATTGGCATTTTCCATTTGCCAACTTATGGACAGTTTTGTGCTCTAGAACATCGCTATTACCCGGAATGTAGATGAGTAAGTTTAATTGTTTTCTAACTTGCAATGATACAAAGCTTTCTCCACAGAAAATATTTAAAGTATCGCAAAACATTTTCAATTTGTTAGCTGCCATACCAGACTAGATTTTTCTAAACTTCTGATTCTTAAATTAAAATACTATAGCAGGGTTCAGTCCTGAAGTTGAGGCATGTTATTCAGCGGTAACAGTGTAATAATGGCAGCCGCCGTGGCTCAGTTGGTTAGTGCGTTGGACCGCGAGTCGAAGGCAGCAACCTCAGGTTCAAATACTGCCTGTAATAACACCTAAAAAAATAACGGGAAAACTCGTTTTCTCTTTCGGTGGCTGTCCTCTCAGCTGGAAATGGCAAACCTCTGAGAGTAAAAATTGCTTATGAAAAAAAGCTCCCAACCTGCCGTTCGGAACCGGCATAAAACTGTAGGTCCCTTCAACCCGCGTACAAATTCACACGCACAACACGGGTAGTTGCGGGAAGCTAGGCCTTAATTTTTTAAAGTTCAAAGAGACATACAAAATCAAGACTGTCTATCTTTTTCAACTATCGAAAGCCTTCTTATAAGAGAAAAAGATTTTAGTTTGGCCTCTAGTTATTCGAAAAGGAAAAAGTATATACCAACCAAACGAATAGTCTCTCATAGAAAGACTTACTAGCGATACACAATAAAGCAGAATAAAGTTAATGAATTTCGTATTCGCACAAAGTCTAGTCTAGTCTGTCTTTTTTGCTTATTAAAAGCTTTCTTTTTAGATATGACGACTTTCTAGTAGAGTTTCAAACAAAGTCCACACAGTCCGAAGTCCAGACAGCTTCAAGCACTTCTTTTTTGCCTTCTAGTTGTTCTAGAAAGAAAAACTAGTACCCTAACGCATAGGCCTCTTCCAGAAAGAAGAACTAGAAACCTAACTTTCTTTAATCTTTCTCTAAAAAGAAGAGGCTAACTTTGTCTAGAGAGAAGGGTTGAAAAACGATCTCAAAAATGTTTCCAACTTTTCAGATATACTTTTTATATCGAAGTATATTTCATAGGCTTTAAAAACTTAAAACATAGTCTTTCATTTGCTTCCCCAAAGTGGAAAAACAATCTAGAAAACCCAGAAAATTTTATAAGCTTTCCGATAATGACTCAAAATCTTCAAAATCGCTTTGGAAACTTAAGAAAATTAAGGCCAAAAATGAGTTCCCGAAATACTATATTTTCGCTTTTTGTGTTTCTTTCTTTCCTCATTTTCTGTTTCTTCTCTAAAGAGCTCAAAAGTGTCGAGCAAAACTCACCTCACACGGCCACTCTGTCGCCGCTGCTGAGGTCCGGCAGCTCTGGCTGGGCACTGCCGTCTCAGCAGCGAGCTGGCAACCCGAATACGGATGCGCGTATTTAGAACTTATTAAATTGCTATAATTTATACGACTTATCTCTCGCATTTACCGCGACTGCTGCTGCTCGGGCACTGACTGCTTCGGCCGCGGCGCCATGTAAGCAGTTGCATACCTTCGGGGTGGCTTAGCCCGGCCGTCCGCGCGCGCCCTCAGCCACTTTCCACCCATCGCGGCGCATTGGAAGTCGCGTCGAGTTGAGCTGAATTTGAATTTGAGTTCGCCGCTCGTCGCTGGCCCGCGTCAGCCGCCAATTGCTGAAGAAGTGCTAAGACAGCAGGCAATTAATTTGCATGCAAATCATTTGAAACTTTTGTGTTCGGCGGCAGCGGCGTAAAAAAACCCGGCACACCTTAAGCAGCTTTGGCTGCTAACTCAGTTTCCTTTACACGCATTCGCCGTTCGTTGGTCGCTGGATATTTAAGTTTTCCTTGAGTTGAATTTTTTTTACGTTTTACGTAATTTTTTTTTTTTTTTTGGCTGGTGCTGAATGAGGTAATTTAGATTGTCAGGTATTTTATTTGCCATTTTTCCACTCCTCAACCTTTTTTTTCGGTTGGTTTCGATTTTGTTTTTGGTGCGCACCCGAAATTACTTGATTTATGTGATTTTTAATGACTTTTCATCAATCTTGACACCTTCGTGTGTTGGCCCTCTTTGCCTCCTACTCACCTGCCATTCGTTTTTTTTTTTGTTGTTTTTGTTCACTTTGGGTTAAGCTATTAGCGACAACGTTGGCCCCGGTATTGCAATTTTATTGCTTTGAAAAGTTGCTGGCATTAAGCAAATGTGAGGTTATGTTTTTCGCCCGATAAGAAAAAGCAGAAGCAGTACTTTGAACTGAAGTTGAATAATTTCATGCATTTCTTTTTGCATGGAAATTGCAAAAACTGCAAAAATCTACTAAGTGATTTGTTGGGCACTCGACGCTGCAGGATTCGGCAGCCAGTGCGTTGCTTTAGTTGAGTGTAGAATTAAAAAAAAAAAAACTAAATCAAATAAATGAATAAATACCTTGAGTATCTTTGTCGGATTAGGCGAGGACGAAGGACGAAGCCATATTTACACACAAAGCAAATACTGAGCGTTTTCGTAATGGCTCAGGAATCGTTTAAGCGGCAACATTTTAGATAAATTTGGTTTTACATTTGGCTTTTCAACCTTTCGAAAACGAGGTTTGAACCGAAATGCAAATTTTCATTTGAAAGCAAATTTATTTCATGCAGTGCTTTTGTTCAAATATGCATATTTTGATGAATTTCTTAATTAAAATTAAGTGGGAGGAATGTTGGCTTTTGTGAGAGCAGCCAAGCGGAGGGAGCAAAGTAATCCATACATATAGACGAGAACATACTTATTTTTAACTGGAACGAATGTATAAAGAATGACCGATTAAAGAAGATTCATTTTTCGAAAATGTGCTCAAGTCTGGAATCTCGGACAACTGTCCAAGTGTGTTTTTTCCGAAAGGGAGTGATTTGTTGGCATCTTACTTTTATTGAATTACTCACTTATTTACTTACTTACTTAGTTACTTACTACTTACTTACTTACTCATTTACTCCGATGATTCGGTGTCCTCAACTTGGTCCTTCCACCGGAGACATGATCTCCTTATTCGCCGTCCACCTTACAGGACCGCGTCGAACACTTATTTTCCCCATCAATTCCATTAACTTTCACTTTTGTTGAAGTTTTTTTCGCAAGCTCTCAAACTCTCTGAAGTTTAATGACTTTTGTATTGTATGAAAAGATTCCAAACGACCGATGGATACATTTTTCGAAATCCACTCTCTGGATTTGAATGACTTGCCGTATTGTATGAGAAGATTCCCAACAAACCATTGGATCAATCGACATCTATGGATACTTCTTGAAAAGCATTCAACATTAACATTCTTTCTGCTCTCAGGATTTGTATGACTATCTGTATTGTATATAAAATACCAAACAAACCAATGGATCAATGGACTTCTACAGCTTGAAAACCATTCAACATTTACATTCCTTCGGAACTTACTCTCTGGAGTTCAATGAATTTTTGTATTGTATGAGAAGGTTCCAAACAAATCAATGGATCATTGGACTTCTACGGGTAAAATTCTTTCTTCTTTCACATTCTTCCTGGTCTCTGGATTTGAATGAGTTGTATTGAGTATTGTATGAAAAAATGCCAAACAAACCAATGGATCACTTCTATGCGTACTTCTTGAAAAGCATTCAAAAATGGCATTCTTTCTTCATTAACATTCTTTCTGCTCTCAGGATTTGTATGACTTTTTGTGTTCTATGAGAAGATACCAAACAACCGATGGATCATTTGATTTCTATAGCTTGAAATTCATAGAATTCAACATTTCTATTCTTTCGAAACCTACTCTCTGAATTCGAATGACTTTCTGTATAAAAAAAATGCCAAACAAACCAATGGATCTGGATGGACTTCTACAGCATGAAAACCATTCAACATTGGCATTCCTTCAAAACTTATTCTCTGAAGTTGAATGAATTTATGTATTCTATTAGACAAACCAATGGATCATTCGACCTCTATGGGTACTTTTTGAAAAGCATTCAACATTAACATTCTTTCTTCATTAAAATTCGTACTGCTCTCAGGATTTGTATGACTTTCTGTGTTGTATGAGAAGATTCCAAACAAACCAATGAATCATTTGAGTTCCACAGCTTGAAAAGCATTTAACATAGCATTCCTTCGAATCCCACTCTCCGATGTTCAATGACTTTCTGTGTTGTATAAGAAGATTCAAAAAATCAACGGATCATTCAACTCCGACGAGTAGAGCTTGAAAACCATTCCGCCAAATCTTCAAAAGCCAACAAATTTCTTTCTCTACTCAAACATTTATCATTGGCATTCAAACATTGTGGTACACAAATGGCAAATTGTGTATGTTTTCCTTCAAAAATGTATTGAATGAACAAAATATGAAAATCTCTTTTATAAAAGCCACGTTTGCAGTATTTTTGCAGTGGCGCCTTTTTTTTCGCTGCAAATTCAATTACGAGTATTTAATATGCAAAGTCAATAATCCAGCTCGCTCGTTCACGCCAAAATGCACATGTAAAAGGTAAAAGGAAAGCAACAACAACCCCAACAAGAATAACAACAACAACAATAAAGACAAGTACTAACCACCGAGTAGAGGTGGCACAAGCAGCGAAAGAGCGTGTAGTGTGTCTGCAATTGAAAAGCGTATTTTTATTGGCTCGTAAAGTTCGAAGTGCAAATATATAAACAACCGACAGATGCGGCGGGGCTGCGGCGCGATTGGGGTAAAAATTATTATCTGCCAGAGCACTTTAAATCAATTAAATTTATTATACAACTTAAGGCAACGCTGCCAGGCGCATGCAAAAGCCCCACAGCGAACACACACACACACACACACAAACACATACATACACTGTTACATTTGCGGATGCTACCTGCGCGCTAAAGCCGAGGCGCCACTTTTATTAACTCGTTTTTTATGACAAGTGAAATATCTTAAAACGGAAGAAAATGAAAACGCACACACACACACACACGAAGCTATGCCTAACAGTGAGGAAGAAAAGTTAACACACTGCGTTGGGTGGGCGATTTTTGCACTATGAAATCGGAAGGACATGTAAGGCAGGATTTTTGCTAAGATGTTGTTGTAAATAGTTTAAAGTTAACAGTAACAAAAATTTTAGATATTTTGGCAACATACTAGCTTTGAAATTTCTTATCCCTTGTTAGTTTTAGTTTGAAAAAATGGAAGAAATAAGCTTGGAAAATTTTAAATTCTTTCCCTTTTCAAATTAAATTTGCTAAAAGTAGAGCTGAGAATCAATTATCTCATAATACACAGGACCCCGTGTTCATTTCAACATTTTTTAATGCTTTAAGATATAAACTTTTCTAGAAAAAAGCTTTTCGCTCGTTTCCTAGAAAAGAGTTTTTCCTCAAGTGATTCATTTAATTTTACTAAGAACAGAGCAAAGCTGTTGACAGATAGATTGAGCGTTTATTTAATAGAAATAGCAATATCCTTAGTTATTCAAGATCTATACAGATTTAATCACAGATAGATAGATACAGAAATTATTTAAATGGACCTTCGTTATTCTCATTAATTAAGGATCTAATCAGATTTTTTAGCAGAACATTAAACATTAAAGTAATAACTACGTAGTCCTTTTTTATTCCGGATCTACTCAGATTTTTTCACATATTGAATCAGGGAGCATGAAAAGGATCTAATGAGATCGGTTTGCAGTTAGAAAGACTGAGCGATTATTTGATTACAATTGCATTATCCTTAGTAACTCCAAATCTATACAGATTTGATCACAAATAGATAGATAGATACAGAAATTATTTAAATGGATCTTCGTTATTCTCAATAATTAAGGATCTCATCAGATTTTTTATCAGATAGACTCAGGAAACATTAAAGTATAACTGCATAGTACTTTTTTATTCAGGATCAACTCAGATTTGTTCGCATATTGAATCAGGGAACATTAAAGGATCTAATCAGATTTGTTCACAGATAGATATATATATAAGGAAGCATTGAAGTGAGCCTTCGTTATTCTTACTTGCTTACTTACTTACTCAGGGAACATTAAAGTATAACTAAATAGTACTTTGTTATTCAGAATCTACTCAGACTTGTTCGCATATCGAATCAGGGAACATTAAAGTGGTACTGTGTTGTCCTTATTTATTTACGATCTACTCAGATTGGTTCACAGATAGAGAGACTGAGCGATTATTTAATAGGAATTGCATTATCCTTATTTATTCAAGATTTATACAGATTTGATCACAGATAGAGTGATACAAGATATATTAAAGTGGACCTTCTGATTTGTTAGCAGATAAATAGACTCAGGAAACATTAAGGAATACTTTCATTGGAAACATTAAAGTGGTACTGCATTATCCTTAATTCTTCAGGATCCATATAGATTTAATCACAGATAGTTACTTAGATACTCAAGATATATACACAGATAGATTAGTAGATCAATGATTATTAAAACAGAACTAGATAACGACCCAAAGAATGTCCCAAGGAATGCTCTGAGTACTAAATACTTTTACTTCTATCGACTCCTAAAAAAGATGTCTAATTCATTTGTTTAGTCTCGACTGCTTCGACGATCTTTTCAACTTTTCGTTTAATTTTTTAGACTTTTTCAATACAAACGGATAAATAAAAGTGCAGAAGCTTAAAATTTTACTATATAACCAGTCAACTGTTAAAAAATTTGCAGTGTAATTCAATGTATCAAATAATAACAAAGTAACTGAACAAAAAATTGGTCCCTAGCCAAAATTTTGAAGACTCTTTTTTAAGAAGGAAGCTTTCAATTTGATTGTGTGATTCTTAAATCCTTTAACAAATACTTGAACCGAACTGGCTCCATGCGTTGTGATTGTGTACTTTTTTGCTTCACTGTGCTTGTAGTGCAAGTAGAAAATGGTCTGTGAGCGCATAAAAACGGTGGCGCATGAGAAGAAGGGCCTGAAATGTGAGCATTAAAAACTGCCGCTAAAAATTTTTAATGACGCTCACACGCACACAACACACATAACCAATCTACTTGAAATCCTTTTTCACACACTCACACACACTAAACATTTTTATATGGACAACAACTACGAGCTAATCGCCGGCTGGTTACTGCTGTTTGTTGGCAATAAAATTGTTGGAACATTTTAGCCAAACACTTTCGTATCCCATTCGTGCAAATCGCGCAATTTCTCCCCCGGGACAACGTAGCTAACTACGTGTTTAAAGTGTAAACACTGGCAAACACAATGCTTCTCTATTTACAGAGACAGAGTTTGTGCCGCTGTGTGCGTATGTGTGTGTGTGTGTACTTGTTTCAGCAGCACAAGTGTCAGGTACGACTTGAAGGTATTTCCATTGGCGCCAAATGAATATTTTCGCGCAAAAATTTTACATATTTGCACATAAAATTCACAACAAATACGTAGCCACCTCTATGCAGCATTGCTTTACTGCAGCGATGATGGCAACCCTATGTAGCCTGTTGATTTTCCCACAAACAAATGTGAGCATGTGTGTGTGTGTTTCTGTTTGTGTGTAATGTGCGTTCATACCAATTAAAGCGCGCAGAGTGGCTGCTGGCTGCTGCTGCTGGTTGTTGTTGTATTTGTTTATTTGTTTGGCCTTTAAGCGTTTTTCTTAACACTCTTTAATGCTATTAAACGATTTTTTTTGCCGCATCGCTGTATGCAAATTTTTTCCTGCTGCTGCTGTTGTTATTGTTTTTGTTTTGATTTTATTGTTTTGTTGCTTGAAAGGGGTGCGACACATACAACTTTTTGCCTATTTAATTTTCATCACAAATGAAAATATTTTGCACTGTTTTTTGTGTTTTTGTTTGTCTGGTGTGTTGTGTAAAGCATTTTACTTAATTTCACTTGGCTGCTTGAGTGCTCAAGAAGCTTTGGCTGCTGGCAAAACTGCGGCGAAGGAGATTTGATGGAAGTGTCTGAGAGAGAGAGAGGGAGGGATGCCTTGAAGGAGATTCAGTGGCTGACTATGAATATTAATGAAGAAATTATTCGAGTGGTTGAATTATGACGTCATATGGCTACCGTTGCCCAAAGAAGATGTGACGCGTCTCTTTTTTAGAGAACCACTTTCATATATCTAACAAAGTTTGAGCAAAAACTCACGAAACATAACAAAACAATTCAAATATTTACAGTGTCTACAGTGCCTTTATTTTCACTTTCAAGCATTTTATCTGAACAAACTCACTGTTTATCTTTAACCCTTGCGGGGGCTTCGGTACAAAATGAACGAGTTTCTTGAAATGAGCTCCCCATCACTTCACAGTTGCCTCCAGTGAGTTGAAATATAAGATTGACGCCTATTAAAAAGTACCAAAAATTCTTTTTCTTGAACCTACTTACCCCCTTGCATCCCATCTTCATCCCTTAAGGGGACTGCCCTACAAAATGAATTGTTTTGTTTTTAAATAAGCTCTCCAAAATTTCCCGATTAACCCTGGAGAGGCACAATTTTGAACTGACTCCTATTAATTTCTCTTTTCATACATTTCCTCCGAAAAACTTACCCTCAATCTTCAACCCTTAAGGGGTATTTCATACGAAATGAACGATTTTTATTAAAAAAGCTTCCTATCTTCTTCCTTCTACCTCCAGTCGGGTCAAATGTAGGAATGACTCCTATTAATTTCTCGTTAAAAACATTTTTCCGGAAATACTTACCCCCCTATCTTCAACCCTTGAGGGGACTGCCCTGCAAAATAGATTATTTTCATGAAGTCAGCTCCGGGTCGCTTCCCAATTGCCTCCAGTGAGTTGAAATATAAGACTGACTCCCATTAATTTATCGTTCTTAACATTTCCTCCAAACATTTTTACCCCCTATCTTCAACCCTTAAGGACCTTGCCCTATAAAATAGATGATTTTTATGAAATTAGCTCCACATCGCTTTCATTTCACCTCCAAAAAGATGAAATGTAAGACTGATCCCTTTTAATTTTACATTTCAAACATTTTCTCCGAATATACTTACCCCCTATCTTCAACCCTTAAGGGGACTTCCCTACAAAAGAGATGATTTTTATGAAATCAGCTGCGCATCGCTTCCTAGTTGCCTCCAGTGAGTTAAAATATAAGACTGACTCCTATTAATTTTTCGTTTTAAACATTTCCTCCAAACATACTTACCCCCTATCTTCAACCCTTAAAGACCTTGCCCAATAAAATAGATGAATTTTATGAAATTAGCTCCACATCGCTTTCCTTTCACCTCCAAAAAGATGAAATGTAAGACTGATCCCTATTAATTTTACATTTCAAACATTTTCACCGAATATACTTACCCCCTATCTTCAACCCTTAAGGGGACTTCCCTACAAAAGAGATGATTTTTATGAAATCAGCTGCGCATCGCTTCCTGGTTGCCTCCAGTGAGTTGAAATATAAGACTGACACCTATTAATTTATCTTTCTAAATATTTCCTCCAAACATACTTACCCCTATCTTCAACCCTTAAGGACCTTGCTCTATAAAATAGATGATTTTTATGAAATAAGCTCCACATCGCTTTCCTGTCACCTCCAAAGAGCTAAAATGTAAGACTGATCCCCATTAATTTTTCATTTCAAACATTTTCTCCGAACACACTTACCCCCTATCTTCAACCCTTAACCCATATCGGCCCAGAGATATTTTTTTTGTCAATATTCAAATGAAACATTCTTTTTTAGCGTTAAATGAGGTCGGAGAATTCAAATTTGGGGTTAACAAAATTTTCCAATTTTTAGTTTTCGAGATATTTGGTGTTCGATTAATCGAACGCTGGGCACCACTTGGCATTTTTTTGTATGATTGATGTATGCATTGAGTTGATACTAAATAAATAACTGACCATTGACCAGTACTATAAATTCACAGTTTATTCCATATTTTTTTCTAAATGATATGGTTCAAAACAAGGAGTGTGAAGTGCAACGTTACATCTCTTACACAAATACGAAATAGGTTTATGGCAAGCCTTGCATCTCCATTTCTTATTGTTTTCTGTTATAATAAGATGTTGCCCCTTTGTTCGGGGGGAAGGTGTTTTGGTTGAACCTTCTTTGAAAACCCTGATGGCACCTCAAATAAACTCCCTTCGGCGCTATCACTAGATGATTCTCCTTCATCCGGGTCATTATGAGGGAGTAAGCAACCTCCGCCCGAAAGTCTTTATGATGAAGAATATTTTTCTTATGATAACGACGATTGAAGCAGTCAAGTTTCCATACGTTAACAATGGCTGAATTTAAAACAGATATAAATAATGGTCAATACCACTTCTTAGATCGAATAGCAATATAATAGTTCTGCGCAGCATTATCATAATCCACCCCATCCATCCCTCTGCTATAATTCTTCAACAGTTGCGGTTGGTTATAGTTGACAAAGCGACCAGGTGCAACAATTTTCCCAGCATTTGTTTTCGATTACTTCCACCTTTTTGTAGGTACTGTTGGTAAGATTTGGTCGAAGTTCTTTGCAACCGTGACTTCGCTGTTGTCCTGCCAACCACAAATCAAAATCTTATTACGGTCGTCAAATTGGAAATCATGGTCGCCGTTCAATGTTCACTTTGAAACTGTTGCTGCGACAAAGATATTTCAAATAAAATCGTTTGTTTCGAATATAAAAGATATAGTAACTAGCGCCCAGCGTTCGATTAATCGAACACCTGACTATAAATATATATTCTGACTATAATATTGATTTTATGCGAAAAGTGTAAATATGTTTTTAAGAGTTTGATCTATTTGTAACAAGACTGCATAATTACTTTTTTAAATATTATTGTTTTTTTATGTTTTTCGATACTTTTAAAATTATGTCAAAAATTACCTTTTGTTTGGGGAATTCCTACAACAGGAAAGGGGTGTGAGAAATGGATATATTTATTTTGTATTATACAAAATACATCATAACATCATATCATGCAAGAAGTGCGCGTTTAAAGTTAAAGAACAGCCCAAAAAAATTTTTGGAAAATGCTAAAATTTACTGTTCGATTAATCGAACATTGGGCCGATATGGGTTAAGAGGGCTTTCATACAAGTTCTATGTTTTTAATGCTGCCATCTTTCAATAAATCGGTCGAATTCGACAATTACAGCTGTGAGAAAGTGTCTATAAAATAAACAAATTCCATTAGAAAACTGATCGTTCAGTTGGAAAATAAATGAAAATACGATGCTTGCATACACATGAACGCCCGCATGTTGCCTCACACCGCTGCCAGTCAAAGTCTGTATTTACCTCGAAAGCGTTGGGCTGGGGGGCAGCGCCGCGAGGGCGACACGTGCATGAGTGGGCGGCATTTTCGACGCTCCAAAACGTGCGAACCTAATGCGCTGTGTAATGAGCCACGCCCCCTGCCCTACCGACAGCACGCACGTACTCGGTGTCTGCCACTGAGCGGCTCGTTGCTGTTTGCCGCTCAACTGTTTATTGCCCTCAACATGCGCTCAAATTGCCGCCGTCAACTATGAAAGCGCCGCGCGCATTCCTGCCGCTGCGTGCCGCCGCTCAATCTATGTGCATTGTTGTAGAAATTAATTGCAAATTGCTGTTCGTCTTTGTAGCATAACGCCAACAGCGAAAATAATAAAAACAACAGCAGCAAAAGTACAAGAAACAGCAGCCGCAGCAGCAAAACTTACAACTTGGCGCAGCAACGCAACAACGCAGCACCGCAGCCGAAGATGAGCGCGAGTGAAATTGAAAATTGCTACAATTTTTCCTCTTGATTTTGCGTTGAAAATGCGTAAAGATTTTAATTTAATTAGCGCTGCAAGGGCGATATGAAATTTCCGCACGTTGCGTACATTACGTCGAAGCTGAAATCGTGCACTCGAGTAGAGTTGCCGCCCACTTTTCACCCAAAAAGAGGAAACTTTCTTGCCTGCGCGTCCTCAACGGCTTTTTGAGCAAAGTTGCTGCTGTTAATTTTTTTTTTTTTGGTTAGTTTTCGTTCAGCTGCACATTTTCGGCAAATTTCAAGTTTATTGAATTAAAAATGATCGTAACATTGCCGACTAAATTCGCATAATTTATGCAAGAAACTTGGGCAAAAATCTGGCTAACTATTATCTCTGACGAGGAAACAACGACATTTAGGGTGAGGTGCTAAAAGTTTGACAGCAGATTTTGGCAAAATTAGAAATATATATGTATTGATTATTATGAAATATTCAAATATTGTAGAATTTCTAAGTGCTTCAATCCGTTTATGATGAATTGAAGTTCGATGGAGAAGGCACACACTTTGACCATTTAAACGCTTCTGATACGACGACCCAAAGTTCAGTTTTCATCGTAGTTAACATAAAAAATATAAAAAACAAATATTCCAAAGTTCCAAAGTCGCCGTTTGAAATCCGCATTAAAAAGTTCGAGGTTCCTGGTTTCAGAAGTCAAATTTCTCTTGCCATAAAATGTTATAAAATTAATTACAACTATAAAAGCTGAACACCGGAAAACCCCGCGCTTGCTTAAAAACCTTCCTCTCCCTCTATCGTCAGGGCTGTGAATAGAAAAAATATATAACTCAACTATTTAGGCCGAGAAGGCTACAACAGGCTAAGTAAGCTAAGTAAGTCTGGTAACTGCACAACTTCCCTGCTTTGGCTTACTTACTTACTGGCTAGAACCGATAAAAAACTTGTACCTAATAGTACGAAATCGTTGTTCTTAGAAGATTAGAAAGTGATATAGAAAGTTTTGTACGATCGACCACGGATACCAGCTTCAGTGTCAACATAAGTGGTGACTGGCGAGAGAAGTAGAGCGGTCTTTTTAAGGTTTCCTTCTAGCTTTTACTCTCAACACTTTGTACTTCCATCTGGCCACTTGACCCAATGACTCATGAGTACATCTATATGGTATTTTATATATTTAGGATAAGAGCACTTGGACCTTTAAGATCTAAGGTGCCCCTATCAGGAGTTCAAAGTTCTTTCTTCATTCAAATTTACTGGATGTACTTAATTTCAAATTAATTTTTGCAAAGCAAAGCCTGCAAAGTGCCCAAGTGTCTTCTGAGAATGAAGAGAATTGGCTGGAGGGCTTTGGAATATCACATTTCAAGACTACTCTTTCTCCTTCAGGCAGATTTTATATGAGTTGTCGGTTGTTAGATCCAAATTCAACAGGTTTGAATTCAGTTAACAATGAATTCTCCCTATTTGAATCCATGTATCTATCTTTCTATCTATCTGTGCATTGAAACGGTGAGACGTATTTATTTCTTTATTTAAAGAATCAAAAATAAAGAACAACAGAAGTAGGTGAGTTCTGTTTACAGTGTCCTGTAAGTAAGAATATCTTTTTTGCTCAGATTATTTTTAAAAAGTGTGATGAGTGTTTTGAAACTTTTAATCTTTTATGACTCTTAAAGTGCCTTGGATTGTCTTTGCGAACTCTCTTCCAATGGGGTTTCTTCCTCAAACCAAAGTTAAAGTACATATATTCGTGGCTGTTCTAAAATCTTTGCAATAGAACGAAAGTTTGATATCTTTAGGATCTAAATAACTCTGACAATTCTCAGATTCCTTCACCTGGCTTTCGCTTTTTTACCATCTTTTTGTCTTCTACTGGTCTTTTGAAGACTTGTGCCTATTTCGGAAATTTTACCATTGACCAAAGAAACCCCATTCCTGCCACTTTCGTTGACTTTTCCTTTTAGAATTGAAAAAACAGAGTTGATAACACATTTTATGGGGTGAAATTTGTGTTATCATGCCGGACCATTTTGATTTCTTCACAATCTGGATAAGTCTAAAAATGCTGAAATTCCTTTACCTGGCTTTCGCTTTCATACCATCTTCTTGTCTTCGCTGGGTCTTTTGAAGACTTGTGCCTATTCCGGAAACTCCATTCCTGGCATTTTCGTAGACTTTTCCTATTTTTAGAGTTGAAAAACAGCTTCGCATACACATTTGAACGGATGGAATTTGTAGTATCACAACGGGTCATATAAAAGACCCAAGTGGTCGCCCACCATAACCAACCTAGGGTCTTATAAAAGCCCCACTCCCGTTGCTTTTGTTGACTAAAACAATTCTTTTTTTAAGGTCTTAAAGTTCCTTAATTGCTTTTCTTCAGCAAATGTGATTAAGATTTAGTTGGCCCAATTTCCTAGGAACCTATATCGCCACAACTATTACTCAACTATTCCACTTTCTTCTCTGTCCCTATGATCCTCTTCCCACTTAATGTGTTGCAAGGCGAACAATTTAATGTAACCTTTCAATACTGCAGCGCACAAAGCAATCCGTCCTCGTCGACCTGACTTGATTGCATTTCAGCGTTGTCCTTGTTTCGGTTTCAGTTTATTTAAAACGTCGCACTGTTAAGTTCAGCGCAAGTTAATTATATCCTTCGTCTTTGTGTAAATTCCTTTTTCATGGCCTTTCAATCGCTTCGCAGCTGGAGTCGGCGCGCCATCGACGACACAACTGTCGACAGCGCATAAGAAATTAATAAATACAAATTTGCCATTTTTTTCGTCCATTTGCCAATGATTGGAAAATATCCAATACGGCTGCAATAACAGCTCGCTGCGCCAATATAATTAACAATTTGCCGTTAAATGTTAACAAGAAACACGCCCATGAAAAATCAATTCTGCAAAAGTTAAGAAACCAAAAAACACAAAAAAAAACCAACGGAAACCAAATCGAATTAAATGGAGAAAAATGTGGAAGGAGACAAGAGAAAAATGCGAAATCAATTAAATTTCTTAGCACGTTGCGCTAACAACTTGCCAGATGAATAAATGAACGACTGACGATGGAATGGAACGAATGGATGGAAGCAACAGCTGAAGCGAAGCAGACGAAGGTGAAGAAGAAGACGTAGTGAGAGACAGGAAGAGAAATTCGTCTTCAATTTACACTAATTTCGTTTTAATTTGCAAAAATACGCACAACAACAAATGCTTAAAGTCCCTAGAGGAGAGAAAAAATGCGGCACCCTACACACACACACACACATAGACACATAGCCACACCCACAGCAGGCCACCCACTAGTGTTGGCAGGTCGCTAGACTAATTGCTGGACAGCTAAATTTATGCGTGTGTGTGTAAGTGTGTGTGTGTGCTGCATAGCGGTTAATTAGCAGTAAATGATTTGACGTTGCAGCTGCTGCGCGTGGGCGTGTTGTTGTTGTTGTTGTCACTAACTCAAAGCGGCGGTACACGCATATAGCTAATACGATTTGTGTTAGTGACGCATGGCGTATTAAAGAAATGCCAATAACAATAACAACAACAACAACAACAAACACCACATATGAACTCGTGCTGGATTACCGCTGAATAATGAATAAACTGCTAAATGTTGTTACTTTTGGCCAAAGCGCTACTCCCAACTCGGCTACTGGCGTCTGTGTGTGGGTTTATTTTGTGTGTATGTGTTTATGTGTGTGTGCGTATGTATGTGAATAAGTGAGTTCAAAAGCAGTTTAAGTAGGTTGCAACTGACTTAAACATGCCCTGTACTACAGCCACGCCTTTTCACAACTACACTTACAACACTTTTTGTTTACTTGGCCTTGTGGCACTAACCGAGTTAGATGAGGTTAGATTAAGTTAGATTTGACTAGTTTAGATTAGACTAGATTAGTTAGGTTAAGT
This sequence comes from Melieria crassipennis, assembly GCA_963668005.1. Taxonomy (NCBI): domain Eukaryota; kingdom Metazoa; phylum Arthropoda; class Insecta; order Diptera; family Ulidiidae; genus Melieria; species Melieria crassipennis. Next base: position 79,231,963 of record OY764962.1, on the reverse strand, counting down.
CAGGTCAGGTGAAATTATACTAAGTTATTCCACGTCTTGGAACACGTTCCACACATCAATAAAAATAATCTTCATGCTTCACAAAAACCAAAATTTTAAGATCTCATTGCCGAGTTAACGAAAAAAATAAATCTTATCATTGTGATCCCCTAAAACTATTCAAACTGATTACTGTGTAAGCTGCTTAACCCTTTCCGACATGAAAATAAACCCGTTCTGTATGAATTGTATGGGCTGTAGTCCAATATATTGGACATTGTGACAGACAGACAAACCTATCAACATAGCCAAAACTGAATTATTCTGGCAACGTTCTGATCATCGAAAATGTTTTTACACATTGACCTTTCAAAGGTTATTTTTTACACTAGCCATCTTGCACTCATCTATTCAACCATACAAACGTACATACTGACCAAGTCAATGCTTATTAAAAAATTTGTATTAAAAAAAATCGAAAGCGTTTCACCAACTAAAATACCCGCTTCAGGACATTACAAACTCTACGCCAAAATATATACACATGCATCTATGTATGTTGGCAACCCAGTCCAGGGTAGACAAGTAGCAGCTAAAAACAAAACAAACCAACACCAAATACTAAGCACAGGAATAGCACACTTAATTGTTGGGATAATGCGCGTTGGACGCTTGAATGGTTGATTGGATATAGAACTTTGCCAAACTGCGAAAACCGCCAAAAACAACAACAACGAATATTTTATATAAATATTGTAACTGATAGCATTCGGCAAGCTAAACGCTGCCCAAGCTATAGAGTGACCATAACATTTAAAAATGTTCAGTATTGAAAATTGTTAAAAAAGCTCACTAATAGAATTTAAAATTAGTTTAGAGCGATGGTAAAGAAAGATGGAAAGAAAGTAAAAGAGAAAGATATGATTTTCAGAGAAACTCATACGATCAGTAAAATATTTTAATTGAGCTAAAGAATAGGCATAAGATTTCACTTATGGAAGGAAGACCATGTGATCTGTTTGACAAACAGTCTAGTGAAGACTTTTTTAAAGATATGTGTGACTGATTGGTTACTAAGAGTCTGGAGATAGTCGGTGAGGTGCCTCTGTAAACTCGAAAAACTATGCTTTCCATAAATGAAGCAGTGAGTGAATCCATGGATGAAGTGAGTTTATAAGGTCGCCTATCATTCTATGATGGACTACAGTAACAGAAAAACCAACTCGTTGAGACCCTCTCCATGCTTAGTATTAAAGACACAACGCCTAGATTTCACTTTTAACTCGATCCGAAGTGTTATAACCGAAAACAATGTATCCGATGAAAGAATCAGCTCTAAAAGACCGCGTTTGGTGCAATGCACAGTGATTCGTTCCATAGACAATATTTTCTGTTTTTTAGTCTATTGAGTACAAAAAATTTTAAAACTAATTGGTTGGCAAGAAGTTGTTAAAACTTTCAATATAGAATAAGAAATGATATGGCCATTTTCGCTTTTAATGTTTTCCCAAAATTTGCAAAGCGTAGGCTTTTACTTCACTTTTAATTCAAAATATTTTTCTAAGTTAAAAATCTGAAAATTGGCAAAACTTATACGAAAATATCTAAAAAGTATGTGAAAGTATGTTCCTGGATTTTTTTTCATTTTAAGAAGCATTCTTTCTTTGTCGAATAATGTAATTATATCCTCCGATATCTAAAAGTGGTCTAAACACGTATTTTTCGACAAAATTTATTTTATTTATGCCTAAAAGTATGCAATTAGCACGAAAAATGATAAAATCTGCAAAAATGCAAAACATACATCTATTATTATCGTTTTTATTGCAAAACCAGAGGGTCCCGATACAATTTCTGTTACTCTTTGGAATAATCAAGCTATAGCTTTCCAGAAATAACGAAATTTGCAAAATTAAGCCTCAGGCATTGCCAAACTACAACAGTTTAAGAAAAACAAAATGGAGATTTCAATTCAGCAGACCATGATTAACTAGTATACCAAATTTTATGAAGAACGGACCACTCCTTCTAATTTTGTCTCGCGGTTGTATGGAGTCGAATCACTGTGCAATGTATTGAAAATTTAAAACTTGTATAAACTTGCTTAGGTTGCCAATACCACGTTGGTAAGTAATGAAGGAACAAGCCAATACGTTCAATAGTAGAAACTGTTCAAAGACATCCCTTTTTGAATTTAAGGCGACCAATTGGTGGCTGTTGAGAATAGTTGATGAGTTCCTATAATGAACTTTTATGATGAGTTCTTATGATGAGTTCTTATAATGAACTGTTATGATGAGTTTTTATGATGAAGTCTTATGATGAGTTCTTATGATGAGTTCTTTTGATGACTTCTTGAAGCAGAAAAACCATGTACCCAGTGAAAAAATCAGCTCGATTGATCCTACTAAAAGTTGGTGTTAATGATTGGCAATTGAAAGCCAAAAAAGATGATGTTAGATGAGTTTGTTGGATGAAGAAGTCAGCTCATGGAGACCGTTATAAATGCGTGGTGTATACAATAAAAGACGGAAGGCCCAAACCGAAAACGTAAGATCACCTCAAACTCGATAAGAAATGTTATGGCAGCAAAATCAAACGGTCAATAATATTTTTGTTTCCTTGTTCACTCCTCTCTGGAGCATAGGGCCTTCACAAGAGACCCAATAATATAACCTACTTCAATAATATATACTGCTCAAAAATATCTCCAACCGCGCTTTATGATGGCACCGTGTGGAAGTGGAGAACCGTTTGTGCTCTACTGAGATCTCTGTAACTCAATAATGAGTTCATATATCCAAAAATTTGGAACCCAACGTAAGAATAAAACCGAAAAGAATTTTATTTTTGCTTAATGCAACCAATTGGGGGGCTTAATGCAACCAATTGGGGGTTTAGAGCCTGACAAATTTTGTTTAGATTGCATGTAACTCATTGATGGGTTATTAGTGGCGTTTGAGGCATCCATCCGGAACACCTAAACAGAGCAGCAAAGATCGCCTTAAATTCGAATTTGATTTTATGGCAGAAAATCCAGTCTTTCGATAGTATAAATTACCGAAAGATATCCCTTGGAGACAAGGAACCTAAGTGACCTATTGTGGCTTAGCATAACTCAATGATGGGTTGCTATGGCCTAAGAACCATGAGTCAGTTTGAAGAATCAGTACAAGAAGAATTTCATATTTTCTTCTTAATGCTATCAATTGGCAATTAAGAGCCTGAATAGAGTTTTTGTATGCGCCTAAAACTGAATGATAGGTTTTTATGGCCAGAAATACAATGTTTCCGAAAAACCAGCTCAAGCGATCCCGTAATCTGTGTTTGATCTGATCAATTCGTGTCTGATTGGAGTTGTTGAGTACACCCGTAACTCTATGATTGGTTGTAATTGGCTGGAAAGCAATGCGACTGATAGAAAAACCCACTCAAGAGAATCATAATTCATGCTTGGAATGAACGATTTTGTGCCTGGAGAGAGTTTTAACAGACGCCCAAGACGAGCTTAAGGCGATCGATTGGAAAAGAGGCATCTGAAGAAGTGAGATGTTAAGGTCAACCATAACGCAATAATGGGTTGTAATAGCCGCATGAAATTAAAGCGAGGTTATCGTTGTTCCGCAGTCCAATCACACAACAATCAACCAAATCACCAAACAAGCACAAATGGTCACTTCACATTCGGCGCGGGGCAGCTAGTAGCAATCGAGCACCTAACTACACAACCAATGCCACCGTTAACTGCTGCGGCGCTTATTATCGGAGTCGTTGGCGCATTGCTGGCTTTCTGGCTGACTGACTGACTGACTGGCCAGGGGGGTTACCATAGTCAAGTGGCGTTGTAATGCAGTTTGCTCAAAATAAAATTATGCTCAATTACGCGCCTCGACTGTGGCGCTGCAATCCTTAGACGTGCGCATCTAAAAGCAAGTGGTGCGATTGTCTGCGTGTGAGTGTGAGTGTGAGTCTGAGTATATCTGAGTGTGTTTGTGTGTGTGTTTGTGATTGAGTGCTCAACTTGGCATTGCTACTGGTGGCGTCAAATTAACCGCAAATCACATTAATTTGGCGTGTAGCAAACGAAATTTCGTCTGCGCTCCACAAATTTATCTGCAGCTATTACTTTTCGTCGAGCGCATTGCACGCGCGTCAATGCCGCCAGCTGCGTCAGCCAGCGCCATCGTCATTGCCGCCGTGCATGCAGTGCGTGCGCATTGCTGGAGTGTTTGTGTGTGTGTGTGTGTGTGACTGTTCGTTGTGGCTGCGCATTGGGATGTGTGAATGTGGCCATCGCCTAAGTGCTCAATCGACTTTGATAAATGCGCTTAATTGCAATTAAATAACATTTCAATGAACTTTTGCCAACCACCCAACTGCAGACTTCTAAACCGCCGTCAGTGCGGCCGCGCCAAGACGCAACTTTTGTGGGTTTGTGCGTTTTTGGGTTTTTGCCGGTGCCACGTATTCGCCGCTCCATCAAATGTTTTCGTAATTGCAATTTGGTGGTAAATGAAAATTTTTCTATTGCCAGTCATTGAACTGTTAATTGCTTGCCAACGCAAAATTTTCCTACTACAAGTACGAGTATGCGAGCGTACAAAAGTGGAAAACTTTCCACTTGTTGTCGAACTTTTCCCTGCCAAATGAACTAAATCAAATTTTTATGCAGGCACGTCGTTTTATTTTTATCTCAATTTTGCCTCGCTTGTGTTGTTGTTGTTACATTCATGTTACTGTTTTTGTTGGGGCTCCTTTTTTGTTGTTATTATTGCATTTTTGTTGGTTTTGGTTTTGTCGGTTTGGCATTTTTGTCCTCACACCGCCACTTCATCATGGCCCAACGCAAACCACTCACGTTGGCAGTTTTTCCAATTTTCTCCCTAACTGCAGTTTTTGAAAAGTTTCGCTGAAAATTTCCTGCTGCATTGTGCGCAGTTGTTGCTGTTGCTGCTATTGTTTTTGTTGCTGCTGTAGTTACTGCCTGTTGCCATGCTGCCGTTGTTTCAGTAATTATGACAGCTGTCAATTTGGTGCGTTGTTGTTGTTGTTGTTGTTGCTGTTTTGCACTGTTTTAATTGTGACAATTGTGCTGGGAATTAAAGTTGCGTGCGGCGTGGACGCGGACGCGGACGTGAACAATCGCAGCTGTCGCTGCCGCGCAGGGCCAAAGTGCACAAAGTTTCCAAGTTTATAATTGGTGCAGGCAATGAAGAAATTATTGACCCCAAAAGGATATTTGCTCGGCCACAGCAAGGAGGCCAACACAAGCAGCAGGTGTGTCCTTTAAGGCGCTCAAGGCAACAACAATTTTATTGGTTGAGTGCAGCTCAACGTTCGCTTTCTGTGCGCTAACCTAAATGTTCGATATTCGATATTTGAAATATTGGCCAATAAAATAATAATAATACTAATAAAAACTAATTGTAAATTATTTTGTAAATTAGTGTAATTGTAACAAATTAATACAAAATTAAATCAATTACAAAAAATTTTAAATAAATAATAAATATATTTAACTAATAATAATAAATAAATAAATAAACAAATAAAAAAAAATAAATAAATAATAAAAATAAATAAATATATAAATAAAGAAATAAAGAAATAAAGAAAATAAATAAATAAATAAATAAATAAATAAATACATGAATACATAAATAAATATATAAATACATAAATAAATAAATAAATATGAAATAAATCATAAATATATATAAATAAATAAAATAAACTTTTATACGGAAGCAACTTCGAATTCTGTAAAAGGTGTTTTTAAAAGTTAAACTAAAAAAACGTACACAATGATTAAATTAATAACAATAATAATAATAATACTAATAAAAACTAATTGTGAATTGTTTTGTAAATTAGTGTAATGTAACAAATTAATAAAAAATTTAATCAATTACAAAAAATATAAAATAAATAACAAATATATATCACTAATAATAATAAATAATTAAATAAACAAATAAATAAAAAAAATAAATAAAAAAAATAAATAAATAAATAAATATATAAATACATAAATAAATAAATAAATATGAAATAAGTAATAAATATATATAAAAAATAAAATAAACTTTTATACGGAAGCAACTTCGAATTCTGTAAAAAGTCTTTTTAAAAGTCTGAAAACTAAAAAAACGCACACAATGATTAAATTAACAACAATGATTAAATTAATAACAATAATAAAAATAATAATAATACTAATAAAAACTAATTGTAAATTATTTTGTAAATTAGTGTAATTGTAACAAATTAATAAAAAATTGAATCAATTACAAAATATATAAAATAAATAATAAATATATATGTATAACTAATAATAATAAATAAAAAAATAAATAAAAAAATAATAAATAAGTAAATAATTAAATAAATAAATAAATAGTAAATATATATGAAATAATAAATACATATAAATAAATAAAATAAACTTTTATATGGAAACAACTTCGAATTCTGTAAAAGGTGTTTTTAAAAGTCTGAAAACTAAAAAAAGCGTACACAATGATTAAATTCGTTTTTATATTAAATGAATGAATGATTTTTTTTTTGGATTTGAAAGTTTGTTGTACACAGTGGTGCACGCAAGAAGAAATTTTGGGCGTTCAAACCCCTCAAAAATATCTGAATATTATAAACATATTAGTTTGTAAGTATCGTTTCAACTGGTATTGAGCTCAAAATTTGTGTACTGAAACTTTCCGGCCCCCCCCAAACTGAAACACTGTGTGCGCTACTGATTGTATACCATTCAAATTTTAATATTCCAGCAATAATGACGGGACCAATTTTTTTCTGCAATTAAAATTAGCCAAATGCAATGTGTACTTTTCGAGATATTAGCAAAAATAATATGCATTCTTTGTATGGAAAACTTGCAGTCTTTCCAGTGTTAAGCGCTACAAATCTTATGACAAGCCCCACAATGGTTCTCAAATCACATTGGCTCTACTGTATGTTCTTTCTGCTCTGTGTGTTCCTTATCAAAGCTTTAAAATAATTAACTTTAGTTTGAACATTGTACAAGTATGAAAAGATTTATTAGATTGAAATTTTCAACTTATTTAATAAATCTTTTTTGAGGAAATATTTTCTCGCATGTCAAACTCGAATTCTCATTGAGTTGAGAATATGATCCTAATCGCATTTGCACTATAGCTTCCTCTAAAACTTACATAATTTAATTTCATCATTGGGCAAAACTTTAATCTCTTTGCCCGTAACCGCCCATCGCCCGCAACACGACATCCTTTCGGTGTGTGAAAATATGCCAACGTCAAAACTCTGAAGTCGAAACCTAAGGCGGCAAAGTGCAGCACGACCCACCAAAGCAAATCACTACTTAAATAGAAATTTCGACGCGCCACAGAAGGTGGGCACAAAAATGGCAGCGGCTCGAGCGACAAGCGACGAACGAGCGCCGGAACGAACATTTTAATTATTCACGCATGCATAAGTAACTTTAACACGTTTTGGCAATAAAATTTCACCACGGCACACAAAAAACGAACAACACTAAAGTACAAGAACGCACAGACAGGACGAGCGGAGAGATACTAACACACACACACAGCAACGCACGCTTAGTACTCGAAATGCTTAAAACCAAAGTTAAAGTATTGCCACATTTTATCAGCTTGCCGTGGCGAATGTGTGCATGTGTGTGTGTGTGTGTGAGTGAAAGCCCGAAATATATATATGTACATAGATACGTTTAAATCTTTATATGAAATAAATCTAGAAGGACAGCCAGCATGTTGGCTGAAAGCTGGTGGCGGCTGTTCTGAGGGCGCCAGCTCGTACGCAACACTATCTGCTGCGTGTGTGAGTGAGTGAGTGAGTGTGTGTTTTGCAAATGGAAAGCCTGTAGAAAATGACAAAAAAAAGGACATAAAGAAAAAAATGACGCAGACATTTTTCACGCCACCAATACAGCCACTTCTCGTGTCGCACTCAGAGCCACAGCCACAGCCACAGCCACTTTGGCTGCCGCCCTCACAGCCGCTGCTGCTGCTGCTGCTGCTGCTTTTTGCTATTTCGCTATTGCCATTTTACGCAAAGACGAACGCCAAACGTTTGTCACTGTGCAAACAATTTCTCACCACAAATCACCACATCGCATCGTGTGCATTCGGGTGGCGCCGCACCGCACGGCAAAATGATCTCAACGCGCCTGCCTGAAGCAACAACACACAGGCAACACACAGTGCGACTCGCTGTCATTTTGCATGTTGCGTTCGGTAGAGTTGCCAGCAATTTGTCACACTTTATGCATTTAATTGCTTGAGAGACCATAATTCAAAAACTCAAATCATAACTGCAACGTTTCAATTTCTTGCTTCACACATGTGCGGCCGCATTCAACAATATATCTTGCTTACTTAACTGAAACTCCAAACTCCTGAATCAAGCTCCCCTTCAACAGTTAGTCACACCATAAGGCTTTGAGAATTCCTCTGCATCGCTGACTTTTGGCTATGGCATCGAAATCTTTTTCAGCGCCATTTTTATATTCATCCCAGTCAAATGTTGTAGCCAACTGCTAAAGAATATTTCATATCTTTTTCTTGGTAGGATCAATCAATAAAAAACTCATATATATTTTATATATTTTGCTGTGATATATATTGTTCAGTCAAAAGTCAGCGAAGTGGTTCATGCCTACTCAATTGTCGTTTGCTCAAACACTTCAAAGAGCTACTTGGATGCATTGTGCTGAGCTCTATTTGGCTAAACTACCTACAGGACACAAGCATTACACCGTGCAACAGAAATGAAAAAAAATTGTCACCCCCAAAAAATCCATATGGGGGTGAAACAAGAGACCAAACATAGTAATACTGCGTACTCAGTTTTTCATTTTTACATCCTCTGTCCTTTTAAAAGGTCTTCAAAATTTTGAAGGCGATAAAAAATATAAAAAATACCAAATGAAAGAGGAAAGGTTCAAGAAATTACATTAAATTGATTTTTTATATATTTCTAAAAAAGGATATCAAAAAAGTCCTTTGAAAATTTTAGTCCTTTATATCTTTGAAAAATTATATAGAATTTTCTTGAAAATTAAGTATGTTAAAACCCAAAATCTCCTCGATCACGTGTCAAAATTTCATTATTCTCGCTGATTTTGTATCTTTTTGATTTTTAAAATACTGATACCTACTCAAATAAATTCGAATTTTTGTACTTCATTAGAATTGCAGCTTCCGCATTTTTTTTAATAACTTTCGAACCAATAAAGTTAGAATAATGAAATTTTGACACGTGATCGACGAGATTTTGGGTTTTAACATACTTTTTAAGAACATTTTTTTCAGAAGACCTTTTTCATAGTATTTTTTACAAATAGATAAGAAAATCAATTTTATTTAAATTCTTGAGCCTTTCCTCTTTCATTTGATATACATATCGCCATATTTTAACGAGGTTAAGTATTTTTTATATTTTTTTTATTTTTTATCCCCTTCAAAATTTTGAAGTCCTTTTAGAACGACAAAGGATGTAGAAATGAAAAACTGAATCAGCAGTATTACTATATTTGGTCTCTAGTTTCACGCACATATGGATTTTTCCCGGTGTGAAAAATGCTATCGCACGGTGTTATAGGTCAATATTTTGACCACTGAGCTTCCTAGCCAGAACTACTGACAAGGCAACTACCTATCGCTCTATCTTCAGCCTCGTAGGTAAGCATAGCAATGTCTCGGACATTGATCCACTAGTGCCTCGTTTTGGTAAAACCTTTCGTACATGTCAGACATATAGTAAATAGATCACTCAGATTTAATAATTATTGATTATTCCAGAAGACACCCCCAAAAGCCACTTCAGAGCTTTGTCAATGCTTCCGCGCTTTGAAAGACATTTAAATTTAAAGTGGTCATGGGAAGTTTTTTTGTGAGAAGCTTCTTCTTAATGAGGCCCCTTCCTTGCTTGCAAAGATTTCTCGCCTTCTTCCTACCCGGACTACTATTGCTTGTAACAAGCTGGATTCAGTTTGAGTGGTAGCCTAAAAGAGCTCATTAAAGTATATCAGACCCGTTTGTTCTACCTCTAAATGTAGAGGATACTCCACACTTGATTATATCTCTTTCTTCTCTTTCATAGCAGTCAATAATGTTAGGTTAGGTTGTGACAAGTGTGTAGAGTAGCAGACTTACTTCCATCGCTATGGTAATTCTTAGGCAGGCTTCTTTGAAGGTTCCTTTATTTAGATCAGTGATTAGTCATTGATTAGTCATCATGATCAGTCATCACTGATTTAGATGAAGGAATATCCAAGTGTTTTTTAACACTGATTCTGATGATGATTCTGACTTCTTGACGAAGTTTAGCAGGTTCGATAGTTCAGATTTTGCCACTTTGAGGCCCCTTTGAAGGTACCTTCATATATTTAGGTGAAGGAATATCCAAGTGTTTCTTTACCCTGTTTCAGTTAATTAACCAATACGACTTCTTGATGAAGTTTAGCAGGTTCGATAGTTCAGCTTCTGCTCAGAAGCAAAAAAGCATCTTATTTCCTTCTTCATTTTTCCCTTCGGGGCACTTCCTTATGGGCGTTTTCCAACCATTCATTCTACTTTGAAATTTGCGATAGTAAACTAGCAAATTAGCGAAACCTAGACCGCAGAGAGCCAACTAGACCTCAAAAAGTGTCAGCGACGTTTTTGTAGAGCTGGGTCGTGGTACAGGAAGTCATACCATAGGATGTCGTAGGTCATCTATGTCAGTTATATATTCGAGTAGGGTTGTCCCCGCTTCATAGCTTCTTCTCTAATTTCAATAGGACCCAAAGTGTTAAACTATTTAGTTAGAATACCCCTTCAACGCGTCCCTCAGAGTGTAAAACCTTTAATTAAAACCTTTATTTAGTAACAATCTACCGGGCTGTGTCCTTACAGATTAAAAAAAACATAAAAATAATAAATAAAAAAATAAAATTAAAAAAATCATAGAAAAATTTCTTAAAAATATTTATATTTAAACTAAAATCCATACTCTCTGAGATGGTGTTGCAAAGCCCACTAAACCTAAAAATAGATTCATTCAAGCCATTTAAAGTTCACAAATCACATTTGTGTTGCAACATAGAAAATTCTTTAACATCGTTTTTTTTAGTACTCATTTATGATACCACATGCCCATCGCATATTCAACGAAGTTTTTACCACTCGCGCCAATAGTTTTCAGCATTGCATTCTCCAATAAAGACAACGGACACTATGATCCACGGTCCGATTTAAGCGACAGCATAAATTTGATCCATTCGACGTTGTCTCCCATTGGCGATTATGCGCCACAGCAGTGCCGATAAATTTCCATATCTCGGCTTATGCTCGAATTGACAGTTTCAAATTAAAATATTCGACTGGCAACACTGTGTGTGCGTGTCGTCAGCGACATTCTGTCCCAAAAGCGGCTGGCTCGACTGGCTGCCGGCAAGTGGCGCATTGTTGTAGGATGGCGACGGGGCCGTCGTAGCAGCGGCCACAAACTGTCTGGCATGGCTGGCTTCAAGAAGCAAAAACCGTAATACACATAACCTCTACCTAGTGCGAAGGACAAATCTGCACAATGCCAATGAATAGACGACAGTGCGCCACTGAACGACAGCGCCGCTGGCAGCTGTAGTGGTGGCGGTGGTGGTGGAGTGGAGGCGTTATTGGCGGTGGCAAGTCTCTACCGGAAACAGCGCTGCGCACAAAAAATAGAATGTACGTTGCGTTGCGTAGTTTCACCCCCCCATCCCCCACCCCCCTCCCCCCAGCTACTCGTTTTATTTTATTTTTCACCATTTTTTTTGTCGCTTCAATAACGACGGCGCTGTTCGTGGCTGCACACACAACACAGCATACAGACAAATGTGCAGATATGTGTGTGTGTGTGTGTGTGTGTGTGTATGTAGATTTTGTATTATAAAATACGCAATGAATCTGTCAGGCATTTAATGATTTTCTACTTCGATTTTTTCGCTTCAGTGCGAGCCGCCGCAAAGTAGTCGTATCAATCGTCGGCTTAAAGTGCACAAAAGCAAAAATGGGTATCGGTGTTGTGTGGTGTAGGAAAATCACATACACCGAAGCAAAAATAGTGTCTCGTGCTAGATGGAACAGTGAAAACTTTCCCACACACACACACACACACACGTAGACAATTTGTGGTGATACACCGCAACAAGACAGCGAATGTCTACCCAAAACCATCATTGGACAAATGCGAAAGTCATGTTACGAGTATTGGCCATGGACAATATGACAATATATTTTGTTGTTGCTTTTTTTTTGTTGTTTTTTTGTATGCGCTGCTTACTTGATGCGTTAAAGTGTAGTGATTTGGGACGCGCCACTGGCTTCGGGTTGGCTTAGACAATTCGGCGCTAAGCTACTGAAATGAATATGCAGACATGAAGCAGTGCGGCGCCAAAAATAAAAAATGTACTGAATACTTTGCATAATTTACAAAAATGTGCTATTCGACGTTGAGTGCTATAAGTGCGATTTTGAGGACCTAACCTAATGTGCATAGCCTCTTAAGTGCATAAGTGGTCGCAAATCAAGTTCTCTGCTATGTGAGTAGAAGTCGAGATTAAAAAAGCTTCAAGTTTTAAAATTGCTGAGTAAGTTTTGAGTATTTTTCTACAAAGTTTCCTTGTGTCTACTTATTTTTCTTAATGATGTTTGCATTTAATGAAATTGAAGGTTTAAACAGAGTAAAAATGATTTGATTTATTTATTTATTTAGTTATTCATTTTTTATTTTTTTATTTTTTATTAATTTATGGTTTATTTATTTATTTATTTATTTATTTGTTTATTTATTTATTTATTTGTTTATTGTTTATTTATTTATTTTTTATTTATAAATTTATTTGGTTATTTATTTTTTTAATTATTTAGACTGAGTCAAACAATCACACAAACTGTCTGAAAATTGTGTATTACAAAATCTTGTTTTAGCACTTGCGATAGCACTTTTACAACACAAGATACAAATTACTTAAGCCATCTATTAGAAAAATAATGGGGGTTTTTTTACTCACCTTATATGTAAATTCGGAAGTATTTTTTCTTTGCTGGTGTCCATTTTTGACTCGCGCTCAAGCAAAACTGAGTCAAACAATCACCAAACTGTCTGTCTTTTTATTACAAAATCTTGTTTTTCTAACGCCATCTAAGTCGGTATAACCCGATGGCACTTTAACAACGCAAGATACGAATTACTTAGGCCATCTATTAGAAAAATAATGGGTTTTTAACTCACCTTATATCATCAATTTTGACCAATGGACAACAGCCGCATTAATTATGGGTTGATCCAAAAGTTTAAAGATTTAATGAACTAACTAATAACGGTACCTGATAACAGTAAAATGACACATGATCGATCCATTTTGACGAATAGAAAGCAGCCTCATTACTTTTTGGATGATCCAATAATTTGCAAATTTAATAATTAATAGTCTGTTAAAATTTATATTTTGTTTGACTGGATTATATAAATAAAAATTAAAATAAAATTAAATTAAAAAATAAAATTAAATTAAATTAAAAAAAATAAAATAAAATATATATTAATAAAAAAATAAAATAAAATAAAATAAAATAAAATAAAATAAAATAAAATAAAATAAAATAAAATAAAATAAAATAAAATAAAATAAAATAAAATAAAATAAAATAAAATAAAATAAAATAAAGTAATATCATGTACCTACCTGCAATAGTTTTATGTATCTTGTTGTTTAACAACCTATATGTTATATGTAACCCTAAAGGAGTTCAATATATCGTGAAAAAATAAAATAAAATAAAGTAAAATAAAAAAAATAAAATAAAATAAAATAAAATAAAATAAAATAAAATAAAATAAAATAAAATAAAACAAAATAAAATAAAATAAAAAATAAAAATAAAATAAAATACAATAAAATACAATAAAATAAAATAAAATAAAATAAAATAAAATAAAATAAAATAAAATAAAATAAAATAAAATAAAATAAAATAAAATAAAATAAAATCAAATCAAATCAAATCAAATCAAATCAAATCAAATCAAATCAAATCAAATCAAATCAAATCAAATCAAATCAAAACAAATCAAATCAAATCAAATCAAATCAAATCAAATCAAATCAAATCAAATTCAATCAAATAAAAAAAATTTTTGTTTCAAAAAAATTGTTATTGTGCTTTATTATTCTTTTTTTTAATTTTTATATTATTTTTTAATATTTTTTTATTGTTTTTAAATTTTTGTATTTTTTTATATTTTTATTTTTAATATTTTTTATTATTATTCTTAATATTTACTACTTATTTGTTTATAAATATTGTCTTTTACTGAAAAGTTGAAGTATTTATTTTTATAAAACTTCAACTACGCCGCGCTACTAACTTTCAAGTATTGGAAAATTCAAGTTTCAAATGTCCACTTTTAAACAGTCCGACTGAAACTTTTCCAGCAGCTGGCGGACTTTAAAACATTTCGCTGAAACTTTTGCCGTAGTTTAGCATTTTATTTACTTTTATTTTTTTCTATTCCGTCGTTGCTTTTGTTGTTGCTGTCATTGTGCGCTTGTGCGTGTTTTAGCAAAACTCAAAAGCAAAAACAAAAACAGCACTGCAGACTTTTGTCAAAACTAACAGTTGCCCGGTTGCCATTTCGTAGCAGCCTTTTAAGCTTTGTGTCTGTGATTTTATTTCCGCTTCAGTCAACTTGACGTTGCTTTTCCTTTCCAGCTGTTTGTTTGCACTGTCACTGTTGTTGTTGTCGTTTTTGTTCTTTTGTTGTTGTTGTTGTACTCACTCGACATGTCATTTCATTAGTTTTATACGCATTTGAATGTGTCTGTCTGTGTGTGCGTGTGAATGTGTTTATTTATATCTGTCTGTCTGGCTGCAAAAAAGAATATCTGTCTTCAACGCCACCGGCTGACAGCGCTGGCCCGCCCAGCTGTCACGCGTTGAAATTTCACTTTAAATGCTATCGATACGCCGCGGCGCTTCCGTCGCTACAACCACACAGCCAACGCACTTCGCATTTCGGGCCCCAACCCTCAGCCAACGCGTCGAGCTGCTGTCTGCCGAGCGTCCAGCCACCCTGACTGCCCCGCCGGTCTATTTGTTGTACACGTCGCATAATCGAATTATCATCATGGCGTCAACAAATGATTTCTTGTCGCCCTCTGCACTGCCAGCCCGGCGGTCGTTATTTCTCCCGTCTCGACCATTTGCACTGCTTTGGCTAACCGGCTGCCCCCCCTGAGCTCTTTGGACTTTGCTCGGCGCTTTTTTCACTTATCCTATTTTACCTTATTGTAGCTTATTTTACTTTATTATTATTTTCCGCATTTTTTCTACTTGCAAATACGTTTGATTTGCTAAAAATCATAGCAAAAAAAACCTACTAAAAATGTAACCCCAACAAGCGAAAAGAAATGAAAAAAAAAACTATTATTTTTGCACACTCGTCTTTGCGTGCTGTCTCTGTCGCACCCACACACAGCCACACAAACACACACACCCACAATTTTTGTGCTTTTATTTATTTCGGTCAGCACCGTTGCCCGCTGCTTTTTCTGATTTTTGTTTTATTCTCTTCGTTTTTCTTTTTTGGTTTGAGGTTATGTACGTTGTCAGTTGGTTATCCTTTTGCAAATCCTTTTATACAAATGAAACTTGAGCCAAAGGCGATAAGCGCGACTGCCACACCACACCAACGACCCCAAGCGAAGCGCTGCCCAAAAGCAAAAACAAAATCTATACCGCCCAATGTCTGTGACAGCCATCACAAACGGACACCGCATTCGCATTCCGCGCCCCGTCAATTTTGCGCTGCGTTCGCCATTAACACCAAAACTACTACACAGCAGTGACCGACTGATTTGCGGCGCGACGCCGTTTGCGTATTTGTTGGCTCCGGTTCCAATAGTTGCGTCCTTTTTTCGTTTGATCCCATCCCAAAGCAGAGGCAAATTAGGTGTGATTTTAATGGCCGTCCACTCGTCGTTCGTTCGTTCGTTCAGTTGTCCTTTCGTTCCTTTGCGCGTCGCCTTTTTTTCTTCTGCGTAATGAATTTCGTTTCGGTTTGGGTTTTTGGTTACATTTCGCGTGCTGGCGTTTTCCTTACCAACTCCGTGCCCGTTTTTATATATTTTATACACTTTATTTGTCACAGTCGGTTTTTATGGCGTGTTTCATGGTCAAATGATTTAATTGATTTTGTCCCTTGTTTTTATGTGAATCTCGCAGTAAATTGACACGCCATGCGGATCGCAAGAATCCTTTCAATACGACTGCATTTATAAAAAAAAACAAAAAAATTGGATCAACTGCAAGTGACTCCGATTACGTAGAAGTTGACTTGGGACACTCGACGAAGCAAAACTCAAAGAAAAAATTATACAAAAAATATTTTAAATGCAGAAACAATTCGGGAAATATCTGAAAAAAATTCGGAAGCAAAATTTTGTTAAAGCTGTTAAAGACCAAAAGTACGCGGCATGTATAACCAGATGACAAATGACTGGGTTCTAAGCGATACAACAATTAACTCATTGAGTTATTGATGAGTTGAAGGGTTGAACGAATTTTTCATTCATTGAAATACGTCAACTTTTTCAAACATTTCCAGAACCTTGAGCCCCGTACCAATTTTACTTTCAGTCCTTTCTGGGACAATACTAAATTGGGATCTGTTTATGAGTTGTAGCGGTGGTCCCTTTGAATGAGACTGCTTTGACAAACCTTAATCCAATACCTCAATACCAAACTGAGATCCGTTTATGAGTCCTTGACCAATTTTACTTTCAGCCCTGTGAACTCATAGTTTTTCCAACTAATATCCCGATTTAGCAATACAAAAGAAAATTAATAAAAGAAATGAATGATTCGATGAGTAGTCTGTGACAATACTAAACTACTTTCAGTTCCAGAGTTCAAAGGCCACTCAAGAGGGCCACAACTAATGTCTCGAGTTAGCAGTACGTTTATGAGTTAGTAGTGATTTCTAAGAATTCGAGAGCTTTTGGCGAACATTATCAGAACCTTGAGTCCAGTACCAATTTTACTTTCAGCCCTGTGAACTTATAGTTCTATCCAACATAGAACAACATAGTCCTTCACACTAATATCCCGATTTAGCAATACAAAAGCAAATGAAGAAAGTTAATGAATGATTCGATGAGTTGTCTGTGACAATACTAAACTACTTTCAGTCCCAGAGTCCAAAGACCACTCAAGATGGCCCACTAATGTCTCGAGTTAGCACAAAAGAAATTGGTACGAAAGAAATAAGAGGAAGTGAATTGATGAGTTATGTGTTAAAAAATCCAAATTAAGATCCATTTATGAATTAGAGTACTGATCTAACTATTGGGACTGCTTTTGACATACCTTAACAGAGACTTGAAATCAAATACCAAAACTACTTTCAGTCCCAGAACTCAAAGGCCACTCAAGATGGCCACAACTAATGTCTCGAGTTAGCAGTACAAAAGAAAAAGGAAGAAGTGAATGATTGAATCGATGAGTTATCTGTAATAATACTGAATTAAGATCCGTTTATACGTTTGAATAGTGATCTATTAGAATACGAGAGCTTTTGATACCAAAACCTTGAGTCTAACTAGTAGCAATTTTACTTTAAGTCCAGTTAACTCAAGGGCCAACTAATGTCTCGAGTAAGCAGTACAGAAGAAAAAGAAGTTTTGAGTAACAGTAAAATGTTAAAGCTTAAACTTTAAGCTGTCTTTAGGCTTCAAAACTTCCCTGTTACTCACAGCTTATTTCCTTTCTTCTGTACTGCTAAGTCGAAGTATTAGTTTTCTTTGACTTCTTCTAGTCCATTGAACTCAGAGGACTGTATCGAGACTGTCTCGAGTTTGCAATGCAGAAGCAGAGAATGTAATCAAAAGTTGAAATAAAAAGAGCTAATAAGTAGAATAGAATAAATAGACAGATGCTTAGTTAAAAGATAGAACCGATAGTTAAGCCTAATAAAAATTATATTAGACTTGTTACGAGTTTGGAGATCGAACACTGAAGAGCTAAAAATACATGTTGGGCATAGAAATGGTTGGTTGGTAGGTTTCAGTGGCGATGTTTTTTCTGGACTATGTGATTCTTCTATCCAGTCCGAGAAGTCGAAGAAGGTCATGCCAATCGTTTTGCTCTCCAAAATTTGTATATATTGATTAGCCTACCGTGTTCCACATCTTTCTTGATAAGACCAAACAGGCGCAGGAGAAGTGTTGAACGATTTGCTTCTCAATTGAAATAATACAGAACTATACGTTGAGTTTGTAATGAAGCAGTGAAAGAAGCAGAATACTTTCTGTATCACTTTCATATGTTTACTAGGACCAGAATCCAATTATAAGTGATTGCTTTCCCAACACAATTCCATTTAGTGCAAAAATCCCTAAATAGTCTCATATCTTTTGAAGCTAAAGTTTGCCGAGAATTTGTAATCAATGGAAACTACATTGCAATATCCTTTCAAACTTCTATTCATAATTCTTAAAATAAATTTTAAATTATTATTATTAAATTTTCAAGCTATTTTTAGTGCTCTTCAAACTAATCCCTTCAACCCCACACAACCTAAAACTGAAAACTATTCACTTTGGGTGCGCAATCATCATTTGTAGACCACACCTTCAAAACTTTTTGTCTTTGTCCTTTTGTCTCTTATATACCTATATACATATATACAAAATCAATGTTCATTTTCATTAATTGCTGATATTTATTTGTCGTTTTTTTTTTGCATTTTCTCTTTTGTGCAGATATCAACAAAGGCTCACCCATCGATTATAAAAGCGGCTCGGCCTGCTCCACACCCACAAAAGACACACTGAAAGGCTACGAGCGCAGCTCGAACAGTTGCATGGGTCCCGTACTTCCACCGCGCAGCGTCATGGGCGGCATACCGACACATCACTATTCGGCGCCGATGAACTTTCGTAAGGATTTGGCGGCGCGCTGCTCTGTCAAGTGTGCACTCATCGCTTTCATATCTGTGGTGGCGGCGGTGATTTTAATATTTTTAACTGGTAAGAATGTGAAATTTTGACATTTCTTTATATATTTATGTTTTTTAAATTTAATTTCATACATGAATATGAAAAGATATAAAATTTGTTACCAATTCCAAAAGACAGATTCAGACTTTCATTATGTTTAGGTTTATTTGTGGGTAATTTTCGACTCGTGAAACTGTCTAATAGTGGATCCAAAGAATAATTGAATCATTATAAGAAGTAAAAGTGCAAAAAGTAAACATGTTGATAACTTTTACTGGACCAGAAAGATTATTAAACTTGGGTTACAGTTTGGAGGATATTCATTCTCCAACACTCCAATTAATCTTGAAGCATGGAAAAAGTGTTTAAGTGGATTCTAAGTAGACTGTAAATGGTCTTATCGACTAGATGCCCCAACATGTCGAAGAAGAAATCACCCAAGTAAATCTTTCTTCTCGCAGAGAACACAGGGCAAGCACATGAAAGATGAACTGCATTCAATTTGAGATGTATTCTCTACCTCTCTCTGGTTCAGGCAGCTCCTGTAGAAAAAAGATAATATGAGGAAATTGTTCTAACCCATTTGCGTGGGTCTCTATTAGATAGTAATCAGTTAGGACACCAATCATGGTCCTCAGCTGTCGGTGGTCCTCAGTGGGCCAGATTTGGCGCTTAATAAAACCAGTATTACTTCCCCTCCCTCCTGTAGTTCGTTTCTTTAACCCTTTTGACCCCGAATTTTACCCTGTCTCTCGATATTACTTTTTGGTATTTAATCTTGTAACACTTCCCTAAGAAGTGTGCACGCGACATTTGAAGTCGCCACGCCTCTTAGTTAAAGTTCTAGAGCTACATAGTTTACTTTGGAACCATTTTAGCTTAAAACGGGTTAAATAAATTATGTATCAATATTTTTTAATCACTGAAAAATTATCTAATATTGATGTAAAAATACAAAATTATCACTTTTTGATTTTAATTAACCATTATTTAAGGAACAGGGTCTCGACCAAACGCGCCCAATTCGTAGACTTCAATTAGAACGCAAACTTTACCAGATATTGCTGCAAATTATTGGAAATTATTTTGGGGATAACAGTAAAATGTGTATAATTTGCTTTGAATTCACTTCTAAAAACTCTAATTTATTGGTGCCTACTTAAATTAAATCTATAAATCAATCGTAGCATTTGCTATAAGATGACAAATAAGTGAAGTTGCTCTCAGGCAACTTTGGAGTCGAAAGGGTTAAGAGGGCTTGAATAAGTTCGAACATTAGTGGTTAGAAAATTGATTCCGAGAGAGAAAGAGTGATTCGAAGTGTTATACAAAGTGTTCCTTTATTTGGTTTTGATTCAGTCGAGTCTCAAACCCACCGCCATCAAACTTGTGAACCAACGCACTAATCGCCCAAGCCCGCTACAGACCTCAGAGTTGGTTTCGAATGCGATAGCAAATATGCGATTTCCTCATCAAATTTCAGATCTATGAAACGATCTGAGTAAAATCTAAAAATTTCAATTTTTACTCCGACCAAAGCTGATGTGGGCAAATATGTTTTGCGTCCTTAAAAGTCATCAGAAGACTCTCATATTTAATACAAATCACACTTTTCATCCCATAGAAATTCAAATATGCCACTAAATCGCATACAAAAGTCATTCCTCGAACGCACAAATCATCAACGACTCACTAATTTTCCTTTCAACTGATTTCAATTCATTAGCCAAATGAGAAGACGACACCAAACAATGTCGTCTCTAATTTTATTTTTAAATTTTTATTTACAATGCAATGCGCCTTCGCACCGTCACACACTTACATATATATTTAACTGTTTTTTTGTTTCGTTTCTTTTTGTTTTTGTTTTTCATTTGCAGCATTTGGTGTAATGCATTTGTCCTCCACCGCACCCTGCACCGTTCTAGTCGGCAACGAGGCGTCCGAAGTGACGGCCGCCAAGAGCACCAATACGGATCTATCGAAATTCGGACAGCCCACCACGGTTACGGCATCGACGGCCGCCTCGGCGTCGGCATCGGCAGCAGCAGCGGCCGCAGCGGCGGCGGCGGCAGCAGCAGCAGGAACAGGCGCAGGCACAGGAGCGGCAACAGCTGCGGGCGGCATTGGCGCACCGGCTTCGACGGCCTTCCAATCCACCTCGGCCTCGTCGTCGTCGGCGGCGATGGCAGCGGCCGCGGGCTCGGCCGCTTCGTCGCCAACGTCTTCGCTGTCGTCGTCCCTGGCAAATGCCAATAATGGAGGTAATTATTCTCAAGTTTTAATTATTTTTAAATGAGTTTCGCGCAACGCCAAGTAGCGTCACAGTGCCAGCGTCGAACTGGCGCAAATGAATTCGAAAGACAACGACGCGACGCGCCCAATGCCGGCAGGCACAAACAAGCCTGGCAGCCTGGCAGACAGACAGAAAGAAAGGTGGGTGGCAAACAGGCGGGCGGAGTGGTGAGCCTAGTGGCTGGAGGGGGTCAGGGGTCGGGTCGAACGAGCGCTTTATCAAATATATAATGAAAGCGTCTACTACACGCACACACACACACACACACAAATGAATGCCAGGAAAAAGTAGAATGACACAAAGCAGCAGAAAAAACACGCGAATCAAATGAATGAAATTGTCGCCGTGCAATGTTACGTTGGCGAGTGTGAAAAGCCGGGCAGGGGGCGGGGGGTGTGCAAGGTTGCGCGCGCTGATAAGTTTGGCGCACTTTGGCGGATGGGCTTGTCTGCGGCCATAGCTTTTGTTTTTGTTGCTGCTACTGATCTCAGCCTGGTGGTGGTTGGTTGGTTGTTGTTGTTGTTGCTGTTGGCTTTGTGCTGTTGCTGAGCACATTTTTTTTTAGTATTTTCTTTTTTGACAACGCTGCCGCTGACAGCTTCGGCGAAATTGTTTAAGCATAAATGGACCTCAGCGACCAACAACAAACGCCAAGGCAGCATGTCGCAAAAACCAATTTGATTAAAAATTAAAATAAAAATACACAAAAATAAACAACAACAAATACAACATCAACACCAACAATGCGCCGCTATCAAAGGTCGACCGCGTGAGCCGGAAGCTGCCGCTGCAGCAATTGCAGTGCAATTTTAATTTTTTATTATTAATTACTTTTCAAGTTGATGCGGTTGGCAGCGACAACAAGCGGCCGCCGCACAGAAAGCAAAGCGCAAAGAACTAAAAACTAAAAGCTTCCAATGACACTCGCGTGCACTCGCTTGACACGACGGGGGTGCAATGGTGCCAAGTTTTTAATCGCGAGATTGACTTTTTAACAACAACAAGAATTGGAAAAAAATTGAAACACAAAATACAGAAAAGAAGAATACGAATTAACGTAGCTGTGCTTTGCTGCTTTCGGCGTTCCGCCATGTCGCTGCAGCAGAATGAAATAATTGCAGAATCTTTTCCGTTGTGTTATTGGATTTTCTGCTGAAAATCGCAACTGCAGCTTTTTCTTGCTTGTTTGTTTTTTATGAATTTTCTTTTAGTTGGCAATAATTCGAAATGTCTCCTGCCGAGCAGCAACAGAGTGCAACTTCTTAGTTAATTAGTTGATTAGTTCATTATTTAGTTAGTTTTTATTAAATTTGTTTGCTAGCTGTGCTTCTTGCTCTTTTTACTTTAGATCCCTTGAAATATGTTTCAACTTTAGAAAAAAAACCTAAGAAAAAACTCGTTAGTAGTAACCAATTGGATGTCATATTTGTTAGTATGAGAAATGTTTATTTTCGTAGACTGTTTGATATAGAAAAGAATGGGTTGTTTCAATAAAAGTGCAAAATTTAATTAATATAAATAAAACCCATATTTTTTGACCGAGTGGAGATATCTTCACTGCATGGTAAAGTAGACAGGGTCCGAGTAAGATGAATTAAAAAATATCCGACAAAAGGAATTTTTAACTATTCATTGATATTTTAACAAAGATATGGCTCTACCTCACCGATACGCTTTGGATCTCGACTTTGAGCCTTAGAATTGTTTATGGTTTACTCACATAGAACAGAGAGTTTTACAAAAACCCCAAAAAAACAAATCGCACAATGTTAAATTGCTCGATTTGAATGTCTACAACATTGGATTTCGGAAGACGATTTGGTCTGGAAATCAATTGTTTTCACAATGATAGCGTGCACTCCCTTTGTGTGAGATAGATAAGTTTTATTAATCAGAACAATCTTAGCACACAAAGAAAATGCCACAAAATGTAAATCGTACACTTTTATTGGCTTCTTTAAAGCCTATCGAAATTTTTTACTGTCCCATTGTCAATCAGATCTTCGATCGTCCAATTATTTAATTCAGTTTTAGGTTTGAATCCAAAGAAGTAGACCCACTTAGCTCAATTCATCTGTTAGATTATTTTTTTCTCTGCCAAGAAAACGTTTAACAGACAACAGAATTACCCTGTTTTCGCGGACAAACCTTTTGAGTTTATGGATGAATTTCAGGGCCCATTTTGTCCGAATGAGACCATGGTTGCCTAAGGCTATAAGAACCGATCCTTGGCACTCAGTAAGGTGCTTAAGTCAGCCTAAGCATTTCTGCCTGTTCTACATTTTTTGCATTTAGGGTCCATGGACACATAAATTTCACTATTTATTTATTTATTATTTTACGAAGGAGGAGGGACCTACAGTGTAACGCCGAATTCGAACGGCAATTTTTAGATAAATTTCCTTTCACAATTGGATTCTTGTAATTCTCATCTGCTTTATGTGGATAGCGATAGAAGTAGACAAGTGTTTCATTAGCCCGAACGAGGAATCGAACCTAGGGCCTCTGGTAGGAAGAGCCAACGCACTACCCGCTGTACTAGGGAGAGCCTTCTTTACGATTGCATTAAAAAAAATATTTAAAGACGGATGTTTTTCAGTAAAAAACTGTTTTTTTATTAAAAAAAAATATATACATATATAAAACCTTTCAGCGGTGCACATAGGTTCTCATTTTGAGGGTTTTTTACTCAACTTTTGAGCCCAAACCCATTTGAAACAATTATTGCCACCTACAATTATTATACAACAGATATTTCGGGGATTTGAACCCTCCAACCCTCATGCCAATTACAATTTTTTAACGCATATATGAGTGGTTTGAACCCCAAAACCCCTCTTGCGTGCGCCACTACATCTGTTTCAATTATCAATCTTTTTCTGATTTTAAAAATGCTGACGTTCTCTTTTGTAGCAAATAGATTCGCTGCAAAAATTTTGAAAAAACGTCCATTCAGTCGCTAATGGGTTAAGAAGAAGAAGAAGAAGTTTGTATAAAACATTCTAATCAGTGGTTTAAATTTTCACATTTTACATGCCACATTTTGAGCTATAACTTTGTAATTAAATAGAATTTTCATAGAATTTTCTTATTTTTTTTTTTTAATTCTTAAAGTATGTAAAGAAATAAAAATCTCCAGGAATAAATTTAAATCTTGAAGTTTTTCGTGACATTTCGAAATTATCAAAAAAACAATGGCTTTCATGAAAACATTTACAAATTCATTTTTACATTACAATTTTGAACTATCGTTTTGTAATTAAATGGTATATTTTTATAAAAATTGTCTTAATTGTTTTTTTCTTTAATATTTCTTAAAAGTAATGAAATTGAAATCTCTAAGAATAAATTGAAATTTTGAACTTTTTCGTGATACATATAATTTCGAAATTATCAAAAAAAACCATGGCTTTGATGAAAACATTTCCAATTTAATTTTTACATTACAGTTTTAAACTATAATTTTGTAATTAAATGATATTTTCTTTATAAAAATTTTGTTAATAATCTTTTTTAATAATTCTTAAAAGTAAAGGAATATAAATCTTCAAGAATAAATTGAAATCTAGATCTTTTTCGTGATATATAATTTTGAAATTATCAAAAAAAACAATGGCTTTCATGAAAACATTCCCAAATAAATTTTTACTTTACAATTTTCAACTATAATTTTATAATTAAATGGTATTTTCTATATAAAAATGTTCTTAATATTTTTTTTTAATAATTCTTAAAAGTGAAGAAATTGAAATTTCCAGGAATAAATTAAAATTTTGAAGTTTTCAAAAAATGGCTTTCATGAAAACATTTACAGATGAATTTTTACATTACAATTTTGAACTATAATTTTGTAATTAAATGATATTTTCGTTATAAAAATTTTCGTAATAATTGTTTTTAATAATTCTCAAAAGTAAAGAAATATAATTCTCCAAGAATAAATAGAAATTTTGAACTTATTCGTGACATACATACATATAATTTCGAAATTATCAAAAAAAAACAATGGCTTTAATGAAACAATTTCCAAATTAATTGTAATAAAATTTTTCTTTATAAATATTTTCTTAATGATTTTTTTTTAATATTTCTTAAAATATTAATAAATAGTAATCTCCGAGAATAAATTGAAATTTTGAACTTTTAAAAAAATGGCTTTCATGAAAACATTTCCAAATTAATTTTTACATTACAATTTTGAGCTATAATCTTGTAATGAAATAAATGTTTCGGTATACAAATTTCCTTAATTATTATTTTGTAATATTTCTTAAAAGTAAAGAATTAGAAATCTCCAAGAATAAATTGAAATTTTGAACTTATTCGTGACATATAATTTCGAAATTATCAAAAAAAAATTGTTTTGTACATGGCTTTCATGAAAACTTTTCAAAATTAATTTCTACATTACAATTGAAGTGCCAAACCAAAAACTGGCGTCAAATGACAAACAGTCATTGTCAGTGAAATGTCAAATTTTATTTCGCTACGTTATTGACACGCACAAAAAAAAAGAGCGACGGCAATCAGCTGAAAATAGACGTCAATTAAAAATCAAACAAAGCCAATTTTAGCCACGCAGCCAGCACAATACGCAATCAGGGCAGCGGCAGCGGAACACACCCACAGAAAAATGTTGTCACAGAGCAGTAGACACTTTCTTTATGACACGTTGGGGAGGTTTTTGGCTTTTTCGGTTATGAGTGGGGAGGGAGCGTGCGGAATTAAGGAGCAGCAGCAGCAACAAAATCGAATTAAAAACGAATTTTACACTTAATTTACGCGCAAAATCGTGGCAGGTCCGCGCCCCAAAATGCAGCGTCAGATTTTACTTGCCATAACGCCGACGAAACGAACCCACCCCATCCCGACTGCCGACGGTATATCAAGGACCAAAGTGTATGTACGATAAGTTATGTAGAATGCGGAGCAATAAATTGTGTGCAGCGCACGAATTTTACCTGCGGCACACCCACTCGAAGATTACTGAGCGAACGCAAAGAAAACGGGGGGAGGGGGAACAAAGGACATAAATAGCGCAGTCCGCACGTCTTGGAGTGAAAATGAAAAAATAAATTCGTATCGAATGGTAAAGTCGAAGGAAAAAATAAGCGAAAAACTTTGGTGAATAAGGAAAATTAATTTTTGCAATAGATTGTGGGCGTACGGAGAGAGTTGGGCGGGGAGGGAGAATTGGTAGGTGGGGGGTAAGGCAGGGTAAATCTACATAGAGATATTTTTGTATGTGTATGTTGTTGTCTGCATAGACGGAGACGGCGCTGATGCGGCAAACGATGAATTCGAAATGCGGCAAACGCGGCTACAACAACAACTACAACGCACTAAACTTGCAAAAGAAATGCCAAACACGAGCGCGACGACGATGACACACCTGTCGCAAGCGCAAGCACAGCGACAACAACAAGAACATCAGCAGCAGCAACAACAACAACAAATACAACATCGACGACAAGCAGGATCAGAGCATCGTCAACGACGGAAGCGATATCGACGAAGTTTAATGGCAGTCGAAAGTTTCATCGACTTAATTACGAACGTAACGAAAGCGAACAAAGTCAATGGCAACAACAATGACAACAACAAAAACGTACACAGAAATGTTGTGAACGGAAGCGTGTTGGCGGCTGAGAGAGAGGACATTTTTGAATTCATGGCAAGAAACGGCACAACAGCAACAAAAACAGTAACAACAACAACAACAACAGCGACAAGGACAACAGCGCGTACGACCAGCGCACTGCTACGAACGTTGGCTGCAAATATGGCAACAACGACAACGGCACATAAAACGGCAGCAGCAACAACAACAACAATAGCAACAACAGCAATGGACAATGCAAAAACAGAAAGTAATTATGCTGACAATGGCACAGCACAGCGGCAACTAAAGGTGAAGCATGGCAAGATGGATGATGATGTTGGTGCTGCTGCTGCTGCTGCTGCTGCTGGTCATGTTGCCGATGATGCCGGCGCTGATGTTGTTGGCAAGCGAGCTGACGAAAGCGGCGCCACTGTTGCTGTTGCTGCCAATGGCGATGGTGATGGCAATGCGGGCGATGAGTGGCAACGTCAGCAGCAATTCAAATATAACAACACCAACAACAACAACAACCGCGTTCAGAATAACACGAATAGAACGCTGCATGCTGATGAAAGTTTGAAAATCAATAACGTATTAAATCTCAATCAGAGCAATAATGACAAAGCAATTGATGATAATAACCACGACGCTGTTGTTGTTGTTGTTGCTGGCGTTGAGATTGGCAACGCACCGCCGAATGTTGTTGATGATGACGTTGATGAGGCGACTGACGAGAGCCGCAATGCCGCCAACGCAGCCGCGAGCGCCGCCAAGGTGAGGCGGTTTGTGGCGGCGGCAGTTGATGATTTCGATGCGACAGCGGCGACGGGCGTTGTTGCTGTTGACGGCGATAAGTCGCAACCGAAGCAGCGCAAACTTTTCTCAAAGGCTTTGCAGGATAATGTTTATGATGTGCCAAAGGTAGCTGCCGCCGTGAAGGCGACGCATAAAAATGAAGACATCGCAGGCGAGGGAGGCGAAGGCGACGTTGAAAATGCGTCGCGCATTTGGCTGGATTATGGAAAACTTGTTAATAATACGTTCGAGAATTCGATGGCAACGATGAGGGGTGTGGCGTTGCACGAGGTGGCAACAATGGCGACAGCAGCTAAAACTAGCAACAGACGACAAGCAACGCCAACGACGGCGCAGCATGGCGCAGTTGTCAACGACACGAAAGCGCGAGTACAAAGAAAAATTACACCAACAACAATAACAACAACAACAACAACAGCGAAGACAACAAGTAGTACGCAGCGCGCCATGGCGGATATTAATGAGATATCGATGGCATTGATGGCAGCCAAAGGCGATGGCTACGAAGTAAAAGTTGAAGGGAAAGCAAAAGCTGCAGCTGAAGTTGTCGCCAGCAATGCACCGCTGCGTAATTTGCCACTCGCCGTACAAACGGCCACAAAACCGCCAGTTGTCAAACCATTAAACAGTAATTTACGCACAACGGCCAAATCAGGTAAAACGCTTAAGAAAAACAACAACAACCATGGCCCACTGCAAGCTCACAACGGTAACGCGCCGAGTGCTGGTGACTGGAACGACGATGGCAACGTCGCTGAGGTCGCCATTATTGATGACGATAATCAAAATGACAGGCGACCAGCACCAGCCGCACAAATCGCATCAAAAGCAGAAGAATACCCAAACGCGAAAGCAAACGCCAACGTCAACGAAAACGTTGATGGCGCAATTGCGACGGACATTGGCAAAAACGCCAATGACAGCGATATGGCCAATGCGGCCAATGTGGCTGGTGTGCGCGCTGATGATGGAAATAATTTTCGAATCAATCGCCATAATGGCGTTGACATTGTTGATGGGGCACAAGTGGCAAATGATGCGTCAAATGATGAAAATAATGAAAATAATGAGAATGATTTAGCTGACAACTACGATGATGTAACAGACGCAGCGACAGTGAGTACTCGAGCAGCCGAAAGCGATATCATAAAAATTGATAAATTCAAATTGAATGACCATCGCCCGTCGCAGACGTTGTGGGCGGCGCCAGTGAAAGCCAGCGAAAGCGAGCATGTTCGAGCAGCGAACGCGGCCACTACAACTGAACGACAAACGATGGAGATAAATGAGCAGCCAACAGCAGTTGCTGGCGCTATGCATGCCACAACAACAGCAAAAACAACACTGGCTGCCGCTTTCGAGGAAGCGTTCGCTGTGTTGCCCAGCAGTGCAGCCGATGCGGCCAACAACATACGCCGAACAAACACAACAACAACTGCCACTATATTTGATACAACAACCACAACAGCAGCAGCAGCCTCAACCATCGTGCCCGTCGACGATGATCTCATGCTTAATGACGGTTTAATATTGCCAAATAACGCTGTCAACGCACCGCTGCCACAGCTGCCGGATGACGTTGATATAGTGAAACTGGAGGACACACACTCGAGCGAGGATGAAGTGTACAAGACGGTCGTTGATGTGCCGCACAAAGACCGCCGTCTCCAGCACACTCCGGCGACCCGCATTGCGTCGTCGCCCTTCGGCTATGTGTACGCACATCGGCGTCCGGTGCCCGCCAGCGCCGAGAACGAAGTGGTCAAGGGTCGCGACGAGGCGCCGAAATCGCTGGCGGCGCCGCCATTCGCGCTCAAGCCGCCCATTGTTAGCGAGACATACGACACGCCCAGCAAGCGCATTTTTGTCAATTTGACAATTGCCGCCGACGGCGACAGCAGCTCGGTGTACACGCTGCACGTGGCGGTGCCCATCAACGATGGCACGCAAAGTCTCGAGCAAGTGCTCACACACGAAAGACGCCACGAAAAGGACAACAACGAACAACGAGAACAAGAACAAGAACAGCCGCATGCCGCGAGCAGCGCCTATTGTGTGCCCGAGCCGCCGCCAACCATACCCGAGTGTCCGTGCAGCTGTGCCGATTTTATGCGACGCGCGCAATCCGCTCTCGCCGACAACAACGAAAGCGACGAGGCCGACGTTGTTGCCGAGCATGAGCGCATCGTTGACATTGACCGCGCACCCTTTGACCTGGACGCGCATGCAAACCTAGGTCCCCAAAATCACACAACCACCGCCTCACCAACATCATCTCCTCTAACCAAACGCACCGTCGCTCTCGGCGATGGCAGCGTCGGTGTTGCAACCACCGCTCGCCCCTCTAACGATGTGCTTGCTAGTAATAGTGATAATGATGTTCTTGATGCCGCTAATGATGTTAGTGCTAACGGTGTTGGTGTTAACGATGCTAACAAACGATTTGCATGCCCCGATGTTATGCCCATTCTGATACTTGAAGGTGATTGTTTTGGTGTTTTCTTGCTTCCTCTAACTACCGCAATCTACTTAGCGGTGCTTCTCAATCATGAACAACTAACTAATCCATGCGGCTGTAAAGTATTAACCAATGCTAATGATAATTTACAATAACAAACATAACAATAACATTAATTTAATGCTGATAATGTTGAATTGAATGTCACAACTAACAAAGAATCATTCATGTAGAACAGTGATGGCCATTCTACTACTCGCAAGTTGCAGTGAAATGGTTTCTGTGTGGAAATGCTTTGCAATTGAAAGCCATAAAAGCCTCTTAGATGCCTTCAGATTGTTTTTGGGTCCACATGGGGGTTAACCTACCCTAATTGCCACATGAGGAGCCCAATAGATTCGCGAGCACTGTATTGGTTCTAGGCCCGAGATGACCGTAAGGAAGCGTAAGGAAGCGCCGACGTCGATGCTGCTTGCGAGTATCAGAATGGCCCTCACGAATCTAGAACCAACACAATGCTCGCTCATGAATTGGACTCACCTAAGCGTTGGTCTAAACCACAAACCGAAGGCATCTAAGAGGTTTTTCAACTCTCCAATGCAAACCAACGTCACACAGAAACCCAATTTCGTTGATAGCGAAATATTAGTTTAAAAAATATATGTAATTAAAATATAAATTTCCAGACCGATCTGATGATTAGTTAGGAGACAGGAGCAGACTTCGGTTGGTCTGAAACACAAACCGACGGCATCTAAGAGGTTTTTCAACTCTTCCATGCAAACCAACGTCACACAGAAACCCAATCTCGTTGATAGCAAAATATTAGTTTAAAAAATACATTTAATTAAATAATGAATTTCCAGACCGATCTGATGATTAGTTAGGAGACAGGAGCAGACTTCGGTTGGTCTGAAACACAAACCGACGGCATCTAAGAGGTTTTTCAACTCTTCCATGCAAACCAACGTCACACAGAAACCCAATCTCGTTGATAGCAAAATATTAGTTTACAAAATAGAATTAGAAGACAGGTTTTTAGAGAAAGAGAAAAACTTTAAAGAAAGAAACTTTGATTTGAATCCGAAAAAAAATAACTAGCTGCAAAAAACTGCCTCAGAAGAACTACTTAACTAAATATGAACTCACTATTCAGAAATACATTCACTTCACCAGAAATAAATTTTTTCTGGAATCTAATCTCTACTGAAGCATATCATTCCACTTTCTAGACTGCTCCAGCTTCAGTATCAGAGCTAATGTTTCTTTAAAGTTGTGCTGACGACTGAAGGCTTGAAATTTCTTATCTCCACTGAGAAATTCAAAATATTAACCCAGACCACCCATCCAAATGAAAGTGATGCGACGAAAATGAAAGTCATGAGAACATTCAGCTTGCTTCGAGCCCGATTTCTAGCTCAAATTTTGGACCACTTTCTTCAGCCATAATCTAACCATAATAAAGTATTTGTTAGTTCTATCCTTAGAAAAGCTTTATGCTTTCCTACCATCTTTCAAGAAGATTTTAAAGCACCAATAAATTTCTAAATATTAAAGTTTGATGTTAGATTTTCAAAGAATTTTTAAGAATCTTTTTTGACGAAATTTTTTACATAATATATAATTTTATTAAAAACCAACGACCAACAAGTCCGCTAGTAAATAACAAATATTCAATAATGGAAACCAGAAATTTGTATATACTTATTTAACCCAACTTTAAATTGTAAAATGCAACATTAAATTTATAAAATTATTTTTACATTGAATTTCTTTATTTGGCTGAACTCTTCTCACATAAGCGAAAAAATGTTTCAATAATCAAATATTAAATTGAAAATTGTGTTTGTCAAACATAACCTCACTTCATGTTAAATGCATTATTCACCGTTTAATATTTACTTCACTTCAATAAATACACACCATACCATAATCACCTGAGGGACAGAAATTGGCAAAACATAAATAAATATTTGGCAAACTCATTAAAAACGCATCACATTCCAGTTGCATTGCGTACGCATGTTCGACTTAACCTAACTTTTAAGTGGATTTTTTTTTGTTTACATCGTTTAACCGCATAATTTCAACCACAACTGCTTAAATGGACTGAACGACACGAAATATACTCATTATGAAATTTATATTGACTAGAAATACAAAATTAATCATACTTAGCAACAATTGTGGCGTATTGAGTTGAAAACCACGAAATATTAGCAAAGTGCTTAAGTGGATTTACATGAATTGAGATGCGCAACTTTGTAATAGAGTCGCAGAAAAATTGAATTCGAATAAAGAAGTCGCTCTATTATCAACATCGACGAATTCATACATAAAATGAAGAAATTAAAGAGTTTAAATGACAACCGAAAAATTGGCTGTGGACGAGGATCAGTTCAGATATGTGTCACCGGATCTTCAGATTAGAAAATTGTTAAGAGTGTTCAGAACAGATGGTTGTGAAGCTTTTTAATGTTAGAGCTTTGTGAAAGGTCTTTGGATAAAATCAGATCAT
This sequence comes from Melieria crassipennis, assembly GCA_963668005.1. NCBI lineage: Eukaryota > Metazoa > Arthropoda > Insecta > Diptera > Ulidiidae > Melieria > Melieria crassipennis. Next base: position 79,199,252 of record OY764962.1, on the reverse strand, counting down.
ATCTTTGTGAACAGTGTTCAGATCAGATCTCTGTGAATAGATTTTTGTAAGGGATCTTCAAGTCAGATATATGTGAAGAATCTGTATAGGGTTGTTAGAGATTAGATGGCATCAAATCTAAGTGAACAGTTTTTAAATCAAATCTTTGTGAAAGGTCTTCAGGTTCAATGTTTGTATATGTGTTGTAGATCACGTATTTTGAAGAGTCTTTTTAGGTAAGGTTTTCATGAAGAGTCTTTAGGCGAACTTTTTGTGGGGATAGATTTGTGTGAATAGACATAAAATTGTGAAGGATCTTCAGATTAGATCTTTGTGAAAGGTCTTCAGTTCAAATCAATCTAGTAAAATCTTCAGATCAGATCTTCGGGAATCAGATCTTTGTAAAGTATTTTCAGATCAAATATTTGTGAAGTGTTTTTAGATCAGATCTTTGTTAAAAGTCTTCAGATCAAATCTTTTAAAATAGTCTTCATATTAGGAGGATTGAAAGGATTAGAAGAGTCTTTAGGTTGGGTCTTTGTAGAGATGAGATTTCTGTGAATAAGCATAAGATCTCAGATTAAATTTTTGTGAAAGGTGTTCAAGTCAGATCTTTGTCAAAGATCTTTAGATCACATCTTTGTGAAAGGTCTTCAGATAAGTTTTTTGTGAAGGGTCTTTAGGTAAGTTTTTTGTGGAGATCAGATTTCTGTGAATAGACATGAGATCTCTGTGAAGGGTCTTCAAATTAGATCTTTGTGAAGTATCTTCAGATAAGATCCTTGTGAAAGGTCTTCAGTTCAGATCAATCTTGGTACGATAACATTTTTGTAAATATCTTCAGATCAGATCTCTGTGAACCAGATCTTTGTAAAGCATCTTCAAAACAAATCTTTATGAAGTGTTTTCAGATCAGATCTTTGTTAAAGGTCTTTAGATCAAATAGTTTTAAATGGTCTTCAGATTAGGAGGATTAGAAGCATTAGAAGAGTTTTTAGGTTAGATCCATAGTAAAGATCAGATTTCTGTGAATATAAATAGATTAGATCTTTGTGAATGATCTTCAGATTAGGTCTTTGTGAATGGCCTTCAAATCAGATCTTTGCGAAAGATTTCAGATCACTTCTTTGTGAAAGGTCTTTTTGAAAAGTCTTATGAAAGGTCTAATGAAGAATCTTTTTGTGAAGGGTCCTTAGGGAAGCTTTTTGTGATACGATTTTTGTGAATGGACATAAGACCTTTGTGAAGGATCTGCTGATCAAATCTAAAGGAACTCCAATTCAGATGTTTGTGAAGACTCCTTAGATGAGCTCATTGTTAAAGGATTTGACATTTGGTTTTTGTTGAGATCGGATCTCTGAGAAAAGACTTCAGGTCAGATCTGTTTGAAGGATCTTTAGATAAGATCTTTGTAAAGGAGCTTTTGATTCGATTTATACAAAAGTACTTTTTTTGAATGAATGATCTCTTTTTGAAGGGTTTTTAAATCATGTTTTTGTAGAGATGAGATCTCTTTAAACAGACTTTGAGTAAAACTCTTGTGAAGGATCTTCAGATAAAATCATTGTGAAAAATGTTTAGATTAGATCTTCGTGAAAAGCTTTCGATCTGGTTTTTATAAAGGAGGGAAATCTTGGCGAAAAGTGGACAAATCATTACACATACTCGAACTTATCGATTTAAAAGTTTTTTGGAGAATTACAACAACTGAGCGATCATCTTGACAGTACTTTACATATTAAGCACAAATTTTGACATTTTCGGGTACTAATTTTGAATAACAGCCGCAGCCGCCGTGGCTCAGTTGGTTAGTGCGTTGGACCGCGAGTCGCAGGCAGCAACCTCAGGTTCAAATACTGCCTGTAATAACACCTAAAAAAATAACGGGAAAACTCGTTTTCTCTTTCGGTGGCTGTCCTCTCAGCTGGAAATGGCAAACCTCTGAGAGTAAAAATTGCCTATGATAAAGCTCCCAACCTGCCGTTCGGAACCGGCATAAAAACTGTAGGTCCCTTCTACCCGCGTACAAATTCACACGCACAACACGGGTAGTTGCGGGAAGCTAGGCCTTAGTCTCGCGAAAGCGGGCTGTCGTGCCAGTCAATTATTATTTATTATTATTATTAATTTTGAATAACAGTGTTGTATACTCGTATATGACTCGGTCAGAAAATTCAACCGACCCTCGAGATTGAAAAAATCTACCAAATTTGTATTTTTCTTGACCTTGTTACGGTATTTAGTAGTAATGTACATGATATATGTATCACATATCATCATTATGATTATGTACAAATACATACATACAATATCGCATATATATAAACGCATTCATCCACATAAATATTTGTACGCATTCGCACTTTTGTCTAAACAAACATCGCCTCTCTGTTTCTGTTGTTCTTTTCGTGTGTCGTCATTTTGCGCTGCATTCGCTTCCGCGTCGCACAGGCGCTCGCACATTCCCGGCTCGCAGTTTTCCACCGGACGGCACCACCTTCGGCCAGATCACGCTCGGCCAGAAGCTGACCAAGGAGATTCAGCCGTACAGCTACTGGAACATGCAGTTCTACCAATCGGAACCGGCCTACGTGAAGTTCGACTACACCATACCGCGCGGCGCGTCGATCGGCGTGTACGGGCGCCGCAATGCGCTGCCCACGCACACGCAGTACCACTTCAAGGAGGTGCTGAGCGGCTTCAGTGCCAGCACTCGGACTGCGCGCGCCGCACACGTAAGTACGGGGCTTTGGTTTTTGGGGGCTGGCGAGACGCTTTTGAAGCTTTAACTAGCTCAACGCTTTTGTACTAAAACCTAAACTAACTGCTTCGAATAACAACACAAATGTGTTCTCTATGTTTTTCTCGTTTCTCATCCCACACACCTACACGCACACACATACACACTCACTCTAAATATGCCACATTCCATCTCATCGAATGTCACAAATGGCGCTTTGTGTTCTCATTGCGTTGCGTCAACCTCCAACTCCCTTCCCACACCATGTCATCGTCACTCGGACTGTTTTTGGCTCGCTGCGCAGTTGTCGATTACGCGCGAAGTCACCCGCTACATGGAGCCCGGCCACTGGTTTGTCTCGCTGTACAACGACGACGGCGACGTACAGGAGGTGACCTTCTACGCGGCCATCGCCGAGGACATGACACAGAATTGCCCGAACGGCTGCTCCGGCAACGGCCAGTGCCTGCTTGGCCATTGCCAGTGCAATCCGGGCTTCGGCGGCGACGATTGCAGCGAAAGCGTCTGTCCGGTGCTGTGCTCGCAGCACGGCGAATACATCAACGGCGAGTGCATCTGCAATCCGGGCTGGAAGGGCAAGGAGTGCTCGCTGCGGCACGACGAGTGCGAAGTGGCCGATTGCAATGGGCATGGCCACTGCGTGAGCGGCAAGTGTCAGTGTATGCGCGGCTACAAGGGGAAATTCTGCGAAGAAGGTAGGCGCTCCCGCGCGCGACTGGATCGAACGACATCAGTGTCACTCATAGATCTTAGCAAATCTTTAGGAATTCCATTCAAAAAGCCAACGTCTAACTGTTTGTCTTTTCTTCTGCCATTTAGTTGATTGTCCTCATCCCACCTGTTCGGGTCATGGCTTCTGTGCGGACGGCACTTGCATCTGCAAGAAGGGCTGGAAGGGCGTCGACTGCGCGACCATGGACCAAGACGCACTACAATGTCTGCCCGACTGCTCCGGCCATGGCACCTTCGATCTGGACACGCAAACCTGCACCTGCGAGACAAAGTGGAGCGGCGACGATTGCTCGAAGGAGCTGTGCGATTTGGATTGCGGTCAGCATGGCCGTTGCGTGGGCGATGCCTGCACCTGTGACGCCGAATGGGGCGGCGAGTACTGCAACACGAAGCTGTGCGATACGCGCTGCAACGAGCACGGCCAGTGCAAGAACGGCACCTGTCTGTGCGTGACCGGCTGGAATGGCAAACACTGCACGATCGAGGGCTGCCCGAACGGCTGTTCGGCGCACGGACAGTGCCGTGTCAGCGGCGAGGGCCAGTGGGAGTGTCGCTGCTATGAGGGCTGGGACGGACCGGATTGTGGCATAGCGCTGGAACTCAACTGTGGCGATAGCAAGGACAACGATAAAGGTAAGCTGGAGCTGTACAGGATCTATAACAGTTTGATGATAAAATTGTATACATTGTATAACAGTTTTGTTGCACCTCAAGCAGTCCATATGTGTTTTTTAGCAAGATTCCTAAAAAGTGTATAACAGCCAACAATGTTGCATTGGTATGACAGTTTAGAGCAGCGATGCCCAGCTCGAAGCTCATTTGGCTAACTTGGCTCACAACAACATCACTGTGGCTTACTTTGTCTGAATTACAACAAACACAAAATTCGTTGGCTCGCTCCGGCTCAACAAAAACAAGTGGCCGCCTTGAGGTGGCTAGGCCTGGGTTTTGCTTTACTACAGTTCAGAGCTCATGCATTCGTCTTTTCGTCACTGACTTTTGTGCCTGGCTTTGTCATTCGCAAAGCTATGTTTTGATCATTGTTGATGTTGTTGTAGTTTGGCTTACAAAAATATTATCTTCTTCTGAGTTCATTTTACCAACGCTAAAGTTAAATTATGAGAAGAGGATACATTACTCTGGGAAAAAAATTTGGCGCATTTTATTGTTAGTTTAAATTTTGTCTAAAATATATCTACAATGATATTGAAATGTAATTATGACTACAAAAATGTTTTAAAAATGGTTTTGAACCTGATTTCTGACATGACTTCTGTCGTAAACATTTAAACTTTACGCACTTTTCTCACGAAATCACGTTTTCCAAAACTGTGACCAATTTTCAAGGCTTAAAATATCCTGTAAAATGAATTGTCCAAAATGGTTTTCTACGTTTTTTTAAATTGAGCCCAATTTTACTCACGAACTACATCAGTAGTGATAGTTTTTCCTATGACGAAATCACATTTTCCAAAACTGTGACCTAAGTTACTCGAGCAATTTTCAAGGCTTAAAATTGCCTGTACAATGAATTATTCAAAGTGGTTTTTACAGGGGCGGATTCAGAAAAATATTTTGGGGGTTTCAAGAACTAATTCTTTAATATTCATAAAATGCCAAAAAATGCTTTTTAATTTTTATGTAGTTTTAAGGTCGACCCTAATATTTTGGGGGGGAGGTTTCAACCTCCCAAACCCACTGAATCCACCACTGGGTTTTACGATTTTTTAAATTGAGCCTAATTTTACGCACTTACTACATCTGTACCTCTTTGTAAAGGATGACCATATAGTGATAGTTTATCCTATAGGGATGTCTCAGCAACTGTCAAAGGCCTCGATAGCTCAGCGGGTAGCGCGCTGGCTTCTCATACCGAGCGCCCCGGGTTCGATTCCTGGCTTGGGCTGGAAAAAACACTCGTCTACTTCTATCGCTATCCACATGAAGGGAATGAGAATTACAAGAATCGCACAAGTGCGCTCTTGGCAGGCAATGGCAAAACCTCCAAGTGTGAAAGAAAAACTGCCCATCGCCGTTCGGATTCGGCGTTAAACTGTAGGTCCGCTCCCCTCCCTTTCCCCATCCGTTTGAAATGTGTGGTGTATCACATGTTGAAAAAACAGTGTTGCATACGCATTTCAAACGGGTGGATTCTGTGGTATCACAACGGGCCCATTAAGAGGCCTAAGTGTGTCTCATACAGAGGCAGCCACCTCAACCTAACCTAACCTAACCTTGCCATTTCATCATAGATCGTTTAACAATTGTCGAACGTGTAAAATAATTTTTTTGAAATATGGAAATTCAGGCTCAGTTGTGAGTACTCAGCATGAAATTCGTCCCGAGGTCAGTCGTCTTAATGGCTTCAGTGCGCAGGCAATTCGTTGCACCGCTTAAAAGTTTGAGCGTGAGTACATTCTTTGGTCCTGAAGCCACCACTAGTGTCAAAAAAGACCCAAAAATATCAACACCATGCCGGAAAAAAGCTGAAAAAAATAGTGGGCAGAGTCATCAAAAAATGGACCGACCTCTCAAAGCACTGCCAGCAAAGCCGAGTATACCATTTGTATGATGTGCTCTTCTATAAAGAATGACATGAATATAGCTTCAAAATAACCCCAGAATCAATTTGATTTCTTACACATCGTTGTTGTTTTATTTCAATTTATTTCTTATTGTTCTTATCTGGTCACCCTTTATAAGAATTTAAATTTTTTTCTCAAGGCTTTACAATTTGATCTACTTTTTTTATCATATTTAATAAATTTTTTACATTTTAGATGGTCTTGTCGATTGCGAGGATCCCGAATGCTGTGCCAGTCATGTCTGCAAGACATCGCAATTGTGCGTCTCGGCGCCGAAACCCATTGACGTTCTTCTACGCAAACAGCCGCCGGCCATTACGGCTTCGTTCTTCGAACGCATGAAATTCCTTATCGACGAGAGTAGTTTGCAAAACTATGCCAAGTTAGAGACCTTCAACGAAAGGTTTGTTATTTTGCGTTGCCAATTTTGTTCGTTTAAAGCCCAAGTTTAGTTTTATGTATATCTATGTTTAAGTTCAAACAAAACCTGAAAGCAATCGTCATTGGGATACATTAAGTTTTCGGTTAACAAAATTGCCCAATTGATTCATTTTCGAATAAGCTAAGTGTACAGTAAATTTGAATATATATTATATAGACAAAACCCCAAAATAGTTTGCTTTTTAGTTGTTTCGTTTTCTATGTTTAAAGTTTAATCTTTTGATTTTCGTGCCCACGTCTAAAATCCTAATCCTCGTTATTCCCCAACCCCCCACAAAACAAAAGCCAACAATTGGTAATGTGTCAATAGAAACTGTCCAAAACTGTCCTGTGTTATTGTTGTACCCGTATATGTATATCCCACCAGACTCCCACAACGAGTATCGAAAATTTGAAACCAAAATAAACGTAGTGATTAAAAACTCCAACACTAACGAACAAAAATCGTGTGCGTACGTTTACTAAAATTCGTCAGCATTTTACTAATTAATATTTAAGGCTTATAAATAGTTAATGAATTACTAAGTTGCTAATTGTTTAATTAATTGATTGACTAAATGTTAGGCGTCTAAGCAAATGGGTTCGTTATTTAAGAAGGGAATTACATTTTGTATGGCCAGCCAAATCAATTTGAAATTGGTTTTGTTATGCCTTAATACAACAAATGCAACAAATGAACAATGCAATGCAACAACGCTAATTCAATTAATTTTCTCTACTCTTTTCTTCTCTTACACGCGCGCCCTAACCACTAACCAATACTACCACCACAACCGCCACCATCACTCACACCAACAACACTACTACTAATTCATGTGTGTGTGTGTGTGTGTGTGCACTGAACAATCAATGCTTTAACAAAATAATTACACAACAAAATATTAATAAAACTGCGCCACACACAATGGCACATAACTTCTGGCCAAATTTCTTTTGAAAAATAACAATTTTCAAAAACTAACCTAAAATATTTGAAAAAAAAACAACAAATCAAAACAAACAATAAACACTAACAGCATTTTTTGGAATTATTTCAATGCAAGGTAAGCAAAAGCGCTCAAATAAAAAACTACTAACTACTGATTCGATGGTTGTTTGGTAATAATTTTCTTCTTTCTACATTATTTGTTTTTCTACTCTAGTTTTGATTTAAAGCTTTCACATATTTGACACTTTGATTATTGACTTTTCATAATTTACATTGGCCGTATTGTTTTTTTTTATTATTTATAAGTTTTAAATTATTTAAAAATTACTTTAACATACCATTACAATTTCATCATCAACACTTTTCACAAAAAAATTAATGAAAATAATATAGAATCGAAACCATTTTTGAGGTTATGTCTGTAGTACACTTTATTACTGTAGTGATACCCTCTTTCTCCATATTTTCAATCATTTGTTCAAGTTTTGCTTTAAAAAGTTTATACATTCGCATCGACTGTTTCACCAGAGTCGTACGTTTACCACAAACCATAATAATTCCAAGTAACCTACGCCAGGCTTAACCCTACGCTGCAGCAGTTTATAATAACTTTTAGAAAAATACAAAATTACAAAAATGCCTAAACATCCACTGCGACACAAACTATTAAAAAAATTTGCCGAAATTTCAATTGTTCAGCAGTGTAGGGTGACTTTTCACTGACAATGCCAACAAAAAATTCACAATGAACACTGTAAATAGGTACAAGCACACCCTGTTTAAAGCGTACTTCATATTCACCTTCAATTGTGAACCTTATGTGTTGAAAATTCTACCACAACCAGCTAGTCTACAAATCTACAAAGTCGTTTATGTTCTGTGCGTGTGTATTTGTATGCATTTTATTATAATTTCGTCAAGTCTTTTATAATTCATAAGCATTTTGTTTCTTTACTTAAGTCAATTCGTAATGTAATCATTTGTTAAGTCTGATTTTGTTCATGCTTGTTATTTAGTTAGTAGTTTGACTCTTAATATGTGTAGGTATGTAAAACCTCTGAAGAGACGTGCGAATATTTGCAGCAAAGCTAACTTATTGGTACAAACTAAAGATGTCAGAATTCCACTAAATGTGACAGAAGACATAATTAATGCTACTCTCTGTCTTAGATCAATACAAAAAGATTGATTCGAAACTATGTGTACACATTTTGTTGGACTTCTCTCACCACACACTTTAGCTATTTCGAATATTCGCCACGTCTCTGTCTCGCTCTTCGAAAATTGTTTGCGCCCAGCCAACGCCAACATATCTCCACTAATCTTTCTCTTCCCTCTCTTTCTCTCTTAAACCCATTTGCAGTCGCTCCGCTGTCATACGCGGCCGTGTCGTCACCTCGCTGGGCATGGGCCTAGTGGGCGTGCGCGTCTCCACCACAACTCTCCTCGAAGGTTTCACGCTCACCCGCGACGATGGCTGGTTCGATCTGATGGTGAATGGCGGCGGCGCTGTAACACTACAATTCGGCCGCTCGCCCTTCCGGCCGCAATCGCGCATTGTACAAGTGCCCTGGAACGAGGTGATCATCATCGATGTTGTAGTCATGTCCATGTCCGAGGAGAAGAGCGTGCAGCCAGCGCCGCATACGTGCTTCTCGCACGATTACGATCTCATGAAGCCGGTGGTGTTGGCCTCGTGGAAGCACGGCTTTCAAGGCTCTTGTCCCGATCGCAGTGCCATCTTGGCCGAGTCGCAAGTCATTCAGGAATCGCTACCCATACCCGGCACTGGCCTGAATTTGGTGTATCATTCGTCGCGCGCTGCCGGCTATCTGTCCACCATAAAGCTGCAGCTGACGCCCGAAATCATACCCGACACACTGCATCTCATACATCTGCGCATCACCATCGAGGGCATTCTGTTCGAGCGCGTCTTCGAGGCCGACCCTGGCATTAAGTTCACATACGCTTGGAATCGCCTGAACATCTATAGACAGCGCGTTTATGGTGTAACGACGGCCGTGGTCAAAGTGGGCTACCAGTACAGCGACTGCAAGGACATCATCTGGGATATACAAACTACCAAACTGTCCGGCCATGACATGTCCATCTCAGAGGTCGGCGGCTGGAATTTGGACATACACCATCGCTACAACTTCCACGAGGGCATCTTGCAGAAGGGCGATGGCTCGAACATCTACTTGAAGAACAAGCCACGCGTCATACTCACCACCATGGGCGACGGTCATCAGCGTCCGCTCGACTGCAACGAGTGCGAAGGTCTGGCCATCAAGCAACGTCTCTTGGCTCCGGTGGCCTTGGCCTCCTCGCCCGACGGCAGCCTCTATGTGGGCGACTTCAACTACATTCGTCGCATCATGACCGACGGTACCATACGCACTGTGGTCAAGCTAAACGCCACGCGTGTGTCCTATCGCTACCACATGGCGCTCAGTCCACTCGACGGCACACTGTACATCTCAGACCCCGAATCGCATCAGATCATACGCGTGCGCGACACCAATGACTTTTCGCAACCGGAGAAGAACTGGGAACCCATTGTCGGTTCGGGTGAACGCTGCCTGCCTGGCGACGAGGCACACTGTGGCGATGGAGCATTGGCCAAGGATGCCAAGCTGGCCTATCCCAAGGGCATTGCCATCTCGAGCGACAACATACTTTACTTCGCCGACGGCACCAACATACGCATGGTCGATCGTGATGGCATCGTCAGCACCCTCATTGGCAATCACATGCACAAGTCTCACTGGAAACCCATACCGTGCGAGGGCACTCTCAAGCTCGAAGAAATGCACCTGCGCTGGCCCACCGAACTGGCCGTGAGTCCGCTCGACAACACGCTCCACATAATTGACGATCACATGATTCTGCGCATGACGCCGGATGGGCGCGTTCGCGTCATTTCTGGACGACCATTACACTGTGCCACCACCACCACTTCGGCCTATGACTCCGACTTGGCCACGCACGCCACCCTCGTCATGCCGCAGTCAATCTCGTTCGGACCTATGGGTGAACTGTACGTAGCCGAGAGCGACTCGCAACGCATCAATCGTGTTCGTGTCATACGCACCGACGGACGCATTGCGCCCTTCGCCGGAGCCGAATCGAAGTGCAATTGTCTGGAGCGCGGCTGTGACTGCTTCGAGGCGGAGCATTTCCTCGCCACGAGCGCCAAATTCAACACCATCGCAGCACTCTCTGTCACACCGGATGGCCATGTGCACATTGCCGATCAGGCCAACTATCGCATACGTTCGGTAATGTCGAGCATACCTGAGGCAAGTACTTCGCGCGAATACGAGATCTTTGCGCCGGACATGCAGGAGATCTACATCTTCAATCGCTTCGGGCAGCACGTCTCCACCCGAAACATACTCACTGGCGAAACAACGTACGTCTTTACCTACAACGTCAACACTTCGAATGGCAAACTCAGCACTGTGACCGATGCGGCAGGCAACAAGGTCTTCCTGCTGCGCGACTACACCTCTCAAGTCAATTCCATCGAGAATACGAAGGGTCAGAAGTGTCGCTTGCGAATGACGCGCATGAAAATGTTGCACGAACTCAGCACGCCCGACAACTATAACGTCACATTCGAGTATCACGGTCCCACCGGTCTCCTGAAAACCAAACTGGACTCGACCGGTCGCTCGTATGTCTACAGCTATGACGAATTCGGCCGCCTGACCTCGGCTGTAACACCCACTGGGCGCGTCATCGAACTGGTGTTCGATCTCAGTGTCAAGGGCGCGCAAGTCAAGGTTTCTGAGAACGCACAGAAAGAATTGTCCATGCTGATACAGGGTTCGTCCGTATTGGTGCGCAACGGTGAGGCCGAATCGCGCACGTCCGTCGAACTGGATGGCTCCACAACGAGCGTCACACCGTGGGGACACACCATACAAATGGAAGTGGTGCCATACGCCATTTTGGCCGAGATTAATCCCGTCATAGGCGAGAGCTACCCGGTGCCCGCTAAGCAACGCACTGAAATTGCCGGTGATCTGGCCAACCGCTTCGAGTGGCGCTACTTTGTGCGCCGCATGCAGCAAGGCAAACAGGGCAAAGGACAGCGGCCAGTGTCGCAGGTCGGACGCAAGTTGCGCGTCAACGGCGACAACGTGCTGACACTCGAATACGATCGCGAGACGCAGTCAGTGGTGGTTGTAGTGGACGACAAGCAGGAGCTGCTCAATGTCAGCTATGACCGTTCGGCGCGTGCAGTTAGTTTTCGGCCACAGTCCGGAGACTATGCCGATGTCGATCTGGAATATGATCGATTCGGACGACTGGTCAGCTGGAAGTGGGGCGTGCTGCAGGAGGCCTACACGTTCGATCGCAACGGCCGCTTGAATGAAATCAAATACGGCGATGGCTCGTCTATGGTTTATGCGTTCAAGGACATGTTCGGTTCGCTGCCCCTGAAGGTCACCACCCCGCGACGCTCCGACTACTTGCTGCAGTACGACGATGCTGGCGCGCTGCAGAGCCTGACGACGCCACGCGGCCATATACATTCGTTCTCGCTGCAGACTTCGCTTGGCTTCTTCAAATACCAGTACTTCTCGCCCATCAATCGGCATCCATTCGAGATTCTGTACAACGATGAGGGACAAATTCTTGCCAAGATCCATCCACACCAATCGGGTAAGGTTGCCTTTGTGCACGACTCGGCGGGCCGTCTCGAAACCATATTGGCCGGTCTGTCCAGCACACATTACACCTACCAGGACACCACCAGCCTCATCAAGTCGGTTGAAGTACAGGAGCCCGGATTTGAGCTGCGACGCGAATTCAAGTACCACGCAGGCATACTAAAAGACGAGAAAGTGCGCTTTGGCTCCAAGAACTCGCTCGCCTCTGCGCACTACAAGTACTCGTACGACGGCAATGCGCGTCTGAGTGGCATCGAGATGTCCATCGACGACAAGGAGCTGCCCACCATACGCTACAAGTACAGCCAAAACTTGGGCCAGCTCGAGGTGGTGCAGGACCTGAAGATAACACGCAACGCCTTCAATCGCACCGTCATCCAGGACTCGGCCAAGCAGTTCTTCACCATTGTCGACTACGACCAGCACGGCCGCGTCAAGAGCATCCTGATGAACATCAAGAGCTCCGATGTGTTTCGCTTGGAGCTCGACTACGACCTACGCAATCGCATCAAGTCGCAGAAGACCACCTTCGGCCGGTCAACCGCCTTCGACAAGATCAACTACAACGCCGACGGCCATGTCATCGAAATACTGGGCACCAACAACTGGAAGTATCTGTACGACGAAAACGGCAACACCGTCGGCGTCGTGGACCAAGGCGAGAAGATCAACTTTGGCTACGACATTGGCGATCGTGTCATACAGGTGGGCGATGTGGAGTTCAACAACTATGACGCGCGTGGCTTTGTGGTGCGTCGCGGCGAACAGAAGTACCGCTACAACAATCGCGGCCAGCTGATACACGCCTTCGAGCGCGATCGCTTCCAGGCGTGGTACTACTACGACGACCGCAGCCGACTGGTGGCGTGGCACGACAGCAAAGGCAACGTAACGCAGTACTACTACGCCAACCCGAAAACACCGAAGCTCCTCACGCACGTGCACTTCCCGAAATTGTCCAAGACGCTGAAGTTCTTCTACGATGATCGCGATATGCTGATTGCAGTCGAGAGCGCCGAACAGCGCTTCTACGTGGCCACCGATCAGAACGGCTCGCCGCTGGCCTTCTTCGATCTGAACGGCAGCATTGTGAAGGAGGTGAAGCGCACGCCCTTCGGCCGCATCATCAAGGACACGAATCCGGACTTTTTCATACCAATCGACTTCCACGGCGGTCTGCTGGATCCCAACTCCAAGCTGATCTACACCGAGACACGACACTACGATCCCACCGTGGGCCAGTGGATGACGCCGCTGTGGGAAACGCTCGCCACCGAGATGTCTCATCCGACAGATGTCTTCATCTATCGCTACCACAACAACGATCCCATCAATCCAAACCAGCCGCAGAACTACATGATCGACCTGGAATCGTGGCTGCAGCTCTTCGGCTACGATCTGCGCAGCATGCAGAGCTCCAAGTACACCAAAGACGCACAGTATGTGCCGCAGGCGTCGATCAAATCGAATACGCTGGCACCGGACTTTGGTGTCATCTCCGGCCTCGAGTGCATTGTTGAGAAGACGAACGAGCGCTTCAGCGACTTTGACTTTGTGCCGAAGCCATTGCTCAAGATGGAGCCGAAGATGCGCAATCTGCTGCCGCGCGTCAGCTACCGGCGCGGCGTCTTCGGCGAGGGTGTGCTGCTGTCGCGTATTGGCGGCCGCGCACTGGTCAGCGTGGTCGACGGCTCGAATAGCGTGGTGCAGGATGTGGTCTCGTCGGTGTTCAACAACTCCTACTTCCTCGATCTGCACTTTAGCATACACGATCAGGACGTGTTCTACTTCGTCAAGGACAACGTGCTCAAGCTACGCGACGACAACGAGGAACTGCGCCGTCTGGGCGGCATGTTTAACATATCAACGCACGAGATCACCGATCACGGAGGCGCAGTGGCGGCCAAGGAGCTGCGACTGCACGGACCCGACGCAGTCGTCATCATCAAGTACGGCGTCGATCCCGAGCAGGAGCGGCATCGCATCCTCAAGCATGCGCACAAGCGCGCCGTCGAGCGGGCGTGGGAGCTGGAGAAGCAGCTGGTGGCGGCCGGCTTCCAGGGACGCGGCGACTGGACCGAAGAGGAGAAGGAGGAGCTGGTGTCGCACGGCGACGTCGACGGCTGGATCGGCATCGACATACACAGCATACACAAGTACCCGCAGCTGGCCGACGATCCCGGCAACGTGGCGTTCCAGCGCGACGCGAAACGCAAACGCCGAAAGATCGGCAACAATCATCGCTCGGTCAAGTCGCGACGACAACAGAAGCTGCTCGATCTGAGCGCGTGAGTAAGCGTGCCAGACGATCGGGCGGCTGCCGAGGCGAACTCCGCGCACGTACGGCCATCTGACAGCGGCGCCGATGTCGAGCAGGAAGCGGATGTGCAGACATCGAACGAATACGAGACGACGAGCATGAACAGCAGAGCGTACGATGGCGAGGACTACGCGTACAGCTACGGCGACTACAGCAGCGCGCTGGGCAAGCACACAGACGAAAACGACTTATATGATTAGTATGTGTAATACTTAGAATTAAACTATTTACTGATGTGAACGGTATTTGTAAACAATTTGCTAATAAGACCGAAGATAGAGTTGAGGATTACGACGATGACGACGAATAGGAAGCGAAAAGGTTGAGAGCGAAGGCGCATCCATAAATATGTAAAATTGAGTAATGAATAAAACTAAAGTTTAGTCTTAAGCAGAAAACCACAAACAAACCCCGTCAACTCGACATGGAAAATGAGCGATTTTTAAAAACACAGCCAACCAACTGACAGATGGACATAAACCTTTAAAAGCAAACGTACCCGTAGTTGTGTGAAAACATACGTACTTACATACGTTTAAATAAATGTGAAGACATTTTTGCAACTCATTTCGAGGCAAATGTGCGCATAAATGTAGACGAACAAAAGTGTGTGCAGGTGTAGAGAGCAAAACGAAATACATGAAAACATTGAATAGGTCTGAGCAAGAAATTACGAGTAGAACATTATGAGCAAACAAATGTTGGCATCATGGATTTCAAACACTATATAGTTTTGTATAAAGTCAAGTGTAGTAAATATTCGTAAATTACAACTAAAACTGAGAGGGAAACTGTCGCATGTTAGCTGACTCGATGTGGCGCGAGTTGCTGTGACTCGGTGGTTTTGTATAATCGAGTGCTAACAACAATTGAAAACAACTCGTAATCAGTAAGTTAAGCAAGTATTAATCGACGTCATTGATTCCAATAGCAACAATTTAAGTTTAAAAGCAAATATCAAGAATAGCAACAACAAAAATCCGCATGGTGCAGTAATGGAATTATGTTGCAAGCATTAATCGCATAGCAGAAAAATATGAATAACAATAAAACGACATTAGATGCAGCAATAAACATTCAAAATAAACGCATCGACCGATCAGTTGTTGTCAATATTTATTAAAATTCATTGGCAAAAAAGAAAAATGTCGTTGGACTGTGAAAAATCCATAAATGCTCTGAACACAAAATATGTGATGGAACTCAAGCTGTCTGCTAATTATGTTGCCATATATAATTACATACATATAAACATACATACATACATAAACATACTCAGTTGTCTACTCAATTTTAAAAACACTCAACTGAAAACACGTTCACCATAAGTTCAGTGTCTCATAGGTTCTTAATATTATTTACGAGTAGTGCAGGATGGTCATCACTGGTCTAAAGCTTTAGCCTTAAATTGAAATTGTCGTTGTTGACAAAAATAACAAGACTACAAAAAACTTGGCTCATACATTTCGATAGGGATTTGAGAGTGCGAGATGAGCTGGAACGCATTAAACATTGAAAGTGAAGAGAGAAGTGAAGTGGGAAGTGAACCTCCTCGAGGTTGTTGAAGAGTATTTAAAGAAAAAACACAAAATCAAATCAAAGCAACCGATGTTATGGGAACGTAGAGAGCATCGACTTTTTTTTAGAAAACTTAACTTGAAGTTTTAATTTTTTTTAGTTTTAAACAGAATTACAAAGACAGCACATGATCCAAAAGACAGCACATTCAAATTTTGTAAATGCCTAAAATGGCCGCAATTTCCTGGAAAAATTCTGAAACAGAAAACATCGACAACTACAATTTCCTGGAAAAATTCTGAAACAAAAAATTTACAACTATAATTTCCTGGAAAAATTCTGAAACAGAAAAAATTTACAGAATGCACGGTAACTTAAAAAAAAACATTTCTTGAATCTGTCTTGGTCCAAAACTTGTAGGCAGAAGCAACTTGTATGGTGCATTTTTTAATATCTGAAATTGGTTGAGTTCTTCTGTAAAAATTCAGACAATTAAAGAAACACAAAACTTTACTTTGATTCATAAAACCTTTCATAGAACCAGAATTGGTCGAAAATTTGTAAACAGAAGCCACTTGTATGGTGCATTTTTAAATGCCTAAAATGAATGTAGCCATTCATTAAAAAATTCTGAAATAATAAATAAAGAAACAGAAAAAGTGTACAGAATGCACAGTAATTCATAAAATACTTCATGGATTCTGTTTAATTGGTCCAAAACTTGTAGGCAGAAGCAACTTGCTGGTGCATTTTTGAATGTCCGAATTGTTTGAATTCTCCTGGAAAAATTCTGAAAACTACAGAAAACAGTAAACAGTCAGTTATTCATAAAATCATTCATAGAATCAAAAAGGATCGAAAGCTTGTAGGCAGAAGGGACTGAAATGTGTGAAATATCCTTGAAAAATGTTGGCAATGAGAAAAAATAGAAAAAATTACGAAATACACAGAAATTCATAGAATCATGATTTGGTTGAAATCTTGTAGGCAAATGGAACATGTACATATGTTGCATTGTTTAATGCCTGAAGTGGCTGAATTTTCCTGGAAATATTCTGACAATTAGAGAAACAGAAAACTTCACGGAATGCACAGTAAATCACTCATAAATTCTCGCAAAATCTCCCCAAAATAATATCCTATGCAGGCCACTGGTCTGAGGTATGAGCCCTTTAGCACTGATGTGTTAAGAAGCAACCATCTTAGCTTTTTGGTACCACACAGGACCTACTCAGATCTCTCTTACTTCAGATTTCAAGAAAATTAACCGGACAGACAAATTGTTCCGTCAAAATGCTCATCAATCACAATCAATCTCTTCAAAACTCATTGAAATTTTGAAAGCTCACACAATCTCACAAAATTCGATTTGATTTTAAACTAAGATTTTATTAAATTTTTTACTTTGACACGCCTGACAGACCACAGTGGGATATTACATCTTCAGCAATTTTTTTCTACAAATTGTGATATATATTTCTATACGCTACATTTAACACATCGTACGATATAATATGATATGACATGACAATTTTCAAACTACACAAAATTGTTTTCCTCGAATCGTTAAACTGTGCAACATAAACATTTAGTTTATTCGCTATCAAACGCTATCGAACTTGTACAAGTTTTTCAAAGTTGTGTCACTCGAAATACAAAAAAAAAACTGTATAAAAGAAGCCTATTAATGGATAAATGTTTGAAATGCAATAAAATGAAATTAATTATTTTTAACAATTTATTATTAAACATTACATTATTACTATTGATTATTTTATACTTTTACAATTTTTAATAAATAATTATTTGTAAAAAAAACGTAATGCATTAAAACGTAAATTACGAGTAAATATTTATGGAGCACAATGGAAAATGCCATCTTATATTTAAAATAGTTTTTAATTTTGCCATATTATGAATTGCAAAATAATTCGCAAATAATTCGTACACTGGGCATTTTTTAAGGTGCATACATTTTTGTAAAAAAAATTTGTTTAAAAGTGTTTTCTTAAATTTGGGAATATTATGAAAATATTTGAAAATACTTATTAGGAAAATATTTGAAAATACAAAAATATTTGAAAATATTCTGAAAATATTTGAAAATATTACAAATATATTTTACAAATATTTGAATTTGTTAAATAATATTCTATAATTATAATTAAATAATTTCTATTTTTAAATCATTATTAACATTATTTTGTAATATTTTTTAATTTTTTTTTAATATGTACTTGAAAATGTTTTTTAAAAAATTTTAAAGTTCTTAGAAATATTATTTTGTTTTGTAATAGTTTACACATATTTTTGCACTTTTGTTCAAATATTTTAAAACATTTTTGTTATCTTTTGAATATTTTTAAATGTTTTTGAATATTTCGCTATATATTTTTATTTAAAATTTATTTTCAAATATTTTGAAAATTGTTTTTATTTCCAAATATTTTTTATGTTTCTATTTGTAAATATTTTTCTTATATTTTCAAATGCTTTTTAATATTTCCAAACATTTTAAAATTTTTTTTTTAAATTCTAAACATTTTAAAATATGTTTTTATATTTTCGAAATTTTTTTATATTTTTTAATATTTTCAAATATTTTCAAATAGTTTTTGATATTTTGAAATATTTTTAATTATTTACAAATATTTTTCATATTTTTCAACATTTTCAAATGTTTATTTTTGATATGTTTAAAATTTATTATTTAAGGCTTAATGTATAAAAAATTAATTTTTTACATTTTACAATTTAATTTCACTGTTTTTTTGTTGTGCGAAATTGCAATTTTCAATGTCTTTGTTTGGACGTCCATTACACTTGCGTACACGGTTTTGGACCAGAACAGCTGAATGCACTTTTAAGGTATTTTTTGACGTTGATTAAGAGTTAGCAGTCTATTTTTTATCAGGTTGGATTTTTTAGAAAATGAATAAGAAATTTTTTTCCAAAAATTATCGGTTCAATATCTAACAATAAATCCAAAATTAAAATGGAGTAGAAGTGGAGTGCAATAGAAGACGATGGTTCATATGTTTCTGGGTCCGTCTCTCATGTGAACAACTATCAGCACTGGCTCAACATATCCCCTTCTCAGAAAACGTGGTTTTTTCTTGCATTTCTTATGAAATCTTGAAATTATTCTTCTTGCTCCTCACGAGTTCTGCCCAAGTTTTTTGGGAAAAATCCAGTTAAGAATGCAGGAAATGCATTTCCTTCTGTATTGGATACCCATTTTGCAAAAGATTCGCAATATTTTCTTGTATTCGTTGCTCTTGAGGAAGGTTTGCCGTTGACAATGGAACTCTATTTACCACATTTCATTTCATCTTTCCATGCTTCCGTAGACCATTAGCATTTAGTTAAGTTGTGGTCATTCATCAATGTTCTAATATCTGATACCAAAAATATATTCAATCTTCGGTTTTGGCATAGAAAATGCTGAGAAAGAGTTTTACCAAGTCAAGTCCAGCCCTTTACGAAACTCTTCATAAGGCCAAGTTTTACGTGTAAAGGTGGCTGCAATAAAGAATAGGATTGACCAGTGTTTAGTAGAGACATTATGTGGATCAACTGTCCCATAGGCAAAGAAAACGACAGTATTTCGTGAAGCCAATTAATTTTTATTCACTGTGGGTTTATTTACATCCAATAAGTTGGCTTATACTACGAAAGATTTGGTTATGAAAATACAGTTTAATTCAGTTCAGTTTTATTTGGCGGAAAGGGGGTGGAATACAAAACGTTTGAGGCAAATACCATTTGAATTCTATGTTAGGAGGGATTTGAACCGCAAAACCCCCTTCAAAATGCGCCACTAGTGTTTTGACAAAGCAAGTAGTTTTTTCGACAAGTGCATTCAGCCGTAAGGATATGAAAAATCCAAGCAATAGAGTGGAAAATGGACTACGAATCTGAGTTCAACGCGCAAAAATCCATGAGGAAACATGTCTTTGTCTTTTCTGGTACAAACATTTGCTTAATTTGGCAAACCTTTGTTATTATGACCGACCTTTTTTTGCTTTAAATCCGTATTTTTTAACGCCCATATAATGTCCAGGATATAGTTATTGCATTTTGTTCATGGGACACTCCTAACTATGGATCACCCATTAAACGCATCAAGTGTTATCCGATTATTGGAACTATTAGCTATAGGGACACCCTGTAAAATACGCTCTGATTGTTAGGCGCTAAGACTCTTAGATTAAATACTAAAATTAAAAAACTAAACTAATGCAAGAAAATTAATGAATTGCGAAATGTGCGAGGCGCGCGTCAGATGGGCGAACGTCGTAGTTAATAGGCAACGATTAAGGTGTTTAGTAATTTTATTAAATAAAATTATGCAAAGCGGAAGAAGCAACAAAAAAAAATCTCTAAATCGATGGCAAGTGAAAGGAAATGTGTAGAAGCATTGGGGGAAATTACAACTATGAATAGTTAAGTTTAATTCTAGCATTAGGACGTGTGCGTAGTAACAAATGTGAAACTCAAGTTATGTAAAATTTTCAATAGCGTAGCAGAGTAGTAGAATGTCGAGGGCGGGCGGGGTGTATGGGCGCACAACTGAGCTGGGACGAACATTGATGGGAACTGGCAGCAAAGCGAGAGCATTGATTGGGAGACGCAGTGGGATGGGATGAGGCGAACGATTCACGCTAAAGTTGAGAGTACACACAGAAAATGTCATGTAAATTTCCAAAAGTAAATAAGCTACATACAACTAAATATAGGAAGCCACATACTGTAAAAAATTTGCAATAATTTCACACACAACACACAGAGAGCAAAAAATAAAACATAAAAAATTCAAACAAAATTGAGAATAACTAGAATGCATACCACTAAGTAAGTGCAAAGTGCAACAAGCAAACGTGAGTAATTACTGATTGAAGCAAAATGCAAAAAACAAAAACAAATACAATACGTGTATGTATGAAGAATACCAAAATTATGACTGATACAAGGAAGTATAAAGAAACACGAGAACGCATCATTGAACGCATAACACTTGACTTGACGCATGCGTATGCACACAACAACAAATACAAAATGCAATAAATCACAAAAACAAAAAACTTGAAAAAAAAATTTGAATTATTGCAGCCACTAGTTTAAAATAGTAAGCAGCATAAAATATACTTGAAATGATTTGCATTTATTTAAGTTGTCCTTTAGTTTTTTACAAAGCAAACGTAAAAAAGAGTAAAAATAAACAAAAAACCCCAAAAAAAAAATTAAAAATTAATTAATAAACAATATACAAGCATATACATGAAAAACAAAAGCAGTAGACAAAGAGGAGGAGAAAGATAAAGAAAAAGATAAAGAAAATAAAAATGGAAAAATAGTAGAAGAAGAAGCAGAATTAGTAGAAACAACAGTGCGGTATGGTAAATGTGTACTTGTAACTGTATTTGCAGATGAATTGTAAAAGTAAACAGCAAAAACTAATAAATAAAATAACAAATAAAACAAATTAAACTAAAAGTAAAATTGAAACCTTGAGTAAAGCAAAAAAAAAACGAATTGCCCCGCAAAGGTCTTAAGTGTAAAATCAGCATTATGAGTAAAAGGCAAAATATATAAATTTGCAATACCGAACCGAAAACATATAACATAAGTCTTAAACAGCAACAACAACAACAACAGCAATACACAACACACACAAACCTATGACAAAAAAAATGCTTAAAAAATGCAAGAAAGCATGTTGGCGATAATAGAAGAGACAAATGCAACACCGACACCGAGTCACTGACAGCCAACAATGTGCAAGTTGAAAATTTCCATACCGTATTCAAGTTGTGATTCGCAGTGAACAACTAAGTGTATGTGTGTGTGTTGCACACTTCAATCCTCTCCCAGCAATAGAGCACAAAGTAAGAGTTTAGCAATAACATAGTTAAAGCCCATAATGAACACTCAAATCAAATGCCCCCTCATTTTTCCCCTCTCACATCCGACCTCCCACCGGCTCCGCACCTTCCTAGCTCAACACCCAATTTTCTCCACTAATCCTGCAAAGCAGCCGCAAAGTATGCAACATTATGGAACAATAAACTGCGCAAAATTTTGTCAAATTAATCAATTAAAAGAACAAAACAGTGAAGCATTGAATGATGTGAGCAGCCTAGCCGTAGCCGCTATTTGAACAAATTAATGTTTACACAATCCAACAAACACAAACACACACACACACTCAAGACTCAGACACGTACAGACACCTGCATACGCATACATTGCATAATTACACTGTGCAACAGCACTTTTTGCCCATTGATACAAACGACATGTGCGCCAACTTATTTCAATGTATAAAGCAAAAGGTCGTTGTTAGTGTGACATGGTGTTAATATTAAATGAATATAATATAAATACACACACAAACACACACACACACACACATATATGATGGTAATGAAATAATTTAAAAATAAGCAAACAAAAACAAAAGGCAAAACAACCATAAAAAACAATAAAAATATAAAATTATTAAAAAAAATAAAAAAAAAACATTTTGCGTTTTCATTTGTTGAATTTTAAAATGATTAAGAGTAGAGGTAGTAAAATCTTTGGTTAATAAATCTTTTAGATATTCTCTATGAAATATTAGCAGCCACCGGCCAATCATTTAAACAGGACTTTACTTCACTTTACTTTTACTTCACTTTACTTTACTTTACTTTTAAAAGTCCAAAGGAACGGCTGGAAAAGATCTTTGCTTTTTTATATCAACTGAGTGAGGTGACTTCGTGAAACCGTGGAATCATGAAATGGGTCATTTTTACAGGCTTACTGAATGCAAAAGTAATATGTAATTTGTCATTTTGCATTTATGAAACCGGAAATGGTGTTTGCCAGTTAGTTGTTAGATGAAAAATTATCCAAAACATTAAAGACGTTTCTTCACCGAATGGAAAGAGATCCCTGTAAATGTTCAAATTTATTGGCCGCTACAATCATCAGATGAAAATTCGATTAAAAAGATTTAGGTAATCGTAAGGCCATGCTTGAGGATAAATCCTACAGAAATTTGAAACAGTTCTAAGCATTGCTTCTGTTCTAATGGTAGATATTTTTTACAGAATATGATCCAAAGTATGTCATTCAGATGTGTTTTCATCATTGAGAAAGATGTGAATGAATAATAATAAAGTGATACTTTTTGGCATTAGCCAAGGATCCAATAAAACCAATAATACAGAACTAATTACACTGCACAACACAAAAAAAAATAACAAGGTTCTGACAACGGATTCTGGTAGAGGGAACCAAACAAAATTATACGTGTATCGGCATTTTGAAAGTTTACATCTGAATTTTTTTTTAGGGGGGGTCAAAGTTTTTCCCCCTTTTGCACATTCTTATGGTGAATCGGCATACGAACACCATGTAACCTTACATTTAAGGTATATGATAGGTTCAGCAATTTGATGTAAAATACTACGAAGAATATTTTTGTGGAGCATTTTAACCCTGTAGCTACTATTTGTATGGGTCAATTTTACCCTTATTTTCAAAAATGCCAAAAATGTCCTGTAAAAAAGGACTTTTTAAGGAAAAAATGTACCACGAAAATTTTCGCCATAAAATTCTATTATAGGTCTCTGAATACATCAAAGCTCAGAAATTAACTTCAACGCCAGAATTAAGCCAAAACTGAAAATGTGTTTAAGTGTTTATTTAATACTTATTCAAAATTGGTACTAAAATGCCCTACAAAACTTGCACGTGGAATAGCAGATGGAAGGGCAGGGGGCGTGGCAACACCCAAGCCAAATGATATAGAATATCTTTGAAATTATAAGGTGCACAGCATTGAAATTTAGTATAGTGTCCTCCCATAGATGTGTCATTATATTGGTAAGATTTGATGGGCGTTGGAAATGGGGCGTGGCACTTTTTTTTTACCCAAATCTTTTGCTGAACTATAAGTCGCTCAGCAACGAAACTTAGTACGAACCTACCATTTATTCATATATTTTGACAAAGGGAATGATGAGGGTATTGAACATGGAGGCGTGGCTCCGCCCATACAAGCCAAATTTGTAATAGAGAATATCTTTGAAATTGTAAGTCGTACAACACTGAAATTTAGTACCCCGTCGTCCCATAGATGGGTCATTCTACTGATAAGATTTTATAAGCGTTGGACAAGGGGCGTGGCACATTTTTGTGACCAAATATTTTGCTGAATTATAAGTCGCACAGCAACGAAACTTAGTACGAAACTATGATTTTCTCCTTCGACAGAGGGCATTGTGCGGGTATTGAAAAAGGGGGCGTGACCCTGCCACTATAATTTAAATTTGGTTCAAGCGCAATCTATTTCTTTACTGAAACTTTGCAGCAACATTGCTTATTTGAGGGCCTCGATTGCGTTAATCTGTAGCTCCCTCCTCTTCCTTTAGTTGGTTTTCTTCGTCAATTTGCATCGCCATAGATTCGCCATCTCGCGTATTTCAATTTCAATTTGTTTATTCAGTCTAATGTTTACACAACCTTACAGACTATGAAACAATAAATTAAAATAACTTAAAACTAGTAAAAAATTTTACAAAGAAATAATTTAAATTGAGCTCTACTTATGCTAAAATCAAAATGATGATTAACACAGAGCAAATTAAAATCCAAAAGCGCTCTATTGATTGGCTCATTCCGTGCATAATTAACTTTATGACCCTCAGTCCAAAATATTTGATGTCGCCGCAGCGACTTAGCTGGGACATGGAAGTTTATTAGACCAAGCAAATCAGGGCAATCAATAAATCCAGAAACAATATCAAATATAAAAGAGAGGGCCGAAATTCTTCTGCGCAACTCGAGTGACTGCAAATTTATTAATTTACATCGCGAAATATAGGGGGGAAGTGGAAGATCGAAGTTAAGAGAGTTAAGAGCAAACTTAACAAATTTACGCTGAACCCGCTCAAGGCGATAGATATGTACATCGTAATGTGGGTTCCAAATAAAAGACCCATATTCCAATTTCGATCTTACGAACGCATTAAAGAGCAATTTTCTATAAAAGTTGATACAACGACATTGATATCGTAGGCCACAACAGCCGTGTCGTTTGACTGCGTACAGCAGTCTCGAGAAAAAAGCGAGCAAAGTGGGTCTTGCGGTGAACGAATGCAAGACAAAGTACTCCCTGTCAACACACAAAGAGTCTTCGCGTCTTGGATCACACGTAACTGTTGGCAGCCGTAATTCGAAGCATCAAGTGTCGTAGAACCTGTAGGCGCTCGAAATTTCCAACTGGCGCCAGCAAGCAGAGGACAGAACCGGCTAGCGCGCTTTTTTGGATTCCGAACACCGACAAATGATTGTAGCGCCAGTTAATCAATCAATCAAACATTGCAATTTTGACAATCAAATTAAAAAAACATCAACATAAAAAATTCAGGGACCGTAACAGTTATGAGTTTTATTAAGGGTTATTTTTTTACTTTTATTTTATGACTGTATTTATTTATTATTTTATTTATTTACTGTATTTATCAATAACAGTTACTCTTTATTTATATTTTAAAAAT
Source organism: Melieria crassipennis (assembly GCA_963668005.1). Classification (NCBI taxonomy): domain Eukaryota; kingdom Metazoa; phylum Arthropoda; class Insecta; order Diptera; family Ulidiidae; genus Melieria; species Melieria crassipennis. The sequence continues at coordinate 79,173,758 of OY764962.1, read as the reverse complement.
CCTATAATAACAATTCTTTTTTTATTTTTTTCTTATTAGTCTACAACTAAGTTTTTTCGATTTTTATTTTAGTTGTCCTATGATAACATTTATTGGCGACTTTTATTTAAAAAAAGTGACTTTTTTTTAAGTCATCAATAAAAATCATTCAGTGACTTTTATTTATAAAAGTAATCAATAAAAATCAGTAGTGACTTTTATTTATAAAAGTCATCAATAAAAATCAGTCACTGACTTTTTTTTTAAGTCATCAATAAAAATCATTCAGTGACTTTTATTTATAAAAGTCATCAATAAAAATCATTCAATGACTTTTATTTTTTAAGTCATCAATAAAAATCATTCCGTGATTTTATTTTTTAGGTCATCAATAAAAATCATTCCGGGACTTTTATTTTTTAAGTCGCAATATAAAAGTCATTTACATCAATCACAGTACTGGATTCACTAAATATCGAAATTTATATATATTCTTGATCGACTCAACAAGACCTGACTTTAAAATTCTGTTTTCTCGATGAATCATAACTTTTGCATGCATTAATGAAAATAACTTTTATATTGCGACTTAAAAAATAAAAGTCATTGAATGATTTTTATTGATGAATTTTTTAAATAAAAGTCACTGAATGATTTTTATTGATGACTTAAAAAATAAAAGTCATTGTATAATTTTTTTAATTACTTTTATAAATAAAAGTCACTGAATGATTTTTATTGATGACTTAAAAAATAAAAGTCACTGACTGATTTTTATTGATGACTTTTTTAGATAAAAGTCTCCAATAATTGTTATCATAGGACAACTAAAATAAAATTCGAAAAAAACTGTTATTTGTAGATTAATATGAAAAAAAATCCAAAATAATTGTTATTATAAGATTTTTAAAATTAAAATAATTAAAAATATTTTTTAATTTTTCTATAAAAATTACAAAAAAAAAATTTTATTACCAAGTTTGATTCTCGGTGCGAAAATAAATGTATTGGTATATTTCATTTATTTGTATGACATTTCCTTCATAGTAAATTTTTCAAATAACATATATTTTTCATAAACCGCTGTTGTTTCCGGTCCCTGAAAGAATTAAATCAACTGGTCCCATACGGCCACTTTTATTGATTCGCCTTTAATCCACATCTGAAAAGTTCCTGTTTTTTCTTGAGCAAACCTCGTTAAAAGACATATAGGAAATAAGTTGGATTGATGATTGATAGAAGATGCTCTCATTTTAGCATTCGCCAAGCCTGCCGCATTGATACATTTCTCTCAATCGATGTTGTGCCGTTAGCAGTTTGTTTAAACAAAAACTATGTAGTTTTTGTTTCAATTTCCCAACGGCAACCATGGCATGTTTGATCGATATCGAATCAAACAAAACAACAATACATTCCTACTGAATACGGAATGTCAGGCAAAATTTTCAGTTTTCAACAGTAAAAGTTTTTGATCTAACATGAATTGCACGAAAACTGAAATTCTTCGGCCAAATCAAAAAATTCAAATTAAATCAAAATCAAAATTCCAAATTAACAATTAAATTGTTTAATATAATTATTTATAATTATATTTATTTATAATTAGATTTCAATGGAAGTTAAATAAATAAATAAAATATTAATAATAATAATAAATAACATAAAAATTATTTAAAAAAAAAAACAACAAAATTTGTAAATACAAGTTTACATTTCGTTCGAATTACGTAAAATTGCGCGCACTTTGTTCTTTTTGATTCGGCAAACGTTTAGAGGCCATCGCAGCACACAGCCGCCGACATGGCTAAGAAGGGCGGAGCACAGCAGCTGCAGGCCGAGCTGCACAACGACGAGGAGTTTGAGCGATTCGTCGACCGTCCGGGCTTGTTGGGTGCAGTGCAAAGCGAGCCTTTCGCCAGCGATCATTTTCACTAAACGACACGTGTGCGTGTGTGTGTTTGTTTGTTTGTTTGTCTTGCAGTGCTGGACGTCTACTCGGAGTGGTGTGGGCCCTGTCTCGGCATGGTTGGCAGTCTGCGCAAAATCAAACTGGAAATCGGCGGCGACAATCTGCAGCTGGCCACTGTGAGTCACAGCGCGCAGCCTAAACATTTCGCAACTATGTAACCTGCTTTCGTTTCGTTTGAAAAGTGCAAAGCGGACGGCATTTCGTATCTGAAGCGTTTCCAGAGAAAAAGCGAGCCCACCTGGCTCTTTGTGACGGTACGTGATCGCCTCCGCATTTTTGCAATGTTTTCACGAATTGTTTTCTGCTTTGCTCCATTGCTCGCTGCGACAGGGCGGCCGCGCGGTCAATCTGATGTTCGGCACCAACGTGCCCAAACTAATGAAGCTGATCGCCGCGGAACTGCAACTGCTCGGCTCGAAGCAGCCGCGCGTCACCTATGCAATTAGCGAGCTGCAGCCCGAGGAAGTGGTGCGCAAGAAGAAGAAGGAGGACGCCATCGCGGAGGCGGCGCGGCGCGAATTCGCCGCAAAAGACAAGAAGCGTTCCGACTACCTCACCTACGTGACGGACACCATAATGGAGAATCTGCCGGATATCGGTGTGACCGTGTTCGGTCCGCAAGTGAATCGCGACATGTACAAGAAAATCTTGGAGCCGGCCGAGAAGCTGCGAATCCAGTGCAAGGATCGTCGCGTAATACCGATGTCGCCTGCCGACTTCGACACCGTCAACTATGTGGCCACCAATCCAATGAGCCAGGAGGTGCTCGAGCAGCTCGAGGGCAAAGAGCTGATGGTCTGCTTCTGGAAAATGCCCGAAGACAATCGCAAGCCCGTGCACGAGGTGCTCCACGCGTACGCGGTCGAGCTGACCAAACAGCACGTTGAGCCGCCCGACGAGTTCAACGAAGAGGAACGCATTATACCGCCGATAATTGCGCCCATGGAGGTTGTTTACGAGGTCGAGCTGCAGGGTAAGTTGGACGCAGTTCAATGTATTTTTTGTTGTTTGTTTTTTTTAACGCAGGAGGTAATGGGTTCAGGAGTTAATGGGTTAAGAGGATATATGACCAGCACTTGACTTGGTTTTGTCAAAAGTGAATAGAGTGTCATTGAAATATTTCACGACCAATTAATTAAAATTCAGTTGAATTGAATTTAGATTGAATTCAATAAAAAAGTGAATAGAGTGTCATTGAAATATTTCACGACCAATTAATTGAATTCAGTTGAATGGAATTTATATTGAATGCAATAAAAAAAGTGAATAGAGTGTCATTGAAATCTTTCACGACCAATTAATTTAGTTCAGTTTAATTGAATTTAAATTGACTGCAATAAAAAAAGTGAATAGAGTGTAATTGAAATCTTTCACGACCAAGTAATTGAATTCAGTTGAATTGAATTTAGATTAAAACCATTAAAAAAAGTGAATAGAGTGTCATTGAAATCATTCACGACCGACTAATTGAGTTCAGTTTAATTGAATTTAGATTGAATTCAATTAAAAAGTGAATAAAGTGTCATTGAAATCGTTCACGACTAATTAATTGAATTCAGTTGAATTGAATTTAGATTGAAAGCATTAAAAAGTGAATAGAGTGTAATTGAAATCTTTCACCACCAATTAATTGACTTCAGTGGAATTAAATTTAAATTGAATGCATTTAAAAATGTGAATAGAGTGTCATTTAAATTTTTCACGACCAATTAATTGAATTCAGTTGAATTGAATTTAGATTGAATGCAATAAAAAAGTGAATAGATTGTCATTGAAATCTTTCACGACCAATTAATTGACTTCAGTTGAATTGAATTGAGATTGAATGCAATAAAGAAAAATGTGAATAGAGTGTCATTGAATTCTTTCACGACCAATTAATTGAATTCAGTTGAATTGAATTTAGATTGAATGCAATAAAAAAGTGAATAAAGTGTCATTGAAATCGTTCACGACCAATTAATTGAGTTCAGTTTAATTGAATTTAAATTGACTGCAATAAAAAAAGTGAATAGAGTGTAATTGAAATCTTTCACGACCAAGTAATTGAATTCAGTTGAATTGAATTTAGATTAAAACCATTAAAAAAAGTGAATAGAGTGTCCTTGAAATCTTTCACCACCAATTAATTGACTTCAGTGGAATTAAATATAGATTGAATGCAATAAAAAAGTGAATAGAGTCTCATTAAAATCTTTCACGACCAATTAATTGACTTCATTTGAATTAAATTTAGATTGAATGCAATAAAAAAGTGAATAGAGTGTAATTGAAATCTTTCACGACCAATTAATTGAATTCAGTTAAATTGAATTTAGATTGAAAGCATTAAAAAAGTGAATATAGTGTAATTGAAATCTTTCACGACCAATTAATTGAGTTCAGTTGAATTGAATTTAGATTGAAAGCATTACAAAAAGTGAATAGAGTGTAATTGAAATAGTTCACTACCAATTAATTGAATATAGTTGAATTGAATTTAGATTGAACGCAATAAAAAAGTGAATAGAGTGTCATTGAAATATTTCACGACCAATTAATTGAGTTCAGTTGAATTGAATTTAGATTGAATACAATGGAAATTGCATTAAAGAGAAATTAAATTGCGTTGAAATAAAATCGAATTGACAGGAAACGCTGAAAAATTAAAAAAAAACAACTAAAGGGTTAAAAGGACATGGCCAGCACTTGGCTTAGTTGTTCCATTGAAACCTTTTACGACCAATGGAACAATTAGATCTTACAATTTTTTTAATCAACAAACAATACAGTCAAAGTGATTTGAATTCAGTTGAATTTAATAAAATTCCGCTAAACTGAACAGAATTTAGTTGATTTGAATTGAAATTTAGGTTATATTAATTCAAATTGAATTGAATTAAAATTGCGTTTATATGAATTCAAATTGAATTAAATTTAAATTGAATTGAATTGGTTTGAATTGAATTAAATAGAATTTAATTTAGTTGAATTAAATTGAATAATAAACATAATTGAATTAATATTGAATTGAATGTGATTGAACAGAATTTAATTCAAATTGAAAAGAATAGAATCGAATCGAATCCACCTTACGAAATAATCGACCATAACACTAAACTACTTATTTTCAAAATATCGAAATTATTTCCGTTCCGTTGCCATTGCAGAGGGCGAGGAATGGTCCGAAGAACCCGAAGAAGCACCACCCGACGACAAAAAGCGCGGCATGAAATCGCTGATGGGCGAGCCTAGTGAAGCCGCTTTAGGAACGGAAGGGCTCGAAGGTGAAGAGGGCGAGGGCGAGGAAGGCGAAGGTGAAGGCGGCGAAGCTGATCTGGGCCTCGACATGGACATGGGCCTTGATTTGGGTTTCGATATGGAAGGCGAGACCGAACAAGCCAAAGTCGAGGAGGTAGTGGAAGAAGCGCCAAAGCCGCGAATGCGCAAGAAAAAAGTCCAACTACCGCCCATCTGGGTGGCGGAAAAAGCGCGCGCACAAGCCGCTCTCATCTACGTATTCTTCCGGTCGCAAACGAATCCATTCCTGCCGCCCGATCCGGTACCGGAGCCACCGCACGTCATCATGGCGTTCGAAGTGTACAAGAAACGCGACCTGATCAATATGGCCGAACGGCATAAGGAAGACGTGCCATTGTACTCATTCTTCACCAGCGACGATGCCGACGAGGCGCGCTACATTGCCAGTACGGCACAGAATTACGCGCAGCGCGAGCAGACCGCGTAAGTTGCATTTTCTTAATCATAGCGCAATTCAACATTTTGCTAAAAGCATTCGGCTGCTGACAGTTTTCCAACAATGGAGCGAAATAATAAAATGTTTGCTTTGTTGCTTTTCCGTTCACAGCACCGATAAACTAGTCCTCAAAGTGAATAAGCAAACATCGCAAACCATGTTGTCGCTGGCCACCTACGGCCCCAGCTATGTCAGCCCGAATACCGAAATTGGCCGCGAGGAGGCTCTGAAATTCTTCCCGCCCGACCGTTACAGGGCTCAGGAATTGGAAAAAGAGGAGCAGGCCGCACGCGAGGCTGCTGAAGCGAAGAAGAAGAAGGTACGCAACAAAACTGTTGGCAGTCTGTTGATGCCTAAATACTTAAACCTTTCGTTCATTTTCTACAAACAGAAGAGGAAACAATCGCGCGCGACTGAATCGCATGCCGGTCTGGATACAGAGCGTCCTAGCGAATATCCAGACGATGGTGGGCGCCCCACCACCGCTACCATCGAGGGCGAGGCAGGTCCACCATCCCCTGAGTCACCGGGAGAGGCACCAGGCGAGGCACCGGCAGCACCACCAGGTGAAGCACCGGCCGAGGCACCGGCAGAAGCACCAGCAGAAGCGCCAACAGAAGCTCCAGCAGAAGCGCCAGCAGAAGCACCAGCAGAAGCTCCAGCAGAAGCACCAGCAGAAGCACCAGCAGAGGCACCAGAGGAACCACCAGCAGAATGAGCGGCCAAAAAGGACTCCGTACGGCGGTGAATACACACAACGAGGCAGTTGCACGCGTTGCTTTTTGATGCATTTTCATATAGGTTTCGCTAATTGGGCGGCAATGAATGACGCCTTTTCTCTCAACAAAATTACACATACTCTTAAAAAAATTGTAATCGTAGTTATGTTGTTTCGCAGTAAATTGTATAAAAATGATTCACAAAAAAAATGTAAAAATAAATCAATTGCAAAGTCAATCAAGATCAGTAAGAATTTCGTGTACATATATGGTTTTTATTTTTGTAATTTGTTGTCATTTATTATGGAAATAAGTTATGTGGTCCAATGCTAGTACTAGTTATAAATATAACAACAGTTAGGTATCTAGAATATTAAAACTATCTAGCGTATAAATCGCATAGGCGCAGCTATGCCGTAAGTCTCATCTCAAGTAGTATTTTACGTTGCATGCACTACAAATCACAATGTTAGGCATGTCAAAAAAGTGTGAAACTTTAATGGCTGACTAACGTTTAAAAAAAAACAACAATAATCTAAACCTAATAACATTGGAATTATTTACATGCAAAGTTAGACAGCGCAATGCTGCTAGCGCCTAAAATAAAGCTGTGGCTTAAAGATCGTCAGTCGCACAAAGCCGTTATCATAGCCCACGGCAAGCAGCTGCCCGGCGCTGCTATTCAAGTTCCAACGCAAGCTGCTGGCGCGCAGGTAACGTTCCATGCTAACATGCGGCATGCGCTCCGGATTCAAATAGCGCGTTTTGTCCTTGGCCTCGCACTGTAAAATATACACCAGTTTTTAGTTACATCTTAAGTAGCGTAATTTGTTGGTCTTCTCGCTCACCTTTAGCACTGGTCCGAACGTCAACCCGTATTTCTGTTTGTAGTCGGACTCGATCGGTTGCCAACCGGCCGGCGGTTGTGTCTTGCCATCAAATTTAGGCAACGCTGTGCCATCTAAACGTTTCAAGTCCATCGACGAGACGGCACGGGCATTTTTTTGTGACTTTGGCAGCACATCGCATTGGTTCAGCTCGCGCGTATTGAGAAACACAAGGTCGCCATTGTCGCTGGTGCAGGCGAGCACACTGATCGTTGGATTATAGTGTAGCCGTGAAGCTGCGCAGAGGGTGCCATCGATTTTGCTGTGGCCGCGCGCCTGTATATTGTTCACATGAATGGCCTGCAAATAGCGGCCATCTGTGAAATCGTGGAAGGAAGAAATTACGATTAGGCAATGTGCCAGCAAACTTCATAAATTTGCACTTACAGGTAAACATACTGTCGCCAACGGTGATGACCAACGGCTCCCACAACGGCGACCAATCAAGGCAATGTAAAGCATTTTTGTTGCCTTCATCCAGCAGCAGAACGGGCTGTGTAAACTCGCGCAAGTCATAGCACAGCAATTTCCGTATGCCTGTAATAGCGGCTAACCAACGCGGTCCCGTTGTGTCGTAGTGCACTGCCATTGCTAAGAATTTACAGAAACCAGTGAATGTTTATCTCACAAATCTGTGTGCTTTACATGAAAACGCCACATACCTCGCACGCCCTTCTCGCCCAAATAGAAGAAATTTAAAGGCACAAAGTGTCGCACACCGTCCACCACAAAACAATTCAGATTATCCTCCTCCCCGGCGTCGCTAATGTCCCAAATGCCTACACACCCGCTTGAAAAGCCCGCAATAATGTGCTTATGCGAAAGCGTCTGCAAAGGACAGCAAAAACAATGTTGTTGTTTTGAACCAATTGAACCAAACTCCACAACACATTTACACCAACCTCCGACCAGCAAATCTGCACACACTGTGTTTCGGTCAGTGTGTGGCCAAGCAAACTGGCACTGTCCAAACCCAGACAAAGTACTATCACAGGTTTCAGCTCAATCACATTTATTTGAAGAGCCGATTGATCGGCGGTTTCTTCAACAGACAGGGGCAGTGCGTACACTTTGATCGAATTGGTTGCAGTCCCCACCGCCAGCAAACCCAAACGATTCATGGCCACGTCGTAGCCACCGCTGGGCAGGAAAGTGGTGCAATGTGCCGGCCCGTCGGGTATGCTAATCGCGTAGTGCAGTTGTGATTGTATTGGCGCTGTAGCATGGGATGTAATAGTAATTTTAAACAGCAACAACAGTGTGGTGCCGATTTTGGGATTCTGAAAACGTGTATAGCTTTGAAGGTCACGACGATAGCTTAGCAATAGATACTGTTCGTTCACGTCGCTGGGCAACGGGACCCAAGCCAAAGTTTTAACAGGTCCGCCCAAATGCAGCAGATGATCAACTGCAAATTATCAAAACGAAATTATTTTAGTAATAAGACTTCAACTTAAAGATAAGAGATTTCAATTGGAATTGTTGTAGTCTCTGAAATGATAACTATCGCATTTCAATTGAGAACACTGGACAACAGCATGTCTGTGACATGAAGTTTTTTACATGATTCTGAATAGTTTGTTCACGCTGATTTCAAAACCATATTCCGTTTTTATGTAACAGCTCTAGTTTTCGCAAAAAATAGGCGTGGCACTTTTTCGAATTTTCCTCGATTTTTTTCACATTTCGACTGTAATTTCCGAACCAATAATCCTATCGACATGATTTTTTTAAGGAAAAAGTATGAAAAAGTGATGAAAATGGCTATGGTACATTTTTGCTATTGTTTCGATGCGAATGTGTATTTCGCTAAATAATTTGGCTTTGTTGTATTGCTTGATGTGTCGGCTTTCATTATACACCTAACTCATTAATTGATTTACAAAAAAATTTTATGTTTTTGACCATCACAGAAAACGCCTTAAAATTCCATATTTTCCGACTTTGAGGTCCAATTACCGCGGCATTTTAAAACTTATAAAAATAAGTTGCATCGAAAAAAAAACCGTGCATTGTTGTTAATGCGATAACGTGAAAATCAGTCAACCGGTTTATTGGTTTTGAAATTACGATAAAAAATATGGAAAAAATAGAGGAAAATCTGAAAAAGTGACACGGTACCTGTATCTCAGTAACTAGAGCTGCTACAAAAAATCTAAAGGTAGATTCGAAATCAGCGCACCCAAGTTAGTAAAAAACAATAGAAAAACTCCATGCAACAGAAAAAAAGTGCGATTTTGTTGTCCTGTGTAATCGTCTACTTACGTTTTGAATTCATCGTTCCAAATCGATCTAGTTCTGTCCACGTTAGCTGCTCCGCACAGCCAAACGTTTTTTGTAACTGCAGCCTTTGAACAAAACTAAACTTCATTGAGGGTTCTTGAGTGGGCAAATATCTTTTGATGTCCTCCAGACAACAATTTTCATAAACTGGAAGTGCGTAGGGAAACAAAGCACACTTCGAATAGTTTGCTGATACACTATAAGAGAAGAAAACATGTAGGATGAAAATAGTAAACCTGAAAGCTAAATGAACTTACAATTGTTTCCAGTTGTTGGCAACATCTTGCGCAATTCGATGCGAGCGATTCGAGTACACTGCAAATATTCAAATTGTATCATTGCAACTCTTTATTTCTAAACTAAATTTATATTTTCATACCAAGTTCAGTTTTAATCTGCTTACCTTGACCTCGTGTCGGTTTAAACAATTTAACCTTTGGCTTTGATTTCATTTTTCTGCTGCCTGTGGTGCCGGACCCCGTGTTGCTTTCAATTTCAATTTCAATTTCACTTGCATTTGAGTCCACACCCGACGAACCGTCATCTTCTTCGCCACTGGACTCTTGGTCCGTTCTTATGCCACAATCAGTGCTGTCGCCATCAAAGTCGTTGCCCGCATTAGCAGCATGTTGTTGCATTATATGCTTAAGTGCAGCCTCTTCATCTGAATACATGCTACCATTGCTACAAAGCGCGCAGCGATAGAAAACTTCAGTTTTGCATTGGCAATTTTCATAATGCAATTTCATTGTCGGCACATCTTTGCACTCGAAATTGCAGTTATTCGCCAAGCAGCGTGCTACGCCCATGCTTTGCAAATCATCATTCCATTTCGCATCCAAATCACTACCACCTGGCAACTCCAATTTGATATGCTGCAGAGAATTAAAAGATTAAACTAGGGTTTGATTTATGCAAAACCTTGACTGGCACTCACACTTTTGGCATCGGCTATGCTCATCGTGGTAGGTGCACCCACCAGCTCGTGCCGAATGGCTTTCAGGCGTTTTTCAGCTCTATGTAAAACAAGGAAAGCATGACAATTACATTGGCACAGTTGAGAATTTTTGGGAACCTACTTTTTCACCGATGCGCGCTTTACACGTCCCACATTGTTCAATACTTCGTCAGCGGTGGCCGTCTCGCTGTTTTCGGCTGGGTCATTGTCCTTCATCTTCGATCCCCACCGGACCGCGCACGTGCGCCTATGACTAGCTATCGTGAGGTGCGAATAATCCTTTGAACAATATTCACAATTTACGCGCACCTCAGGCGCACCACACCCTTCAAGGTGCAGCAAAGCGCCAAGTGCGGACCGAAACTGCCGTCCGCACATGCGGCAGGTGAGCTCTTTGATGTTCGAGTTCTTCACGAAGACGACCATGGCGTTGATCACAGCATTGCGCTGAGTCAAATTCTGAAAGTGAAAGGCACAAAGTATTAGCATGTTTTCAAAATTCTGAAAATCAGTCAGTTCAATGCAGTTGTCACGCTTTATTCGACTATTGTGAAAGAATGTTAAAAAGCAAATCAACTTACAATCTCTGGCATTTCGCCGACAATCCAGCCAACGCCGTAATGCGTGGCCAAGTGTTGCATCCACTGCCCGCGTACAACGCGCGCCAAGCACAGACCACACTGCACTGTTCCCGGCTTTGCGGCTTTGGCGGGTGCTTCTGTTAGTGGTTCGTCGGTGTCCAGCTGCGATCGATTAGTTATGAGCAAAATACGTGGATTGAATGGAGTCGCAGTGGCTGATCCAGATGATTCGGGAAACAATGACTTGCGTCCAGGTCTTTTCTTAACCACAACCGTTGGTTCGGAACCGGAAGTGTCCACTGGCGGTGTGCTTGAATCTGAATTCTGAACGGGTGTTGCACACGGTGGCTTTAATTTTGGTTTACGACCAGGTTTTTTCTTTTCCACAACAGGTGCACACATTTCTGACTGTGAAAGCGCAGAAGTGTCTAGTGAAGCATTTTGAACAGGTGTTGCGGGCTTCAGTTTGGGCTTTCGTCCCGGCCGTTTCTTTTCCACAACTATTGGAGTAACAGGTGGTGATGACGCTGAGACAGTATTTGAAACCGTTGGCGGTAATTTGGGTTTTCGTCCAGGCTTCTTTTTCTCCTGCACTGCAGGGGAAAAGTCTCTTTGAGGGTTTGTGTCTGAAGTGCAATCTGCTTTTTGTTCGGGAGCTGAAGGCGTTGACATTGATTTCGGTTTTCGGCCAGGTTTTCTCTTCAGCTTCACTGGTGAAATCTCCTCACACTTTTCGCGTTTTATCTGAATATCAGCAGACAAGACTGGCGTTGAAGAAATCATAGAGCTACTACGCGTTGTCGTAGACTTGACCTTTTCAGCAATTGGACTCTTTTCATTCGTTGCAACACACTTCGCACTGGGTTTATGGTATTCGTTCATTGTAGTCTCAGAATCGAGCACAGTCGAATTAACGAAAGTCGTTGCATCTGACGTGATTGATTCCAGATATTTTGATTTCCGTCCAGTATTTTTCTTTGCGTCACCAGCAGTGCTTTTGATTCTTTGGTGGTGTATCTTTCTCGCTGTTACAAAACTGTCAGTTTGTGGCTCATGTTTTTCAGCTGGTACACTGTCCTTATTTTCTACAGCATCACTGTCAACTTTGGAAGTTCCAGCCACGTCAGCATCGTCAGTTGTTGCAGCCCTTTCAAAAGGCCTGGATTTCGAATCAGATCGCTTTTTCTTTGCAACTGTGTCACTTTTAGACTCTGATCCAGTCAGTGTTTCTAAAGACTTTGATTTTCTGCGAGACTTTTTCGCCGAATCGCTGGACACCGCTTCTGGATCTTCCATAAGATCGGTTCTCACCGACAAAATAGCTCTGGACTGAACTGTAGTAGCGGCCGCTGGCGACTTTGCCTTGCGCCCAGGTTTTTTCTTTTCAACAGCCAATGCACTCAAATTGTGTGTTTCTGAGGCATCTTTATGCATTGGAAAAATCTTTTCAGCAGTCTCGGGCAATGTGTGCTTCAAAGCTGCTGAAAGATTCACACTAGCAGACATTAACTTCCTGCCAGGCTTCTTATTCTCTGCAGCTGTTTCGCATTTCATGTTTTTATTATCTTTTGAGACGGAATCAGTAACCAGGTCCGGCTGTTGTGTAGTTTTTTCATTGGCAGCAACAACGCTTTTAGCGCTCCTTCGCTCATGTACCTCAAAATACTCAATTATTGACTTTGTATTTCCACAAGCTTTCGATTTCGTGCCAGCAGCTGTGGTTTTATCATTGAGTTTGGTATCGTCTGAGCGTCGACTTTGTGATTTATGTACTAAAGATGCCTGCAGGTGTTGGGTAGACTCAGGCAATGATGTTGCTTTTCCAGTTTCTTGTCTTTCCACGCGTTTGCATTTGGGCTCCAATTTTGCGTTTGCATGCTCAACAGAAAAGTCATTCGCTAAGTCACTTTCGCTATGTTGAGGCAAGTCTGCAGTAACTGGCGTGTCCACTGCTCTATCGCTATCCGTATTCTGCTTCTTGTCGCCCAGTAAGTCAGAACTGCCCACAATATCCAACGTCTTATCCACCGCACTGTCTTCCTCAAAACTTGCTTCTGAGAATTTAATTTTTTTAGCTGCAATATTCAGGTAAGCGGCTCTTTCACCAAGACTGCGCTTAGCTGCGGCCGCGTGCAGTTTATCGACCTCCTCATCGTCTTCAATGGGCGATGTGTCATCGGTTATTTCGATGTCCTGCTCCGGCGATTTCTGCAACAACTCCCAACGTTTTTTCAACGGCACGCTGCTCCGACGACTGGCACTAGCTGCTCTGCTAATCGGCGTTGTCGTCGGTTTTTCCTTTTCTTTGCACTTGGTCGACGTTGGCGCAATAGCTTTGCCCGTAGTTAGCCAGCTTTTCATTGTTGCACCACTCATGGCTTGCACATTCGGTTTGTCTGTGGGGTTCAAGTCCACATAGCTTCCCTCCTCGGCACTGGCGTTTGTTATCGGTAATTCCGGATTATTCGAAATTTTACTTTTCGCAGGCGACTGATCATCAAAGCCCAAAAAGGCTGCAGCCTCTTCATTATTGCAAATGTCGCGATCATCTTCCGATTCCGTTTCCGTTTGTGCGCGATCATCTAACACTTTACGCTTTCGTTTGCGGTTTCTTTTTGTGGGCAATAAATGCTCGGAGGATTGGTCGGACTCGGAGGGAGCACTATGCGGTGAAACATGAACGTGAGCAGTGTCACTGACGGGTTGAGTTTCATTTTGTGTGGGCGACGCTTCACTGGTGGATTGTGGTTGCTCCGTTAAAGAGTTGAACGAACATTCAGTACTAAGTCGCACGCTGTCGAATGGACTTTCGGCAGCTTCAGTAACTGATTTGGCTTTTTTGGGAACGGAGGCAGCAGCGCACAATTCCAATTCATCTTTGGCACATTGCTTATCTTCCGCAATGCTCAGCAACCGCGTGGAAGCGCGTCTTTTCAATGTCTGTTTGGGAAGATTTTGCAGCTTTTCTTTATCAGCAACTAACGCACGCTCACAGGTGTCTGCATCGGTCTCGGACAAAGACACTGCGGCCGGTTGCACTTGAGTCGTATCTTGTGCGCCAATAGCTTCAGTTGCTGCTTGAGTTTCATTTGATGATGCCTGACTACTGTTATCGCTTACTTTGTCCAACTTTGCCAGCTCCATGTGACTCAATAGCGTCTTAATGCCAATGGCAGACTGCTTCTCAATTTGCTGTTTCACAGCTTTGCTCTTAAAAGGATTTTTAGCTGGTGTCAGTACAAGCTCACACTCGTCGTTTCTTGGTTGTATCAGTGAAACAGTTTTGTTGATTGGTGTCGGTGCAGCTGAACTCTGTGCCGCAGTAGAATCACTTTGCTTTTCAGGAATTTCTAGCTTTTCGGAGTTTTTCCGCTTAGGAAGCTTTGGCGGATTTAGCAACTGTGATACGAATTGCTGCTTTCGCAAAGTTTCTGCGGTTATAGCTACTGTTTCATTTGGCACTAATTCGGTGTGAGCTTTAAAGGTTCCAGTTGCGTTTTCATTTGAAGCGGCGTCATCTGAAACGTGTTCTGCAGCTACTCCAGAACTTTGAGTAGCCTCGCTGGCATCAGCTTCTGTCGGCTTAGGCAAGACCTCATCTTCATTAGTTTGTGCCACACTACGAATATTTGTATCTCCAACTATTTCAGCTGCTACACAACTATGTGCACTATTAGTGTCAAAAACATCTTCTTCACTGGTTCGATGTAAGGACTGACTCTTGAGCACATCATCGGCATTGAGCTGCGGTCCTGCATCAGGGACACTGTCTGGGACACTGTCTTTCGCAGTTTGCAACTCAACAGTTAGCTTTGAAGGCGCTGCCTCCTCCAACGCTTGTGAAACATCAGCCGCATCCGCAGTTTCCTTGGTTTTTCTATCAGCGTTCGGCAGCGTAGTAGTTGCTGCACTTGTTCGTTTGCGTTGCACCAAATTGACTTTGCCCTTTCGAAAGCGTGGCTGACGCTTTGCAGCTGAGTCGTCATTATTGGAGTTGGATTTATCTGAACTGCTGAAAGCACCACTCGGCTCACTGGTGCATTCCTCTGCGATTTTGTTCGTCTCAGCAGCAACAACGGTTTGCTTCACTGCAGCGTTCGTTTCCACAGCCGGCTCTGTCTCCACTTCCTTCAACTGTTGTTTCAGGTCAGCGTCTGATTCTTGATTCTCAGTGGCGCTTAATTCAAGATGCGCTTTGGCTTGATTGCTATTTATTTCATCAAATTGTGCTTCACTTGTTTGCTGCGCACTTACATCAAGTTCCTTCTGTTCTAACGCAACCAGTTGCTTAGACTTTTCCTCCACTGTGCCATCAATCGATGCAATAGTGGTATTATCCGTTGCGCCTTTCTGCTGATAACTGTAATCTTCATGTGCCTCTTCGACATCGACAGCGGCAGATTGTATTGTCAACGGCTTATTGCTCGCTATTGTTAGTACTTTGCCGGATTTGTCTGCCGCTATTACAGTGTTCAGCACATTATCGGCTGGAATGGTTATAATTTTTCCAATCTCTACATCCGCATTGCTGTCGAATATGTCGTCCAACATTTCGCTGGCTTTTGTGTTGCCATTAATGCTTTCTCTTCGCAGTGGCTTTTCATTCGGATAGGGAATGCGTATGGGCGACAGATTCATGGCAAACGATGCGTTCAAATTCAACTCCTCCGGCGAGAGCTCTAGTTCGGTTTCCTCGGTTATTGGATTAGTGGTTGCCAGCGAAGCAATGAAATCAACCGCCGACAAGATGGACTCTTGCTGCGGTTGCTCAACAATTTCTACAGTCGATTTTTGACGTGGCCCAAATAAAGCCGAGTAGGCACACAGCGGCTTGTCGGCAGGCGGCAGCGGCTCCTTGAACTCTAATTTCGCTAGAGGACTTTTCGAAGCGTGATCTGCTGCTACCGATTCGGATATTTGTTTAGAGTTTTCTTGTTGTTCTATTTGTGTGTCCTTTGCAGTGGGTGTTTTTATTTCGGCGTCATTTGGCTTTTTATTGTTGATGGAGGCTTGTAATTTGATTTCCTTGGCAAAGGCAGCAATTTTATTCTGAGACATTTTCAATTTATTGGGCGAAAATATAAAAACCTTCTTCTCTTTGATCAGCTGCTGTTTAACGGGCAAAAGTTTTCTCGCTGGCTCAGTATTGCAAATTTCGTCCTGTGCCGTTTTAAGTTTGTCCAGCACCGTTTTCACTTTGTACGAAGGCAGACAAACTGTCTTCGCTTCCGTGGCATTATTTGCTGGTATCGCTTCAATTCCTTCTGCTGTTGATTGACTCGTTTGCTTTAGTTCCAATTTCAATTTATGGGTAGGAACTAAATCCACTTTCTGCTTCGCATTATTCTGCGGCTTGACAATTTGCTCCTCTACATTCGCTTTCTTCATAGCTCGATCTTCTGGCACTGTCGGATTGTGCAACGGCAGCGCATCTTGCTGCTCCTTTACATTGGGCTGTGATGTAGCTTTCAATTCCTTCACTGGCTCCTTTTTGGCCACTACGTCCTGCTTCAACTTTAACTTGTGCGACGGCAGCGAAACCTTCTTTTTACACTGCTGTGGTATGGACTGAAATTCCTCGGCTTCCTCCTCTTTGACAACGACATCGGTAGGCGCCGACGCAAATGCCTGTGCCGAGCTGGTTACGGTGCTTTCCAGCTTCGGCTTGGCCAAACGCAAAGCTGTAATATCAATTTTCTCATCTTGCGAGAGCACTTTATTCTCCAACACAATCAGGCTTTTAACGTACTGCTTAATGGCGGGTTGCTGCACATTGCACTCGGACGACTCTGTTTTGATTGTGGGTGTCAGTGTGACTGGTGGCGGTTTCTTCAAGGTGGATATATGGGGCAGAGGTGTGTCTTGCGCTAGACTAACAATGGGATATGGCTGCTTTAAAGGCGACATTTGTGCAAATTCCAGCGCGGTTAACTTCACAGCAGTTGCGGAGGATTTTGATTGGTTTTGTGACGGCAGTGAAACGCGCGCTTTTATAGAAGCTTTGGGTATGTCGTCGTCAAGGCTTCCCGCGGCAGCACTATGGTCCACCACCCGAGATTTTTTTGCGCCCGGAAGCCGATTTTTTAGAAAATTCTCATAACTTTGCACATGCGTACGAGGCGCTGGCTGCTGTTGGCTGCTGGCTTTCTCGTTGGCGGCAGTGTGCTTATTAATGCGCGCCACATCCAATGGCAACTTCTTCGCTTCCGCGATATTGGTTTGGTTTGGCTGCTTTGGCACCTGGCTGACTGCAGTGGAAGTGGGAGTCGCGGCGACGAGCGGGGGCGGCGGTATTTGATATGTCGTAGTGACGAGGTTAAAGGGTTTGGCAATCGCTATCACACGTATGCTTGGTTTAGTGCTGTTCGACGGTGTTGCTGGCATTTGTGGTTCTGCTGTTGGAAGAGGCGATGCACTTGGCGACGCTACAGGCTTTTGGGGTTTTGCTGTTGGAAGGGGCGATGCTGTGCCCGGTTTTAGCTTTGTTAGAATTTTGCGCTGCAGCAAATGTTTCACTTGTGCCAGACGTTCGGTTTTAGTTGGCAATTGCAAAACCGGGTGTGTTGACGAGTCCATTGGGCTTGAAATTGTAATTTTTGGCACAAGTTTTTGATCCTTTAGCAATGGTTTGACAACTATAAATATATATAAAAAGAAGTACATTTACAAAATATTAGTATAAGTTTAAATTTAGCTGTTGATTTCGTCTCAAAATATCTTTGATCATTTGAAAACGTAAATTCGTTTATTTTAAAGATGATATTGAAAAAAAAACAGTTCACACAAAAGTTGACATTTTTGTGCTACAATGGGAATTGAACTCAAGAACTCAGCGCGCGACTGAACCGCACACCAACAATCTCAGCCAGCGAACGCTCGCCAAAATTTTATCCATAAATACATTAAGAACATAAGCTTCAAGTTTAATATTTGGAATGGGTATAAAGATAACTCAATTTGTTCTTACCGCAGCAGCGGAAAACTATTTTACAAAATAAATTTACAGAGATGTTTGGATATTAACTGCTAAATCTTTATTGAAGTTCGCTGACCTTACTGCTGACTGGAATTCCAGCTGACTTTATTGATTTATGAAAGAAAGCCCAACTTATAATAATTTTTATAATTAATAATAGCCCAACTTATGGTTGTCGTTAAAAACCCAACGTAGTCAATATTTACCAAAACCCAATATGCCTGACAAGAGCTGATTAAAAAGCAGACATGATAGTGTCCGACCGAATATTCGGTTTCGGTTTCGGCCCAAATAATTGGTTTCGGTTTCAGTTTCGGCCAAAAATGGCCGAACGGCCGAAACCAAAACTCTACAATATTTTTTATATTTTATTGTGCAGCAGATATATAATGAAAGAAGGAGTAATTTAGATGCCACCAATGTAAATAAACTTCTTTTTTAAGCATATAATATTAAATTATTTAATTTTGAATATAAGCGAGTAAGGTACGAAAGGGTGATTTTTTCATGTTTATGTTTTTAAAAAATTAATAAATTGTTTTTTATTAATAAGTATTTATTTATTTATGTTAAGTTTGTTTGTTTGTGCTTTATTTACATAATGTAAAATTCGTTTGTTGAAAAGAACTGCTTAATATGGTGATTTTTATTTCAACTAGAAAGTTTCGGTTTCGGCCGAATTAAAAAAAAAACCGAAATTCGGTTTCGGCCCAAAAAGATGTTTCGGTCGGACACCAAGACATTCTGCGTAATACTAATATTTTAGTTGTAAGCAAGAAATGTTATCGGATTTTTTTATATTTACATGGTATGTACCACTATTCACTATGCACTATGGATGATATTTATACATTTTATACACGAACATTTTTTAATCAATCTAATCTAATTTAGTGCACCGATATTCAAAATAAAGGAACAAATGCAGTATAGCGAACCCTCATGACAAAAAAAACCGAAAATTGGGCCATATAGAGCATATTTTTTTGAATCTAACTACAAATTTTGCCTGGGAAACGCCCACAAAAGGCGTGGCTCGGGGTCAAATTTCAAAGTTTTTATCAAAAAAACTCAATCTCCAACTGATATACACGATATGGTTTTAGTTTGTTAGATTCAGGAGCCAACCCTCTATATAAAAGCATACTCATTTATTTTTTTCCTGAGGGTTCGCTATACTGCATTTATGCCAAAATAAATCTTATACTAATAACACAGAGGCTTTTAATAAGGGTTGACAATAATATTACGAAATATGCAAATTTTCATTAAGATTACACAGATCATGCATTTGTTTGCTCTTTAAATATTCTCATACTGATTGCGTTAATGAGAACACTTTTCCCTTCAAGACTGAAATGTGAAGCAGTATCGACACTTGTTAAACAAAGTCGAAAGTCAAAACGAGATATGTATTCAATTACAGTTGTCAACAATCAACCAGCAGTAATTTGTGTGACCCTGTTTTATTCCCATTAAAAACCAAAAATTTATATTTAGAAAAAAAAGAAAAATTGTGCTACTCTTTCATTAAAGTTAAAAATCGCCTTAATATGCAACCATTTTACAAATTTATCTAAAATGTAGCTTTTCATTCTACAAGACTTTTTACAAAACGTACCTAGTTTGGCTATAATAAAACCAAAAATGGAAGTTTCAGTACGAACACTTTTACAACACCACATCGAAGCGTTGAACCCCGAACCAGCGAATTGCGGAGCTAACGCGCTAACAACTGCGCCATAAAGTAAGTTCTGGATATGGATGCAAATGTTCAGCATGTCAAAACGCCGTTTATTAAAAAGTACATTCCTACCTGCACCCGAGACTAATTAAAAGAAATCAAATTTATATTTTTTATTTAACATAACAACCTGTAGCATTTTTTGTTGCTGCTGCATGTCCGCCAGGCCGTGACGTCACTGCTGTGCCACTAAGAAGAGTTGCTGTCGTTGTTACTGCTGCAGTTGTTGTTACAGTTGCTTTTGTTGTTACTGCTGTCGCTGTTGCTGCTGCTGGTGTCGTGCTGGTTGCAACTTTTAAAACCGCAGCCACTGCCGTGGACATTTGTGTTTTGGATATTGCAGGCTTAGCTATGATTGGTTTTGTTTGCGTTGCTGTCAGCCGCTGCTTGCCAATAGCCTCGGCCAATTTGCGATCCAGCCCCGCCTGCTGCAATTTCCGCGGATCAATCACCGTGATAGTGCGTATGACTCGCTTCGGTCCACTGGCAGCCGTTTGTTGCTTGCCATCGGAAGTGCTGCTTTTGACCGAACTAGTTGGCGTTAATGTGGATGCCTCGGCAGCCTCATCGCTTTTGGGCGTCGGGTTCGCTGAACTCGTAGACGTTGTGGCCAGCGCAACTGTGGACTGCTTCGTTGCTGCAACTGCTTTAGCACTTTTTTCACTCATTTTTTTAATTCGATATTTTTTACACAACTTTTTTATAGCAATTTGCACAATTGCATATTTTTCATCGGCACGTTTTCTAAGCACTGACCTCCCTCGTTGATGCTTTGTTGTCTCGACTGCGACACGCGATTTCGACACGGTTTTGCACACCAAATAAAATGAAATAATTAATCAAAATATGCTCAGTTCCTTCCTTCGATTTGATTCTTTACATTTGCATATAATTTTTTGCAAATAATTAGCAATTTTTGCCTTTTTTTTATTAATTTATGCAGCACACCTCGTTAACATTGCGGTAGAAAATTAAATGCGTTTCGCACGGCGCTGCCAACTGAACGCGTTTTTCATTTATCTTTTACAGGGAATTACTGTGAATGGTAGAAATTGCTTTTTGCTTTGCTTACAAATTCGTTAGATCACAGTGAGACCAGTGTTGCAAGCTCTTCAAATATAGTTTAATCTCTTTTTAACACTAACAGCTTGATTCTGTGTATTCTTGACAAATTTTTTATCAAGGTATATTGTCAAGATTTTTATCAAGCAAAAGCTTTGTTGGCATTCTGATGGAAAATTTAATTCTTTAATATTTATAAAATGTATTTTAATTTGTATGTAGTTTTATCCACATATTTCGGGGGGGCGAGTTTCAACCCCCAAAACCCCCCCTGGATCCGCCACTGAACATTGATAAAGTAAAAAGGTTATTTAGTTCAACATAAAGTGAATATGCGATAGCTGTCAAATTGTCAAAAAATAAGACAAATAAAAAATTGGAAGAGAAGTATTTTTTGAAATTATTTTTAAATTTTTATTAAAAATTCTTATTTTGTGAGACGGATGATTGGCTCGTAGGCAAATTACAGTTATTAAAATAATAATAATTGACTGGCACGACAGCCCGCTTACGCGAGACTAAGGCCTAGCTTCCCGCAACTACCCGTGTTGTGCGTGTGAATTTGTACGCGGGTGGAGGGACCTACAGTTTTATGCCGGTTCCGAACGGCAGGTTGGGAGCTTTTTTCATAAGCAATTTTTACTCTCAGAGGTTTGCCATTTCCAGCTGAGAGGACAGCCACCGACAGAGAAAACGAGTTTTCCCGTTATTTTTTTAGGTGTTATTACAGGCAGTATTTGAACCTGAGGTTGCTGCCTTCGACTCGCGGTCCAACGCACTAACCAACTGAGCCACGGCGGCTGCTACAGTTATTACCGACGGATTTTTGGTGGGATCCATGTCCAAAAAAATGCAATGCCGCCAGAACGCGTATTGTCAAAGATAGCATTGTTTTCTGTGTGTAATGTGGCGCCAAGTCTTCAATTAATCGATGCCCCAAGGATCGAGTCAGCCGGAAATTCTTCATGAATTCTTCTTCGCTTAACGACGGCAAATTATTTGTTTTCTTCTGCTTCTGATTTCTTCTTTTCTATCCTCCTCAACCGCTAAAAGTGTTAACATGCACAATTCTTCCATTTTCAATAGGCAAAATTTGTATGCTGTTGTCAATAGCATTCACACTTTTGACAATTTATAAAGAAAAGAGCTTTTATTGTTAGGAATAGAATGCCAATTCTTGACAAATAGTAAAAACTTGACAAATAGTCATTTTTCGGTTTTTTAAGCAGATAAAAACAATTTTTTTATTATTTGTTTATAACAATTGGAAGCTCATCTTCTACTAAACGATAGCGACATTTACACACATTTTAAAAAAAATTATCAAAATCCGTCCACTGGTTCCTTAGAAATGCGGGGTACCAGTTTGAAAAAAGTGGTTCTGAGAAATATGCCTCATGTCGGCCTGGCGCGCTGCGAGAACTCAGTGGAAAGCGTGATAAAACTTGCCGTAAAACCTGTTTTCCCTTCGGAATTCAGCAAATTCCTTTTTGTATCTTATTTTTAGATACATTAACTTTAGAAAAATGCAACAAAAAAAATGCATGTTTTGAAAGTGTTACATTGTAGGACCCCCTTAAGGTAGCATGGCACGTTAGAAAGGGGAATTTTTAATGATTTACAAAATTATTTATTTTTCAGCTCCTTTATTATCAATCTTTTTGAAAATTTTTTTCAATATATTGAAGGTTTAAGGAACACAAACAAAACGATCTCTCTCACAAACGGCTCGACCGATTTAAAAAAAATTTTTTTGTTCTTTTTATTAACTTATTTTATACAAGAATCCATCACAATATTTAAGAAACTTTTTTATTTAAAGTACTTTTTCTGGGGAAAAAAGGTGAAAAACGCAGTAAATTTTTGACACTTTTTTTCAAAAAGCTCCTATCCTTTTATTTTTAGCGTTTTTTTTTATTTTTCTGGTGAATTCCTGTGTCCGAAAGCTTAATAACTATGAATATTTTTTGGTTTTTGTTTCAGATTAGCCAATCCGGAGATTAAGTGTCCGTAATGGAGGATGTTTTTTTTTTACGCGACTTCAGCTCCACCTATATAAGAGACAATATGCTAAAAAAACAGAAAAGAAAATTTTTTTTGTGTTCCTCAAAAAGATTGATAATAAAGGAGCTCAAAATAAATAATTTTGTAAATCATTAAAAATTCCCCTTTCTAACGTGCCATGCTACCTTAATTTAAAAAGTCTGACACTAATACATATTTCAAAACTGCCTCATTACGTTGTAATGCAAAACCTGGACTCTATGAAAAACTACTTTTTGCAGTAGAGCATCGAATGACGAAACCCTTTATAACTATAAATTATATTGAAAAAATGCTTGAATATCTTAAAACTGGATTTATATGATTGAAAATTAATTTTATAAATTGCCATTTCAAAAAATCTGTTATGAAAAGCAAACTTGTAGAGTCCAGCATTCAATGTGTCAAATACTCTACAACTCTATTTTTGGCATTGAAATATGACAACATCGCTTGCGAATACTCGTATACAAGAAGAAAAGTAAGAAGACAATTTGACAACTGCGGGAAAACGTTTTCTTTTGCTGGTAAACTCAATAAGAACGAATTTTGTTATAAATTTGCAATTTTAATTAATTTGTAATCGTTTTAGTTGAACTGCATTTCGCTGCAAAATGGATTTCCAGAACCGTGCCGGCGGCAAGACCGGCAGTGGAGGCGTCGCCTCCTGGTCGGAAACAAATCGCGACCGCAAGGAGCGGCTGCGTCAGCTTGGTAAGTGCCAGTGTAATGTGACCGCCAAATAAATTTTCCTAATGCAAAATATTGTCTCGCTTATAGCGCTGGAAACCATCGATCTCAACAAGGATCCCTACTTTATGAAAAATCATCTCGGCTCCTACGAATGTAAACTCTGCTTGACACTGCACAACAATGAGGGCAGCTACTTGGCGCACACCCAAGGCAAGAAGCATCAGGAGAATTTGGCCCGCCGCGCGGCCAAAGAAGCCAAGGAAGCGCCTTCTATGCTGGCGCCCGAGAAACCACGCGTTGAGCCCAAGAAATTTGTAAAAATTGGACGTCCCGGCTATCGTGTGACGAAGCAACGCGACCCCAACAACGGTCAGCAGTCGTTGCTCTTTCAAATCGATTATCCCGAAATCACTGAGGGCATCATACCACGCCATCGCTTTATGTCCGCCTATGAGCAAAAGATTGAGCCACCAGATCGCAAGTGGCAGTATTTGTTGTTCGCAGCCGAGCCCTACGAGACCATAGCATTCAAAGTGCCTTCGCGTGAAGTGGAAAAAACAGAAGGCAAATTCTGGACACATTGGAATCGTGACACAAAACAGTTTTTCTTGCAATTTTCGTTTAAATTCGAACCAAAAATCATACCGCCCCCACCACCGCAATTGCATCGTGCACTGGGTCCAGCAGGTGGCTTTCCCATGCCGGGACCGCCGCGTTCGCATCATATGTTCAATGGAGTGCCGCCACCGCCGCCAATGGGTGTACTGCCAGTGCCGCCGCCGCCCATGTGAGAGGGGGAGTCCGCTTCCACTGGATAAAAGTGTGATGGACAGTGGAAGAACGATGTTCACTCATGTTAAGCTTTTCAATTTCGAAATATTTAAGGAAGAACGAACGTAATTTGCTGATGATTTAATTTTTACAACAGAGAACATTCAATATATCCAACTTAAAAAAAATAAGGCCTGACTTTGACTGGACAGTTGGCTGTCATTGCTGCATGAAACCGGGAATAACGATAAATGTAAAAAAAAAACTTTATATAAAACGAAAATTAAAGCATTCCGAAAATTCTTCCTGGATAAATGTGTTGAAAGTTGTGGGTAGTTTCATATGAAAAGCTTATTGGGAGAGAATAATTCTTCAACTTTTAAATATTCCAAGCAAAAAAAAATTTATTGCAAAGAAATTTATTAGGAGCAAATTGTTCAAATTTTTGGGAAAACTAAAATATTTAAAATTTTTAACACATGTTAGAACAAAACTCAACAAGTGGTTACAGATTCTCAACTACAAATTGAAAAAAAAAATGGCAACTTTCAAATCGTCTAATATTTTAGAAAAAACAATAAAAGCGTAGTTCCTGTAAACTGAAAAATTTCTTCAATCTTAAAATCGCTTTCAATCCTTATTAAAAAAATTTCGTGGTACAATTCGAAAATGTGCAGTTCTACAAAATTGTATATGTGCCCAACTTTCAGACACCAAACAATGAAATAATTTCTTAGTGTGTTTTTCTCGCTCGCTGATTATAATCTGCTAAAATATTCTTTACTATATCCACCATGTCAAGTTGTGGCCCCAGCACAAAATCAATATTGAAAATTGTTTTTGCTTCTAAGCGGCTGATGAAGCCACATTACTTTCCCAAAAGTAATGCAAAAATCACTTAACTGCACAAACTCTGTGTTTGGACTATCTCGTTCAGACTGCAGAACCGTCATAGGTGAGTTAACGGGGCCCTAATTACTGGGGCAGAAAAAGCACTCGCATTCTCACGGATTACTACTGCAACTCATAAACGGATCTTCGTCTGGCATTGTTGAGGACCTAATAACTTTATGTGTGGCCATTCGCCACAGCTGAGAGTTGAATCCCGCCTCAATTAACACTAAAAAGCCGTCTTCTTCAAAAATTGCGGAAACTGAAATAATACTCTATTAAAAGCTCACTCACTTTGCGACTGAAATTATGTACATAGAACAATATTTTAATAATCATGGCTCATCAAAGAAATATGCATTTTTATTTTTTACTTGAAAACTTTCAAACTTATTTCAATGTTTTAATTAATCGTTGCGTTGATAATGCAATACAAATTATAAGCAAACTTATTAACTAAACTTACTGCTTATATGTGTACTTAAATAGGAAATTAGGCGATACCTAACGCAGTAACTATTTATAAATACGACAAAAGAAGAACGCACGCATTTCCACCAGCACATCAATGTTTCAATGTTGATCATTGCGATTGGTTACTGTGCCAAATTTGTAAACCTCGCCGAGATTTGACTCGTGCCGTACGCTTACACAACTTAAGTAAAACATTTACGTAGTCAATGAAATATGCACAAATGTTTTTTGTATACATTGTTAGTATTGAAGAAGTAGCTTACATTCAAAATGTTTGTTGTTTGGAACACTGACAAAAATGAGTACAAATTATAGTGCAACTCTGTGTGAGCCGCCGTTGTTTTTTTTTTGTTGTTTTTCAAACAATTATCGTTTTATGTTGCTTAATAGACTTTGAGGAAATGCTTAACACTTAAAAAATTAAAATAAATGTGGTAGTAGTAATCATAGAACTTGTTTTATTGCAATCCACGATTGCCCTATAAACTACAGTGCGTGGCACCAGCGTGCGCACGCACAAAGTGCAAGTGACTGGTTAGTGTGATCTTTAGTGTTGCTTTTTGAAATATGTATTGCCAGTTGCCGACATTGCAAACGTAAAATGTGTACATGCGCCTTGTTGCTTAGAATTTTTCGCGCTTCTTGAAATTGCGCTTTGATGCGCATCGGTGTATAATGTCCGATATGTGTGTCTTGTGCTCGAAAATTTTCATGATCTGATTTTGTGCCTCGTTGATGCCCTCAACGATAATCTTGCTGCGTTGCATGTTGCCCTGGAAAAGTTTAGGGAATGAGGTAATGCGTAATTTGATCAAGTCGTTAGTTGGAAGGCAACAAATAAATACCTTTAATAATTCGCTAATGCGCTCCATTTCTGCATTTTTGCCATGCGATTCCATTTGTTTCAACATAGTGGAGAGCTTGTCATAGCCGCTGGACTCATTTTCACACTGAAAAAAGATCGTATCAAGAAGATTGTATCATAATTATGGTGTCAATATTTTGAAATGAAATAAAAAATATTTTGTAAACATCGATGCGAATATCATAAACAAAATAACACAAATAAAGAAAAATAATTATGTCTACAAAATGAATATACAAACCATGATACAAACAAAACAATAAATACGAATAAAATAATGACTCATAGTAATAAAATTTACAAACTTCAGAATGTGTCTTTTAGCAGATTAAATTATTTGCTCCTTACCAAATCTTCCATTTGGGAGCGCAAATGATAAATCTTCCAGCCGTTGATTTTGCTCAGCACATTGGCCTGATTGGCCAAGTCGATGACAGTGGGACGCCGTTCTTCACGCGGCTTCACGTCCGAATAGCGTTGAAAATGATTGTTGGCAGCCTTCCAACTTTGTTTGTAGGTCTGCAGCAGACAAAAACGAAACAGAAACCATTTGAATTACTCGTTTAGAGCCTCTCAATTTGCCGTCACAGTAAACTCACATTGAGCAGCGTGCAATTGCGCGGTCGGCGCAGCACAATTTCCATCGGTTTGGCGTTCTCCTTGTTGCCTGCAGTTGGGGTCACATTATTGGCTTTGTGGTTAATGCTGTGTGCAGCAAATGCATGATTGCCGTTACCGTCGTGAGAGGCTGCCGCGGCACCGGGTTCTTCGGCTGCTAGCATGCCGTTGCCAGTGCCCATAGTGGAGTCGGTGGATGTGACCATATTGTGGCCGTGGCTGTTGGTCACGCTGTTGCTGCTGTGGCCCATGGATCCAAGCGATGATGGCGGAGGTAGCGTGAGTGAGGCCTGACTTTGACTGGACAGTTGACTGTCATTGCTGCATGAAACCGGGAATAACGATAAATGTAATTAATTTCAGCAAAGAACCAACAATGCTTACTGAATACGTACGTGGAACGCCTCGACTTCTTGCGTGGTAGACAGTCAATTGGGCCGCCGTTCAAGCGCTGTGCGGCTGACGACGAAGCAGCGTGCAGCTGCTGTTGATGATCCAGTGAAGAGTTGCGCGAGCTGACCGGTGTGCCGCCCATCATGTTATGGTGCATGGCGGTGACTGCGTGATGATTGGCATACAGCTGCAATTGGATAACTCACAATGGGAATCTGTGTATGTACAAAAATGTGAGAGCAACTCACCTCGTTAATGGGATTGAAGTGGGTGGAGTCGCTGGTGCCGGGCATGTGGTTCAGCACCAAATTGCCATCCTGCATTTGTTGTTCAACGCCGGGTGACGAGTTCGCTGATACTGTCGTCGAGCCATCGGAGGAAGCAGGCGATTCGGCGCGTGAAGGACGTGTGACGGCACCGCCAGCGGCACGATCCTTCTTGGCCAACGCCTCGGCAGTTAAGGCCGATGCGTTCGACGAAGAGCTTGCCGAGGCAATGCTGAATGAGCTGCCTACAGAAGAGGCGGCCGGCGAGCCAGCAGCACTAGTCATATTGGACCCCATGGAGAGCAGTGTGGGGCCCAAATTTTTAGCGGCACGTATGGGTGAACCTTCAGCGTCGCGTTTGCGCAAAAAATTGGACACCACTGCTGTGCCCGAAGTGCCGCCCGAGGTGACTTTGATCGAAGTCTGCAGTGGGATGACCACATGCTGGCCCTGCGGCCCCGTCAGCGTGGCCGTGGTGGCACTCTGATGCTGCGCCGGTATGAGTATTTGCTGGCCGGGGACGGCGCTCTGCATGAGCTGTGGCGTAGCCTGCGAAACGGCGATAGCATCCGCAGCTGCTGCCGCCGCCGCTGCGTTAGCCACATTGCCGGACGTGAGTTGGGCGCTAAAGCGTACCGCCTGAATTTGCGTGCCCGCACTGGAAACGGGTATTTGGAGCTGGCCAAAGGTGCGCCCGCCGCTGGACGGCACCACCGTGAATGTAGCCGTCGAGTTGGCGGCGTGCGAAGCAAATGGCAACGACGATATAGCCAGATTGGCGGCGGAGCTGGCCAGCTGATTTTGTGACATTGTGCTGCTGGTGGCGGTGGTGGTGGTCAGCGACAGCACGCCGGTGGACACCTGCACTGAGCTGGCCGGCACCGATTCGTAGTAGATGGTGCTGCCCGGTGGTAGAAAAGCCCCCGATGCGGTGGCGCCGCCCGCCGAAGTCAGTACGGTGTTGACGCCAGCTGCTGTTGAGGTCACCACCGACGTACCGCTGTTGACACTCACCGACGACGCGTTGTGCGAACGCTGCACCGCGGCCGGTTGGTGTATGTAGACGCTGGTGGGCGCGGAGCTGGACACTGCCACACTGCTGCCGTCAACGGTGGCTGCGTTGGCGGCGGCCACTTGTGCGGCCGTCTGTGTCATTACTTTGCCCACAGTAATGGCATTGGCGTTCTTGATGGGTGTAATAGTGCCGGTTAGTATGTTGCCACCGGTACCGCCGCGCGTTGTTATTGCTAGCGGTACCACCGTGGCGCCGCTGGCCGACGAAACAATATTCTGGGCGGTCAGCAGCTGGTTGGCGGCAGCTGCCTGTGAGACGTTGACCAGCTGCGCTGTGGCCGCTGTGGACAAGTTGGTTGCTGTCACGCTCGAAGTGGGTGTGGTCGAAATGGAGGATGCGGCCACACCGCCGCCCACATTGCCGCCGCCGCTAGTTATGGTCTGTATGCTCGCCGTTACGTT
Organism: Melieria crassipennis; assembly: GCA_963668005.1. Lineage (NCBI taxonomy): Eukaryota > Metazoa > Arthropoda > Insecta > Diptera > Ulidiidae > Melieria > Melieria crassipennis. The sequence goes on along the minus strand of OY764962.1, from coordinate 79,144,374 downwards.
TTGTTGTTGCTGCTGGTGACTGATGGCGGTCGCAGCCGCATTTGCGGCAGGCAATTTGCCTATGCCGAATGGGGTAATGGTGAGCGAGGGCTGCACCTTTGCTGCCATCGAGACAGGCTGCCGGATACCTGCGAATGGTTGAAATTGACGACTTAGTAAGTAAGAAACTGCTGCGCTCGGTACGAAAACGCAAAAGTGCGCTCTGCCGATTGTCCGTGGGTCTGTCGAGCGATAAGTTCGATCGAAAGTTTAGTCTATCAGCGTTGGAGTGGATGCAAAGTCTTATTTACAGAATGTGCGTTTCATAGCGCTTTCCCCCGAACTGAGTGATTCACGCGCTCAGACTGAAGACACCGAAGCGGCCACGACGACACGCCGATTACCAATGCTAGTGTCGTCGTCCGGCGGCATGCACTGCACCGTTCATGCTATCGTTCGATCGGCCCCATTCCCGCCGCAACTGCAGTGGCCTGGCACAATCTTCTTCGCCTCCATACCGATGCCATGTCGCACTTCTCATTCCTTTGAGTGTGATTTCGATTGTTTCTCCTTTGTTCTTGTTGTTATATGTAAAAGAACGCGCCTTTTGTTTACGTTTTTGAGCCGTTTTCGTTTTCCGCGCGCACTATTCGGTAACACAAGACATCGAGCCGCAACTGTTTTCATTTGCGCAACAGCGCACTGCATTCCCCTCAAAACCCACGTCGCCACGTCAATCACATATCGACAGCAATAACTACGGCAGTGGCAAATGCTGACAAAGCATTTTACAACAAAAAGCAATAACAAAATACTTGCAGTATTACGAAAACTTTCAATTTTGTTGGAAAATTTTACAAACCCGAGTCTTGTTTTTTTTTAGTAACAGCATCTCGGCAATTTAAAGTTTCTCACAGCAAATCTAAACGGATTTCTTAAGCGCACTCACCAATTTTTCCCGATCCCGAAGCATTCACAATAATAGGCTGAAACATCATGCCCGGCAGGCGGCCCGTCGGTCCAATTATTTGCTGCGTGTTGCCGCCCGGCTGCTGCTGCAGCTGAATGATGCGTGTGGTGGACAAGTTGGTGGCCGGTATGACGTTGCCCGTGGAGCCGGTGACGCCTGTCATAGTTGTGCTACGCGGTGAATTGGCCGCCGCTGTAGCGGCATTCGCAGCCGCTACCGCGGTGCCTGTTACGCCGGTGGCCAGTGTGGACGTCAGCTGTGGTATGTTGGGCGCGCGAATGCTGATGCTAGTCGTATTCAGCTTGGTGGTGGAGAAGGGCTTACCCAGCGGTATGGGACGTATCTGGCGTGGTGTGGTGCCGGTGGCGGCGGTCAGTGGCGTGGCCGACAGTGCGTAACGCTGGCCAGCTGCCACCGCCGGATTGAACTGCTGCGACTGCGAGAGTGCCTGTGACGTGCCAGCGGCCACATTTGACGAGTAGACCAGCGTGGCCTGGTGCTGGCGCGGTGGCAGCACAGTGGCCAGGGTAGCCACGTACGTTTGCTGCTGCTGGCTGTGTGGCGCCGCCTGCGATGAGACGGTCTGAATTGTGGCTAAAAACGAAACGGATGTACGTTAGTTAAATATAGAACACTGGTGGCAAATTTCACTCACATTGTGCGCCGTGTGTCAGCTGTGCGGACGCTTGTCCGGCAGCCGTTTGCACTGTGCTGGTCGGTGTGGTGGCCACAACAGTGCCGCTAACCGATGCGCCGCCAACGCCCTGTGCGGTGATGATGCGCTTCTGCGATTGCTGCGGTATGGTGCGTATTAGCTGCACCTGGCCGGTGTTTGTCTGCATCCAGGTGGTACTGGTGGCAGGCGAGATGACGGTGGTAGCTGGCGAAGCCGAACTACGACTGACTGCGGTACCACGCACAAAGCTGCCGGCTGTCGTCAGGCCCGAGACAGTGGCACCAGCCGTGCCGCTGGCCGGCGTCGCTCTTAAAGGCGTCACGAGTCGTTGGCCTGCTGTCATGCTCGTCATTTGGGTGGGGGTAACGCTGGCGCGCGGCAAATAAGTGGTCTGCGTTATCGGGCGCGTCACAGTAATCGAGGTGTTGGAGATGGTGCGCTGCGCTGCGGCCGCCGGAATGGCGGTGATTTGTGCGCGGCCCGCACCGCCACTCTCGAACTGCTTGATCGGTATAATGTTGGGCATGACCACGCGCATCTGTGTTGACTGACCGCCGGCGCCTATAGTGCGTATGGCGGTGGCCGTAGTCGATTGGGCAACGTTGAGTGCTATGGGCGCACCTATGGATGTGACCGTGCCGCCTGCTGTGGCCACTTTGATTGCGCCCGCCGTGGATACGCCGCTGGTCATGATGGTGCTGCCGCCGGCACCGGCGATGCCGCCAATGGTGATACTATTGCCGCCGCCGGCGCCGCCGCTAGACGCATCGATGGTGGCGGTTTTAACATGTGCAATTTTGGCTGCAACGGGATTCAGAGAAAATGAATTGGGATGGGTATGGGCGCTTTTCAAGAGTTGTATGTGGCCGTGCGAAAGGTGGGAGGCATTCGCGTTTAGCTGTGCTGTGTGAACGGTGGTGTGCGGGGGATGGTGGTGTTGGTGTTGATGGTGTGCGGTTGCGACTGTTGTTGTGATGGTGGGTAGTGTTGAGGCTAGTGGTGTTGGCGCAAGTGCGGATGCGGATGCCGATACCGGCGATGGCAGTGATGGTGAGTGTGCATGCTGCAGTGCGTGATGTGGTATTAATTGAGTTTTAATGACTTTTAAGGCTTCTGCGAATGAAGGGAAAATTTTTGATGTTTTGGTTTTGGCTTTTGCTGGCTGAATCATAAGAGCGATTAAGTTTAATTGTAAATCAATTGCATTTACATTTTAATGATAAGAGAACACAGCGGAGCGCGACATGAACAAATGGAAGAACTGCAATAGAAAAATTTTACAAGGCGGTTGCATCTGTGTGTTGAACGCAATCGAAAAACTACTAAGTTTTGTTATTGTGATTTGATAGTTTTGGTTGTTTATTTGTCTTTATTTTAGAAAAATTGTAAATTGCTCACAAACATTTAAAAATTTAGTTTCAAAATCTCACTAACAAAAAATAATGAAGATTGTTTCAGCAATAAGTATTTACGCCAATCCAAGTCTAAGATAAAATTGCATATTAAGTGCAAATATTAAGTTTCCAATATTTTAGTTTGACTGTATGCATTTTGCACATTTTGATAACCAAGTTTACAATGAATTATTTGCCAAATATTTACACCTTTGAAACAGAATGATTTTATAGATGAAATTGTCTAATCGATTTACTGAAAAATTCGCCCTTATCACAAATTGCCGATTGTCTCACCAGTGCCAACGCGTAAAGAGACAACACTGCCACGAATACAAAAGCAAACGAAACCGACGAAAAGACGAAGACAAAAAGAGACGAACATACACAAACGTGATATGGAGGATGAGCGCTAAAGGAGATAAAGCAAATAGCAGCCACATAAGATATACTCGAAAATTATTACTACGGAATGGCGAGGAAGAAGTGCTGAAGGAGCACTAAAGTGGCACAATCAGAGAAATATGCTAACGTTAGTTGCATTTTTAGATCACCTCAGCTGTAGAGTCTACTGCCCTCCCGCCCCCCTTAACAATAAAAATTTAACACTTACCTCCTGTTGATGCGGTGGCTGTGCTGACGCCATTGGAGGAGCCCAGCGCTCCAGTGGCGCCTCCACCACTGCCACCACCGGGACCACCACCCGGCCCAGGCGCCCCGCTCCCACCTGCTCCAATACTGCCATCCGTCGTGCTCATCTTGTTCAAAAACGCCGTGTATTTATTGATGAAAATGCTGCAAAGGTACAGTACAACACATGCTGAAAAAAATAGTCCACTCGCTCGCCGATAATCCCAAAAATTACAAGCACAAACGTCGACGAAAAAAATTCGTTACGATTTTTGTTTTTCACTTTATGCCCAACGCACTAACCTTGCTTTTATTTAAACAGATTAATAGCTGAAATTATATGCGCGGCGTTTGGCTATTTGCGAATATTCCTTTCGATCTTTTCCCACTTAATCTGTGCAATAGGAAAATATTTTTCTTTCAGCGCTCGGTTTGTGTGTGTACGTTGGAAAAAATGTCTGCCGCAGACTGAAAAAAATATACGACGAAAAGACATAGAGGAAATTGCGAACTGGAAAAGTGCTGCCAGCTCACAATTATAACAGCCACTAAAATTACGAAATTTTACATACATGCAGATAAGATTGGAAAATTATGTGACTCCGAGAAGCTATACAGAAGCAATCACTTTATAATATAAATTGCACATCATTCATGCTTTTTATTTAAGTCACAGACATATGGTTTAAAATATATACTGAATTGTTATATTAAAAAATAGTTAAAATAATTTGAAATTGGAAAATTATTCATTTAACCTATGTTAAAAAGACTAAACCCAAGTACAGCATGAAACCATGAAGGCAATTATCATTAGAAAGACTATTGCGGTAATTTTGATGGTTTTTAATTTTTAAATATCTGAATTTTCTTTAGTATTTCTATGTACTCTTGCTTTTTTTTAATTCTAAAAACTTGTTGGCTCAACTTTTGCTTTAATTGATTCTACAATTAGGGTTCTACAGTCTACATGTGCAGTCTTCGAGATATCAGCGGATCTAATAAATAAGTTTTGTAAGTAATTGCGGTGTTTCTAGCATTAATCAACCTGTTAATTCGAATTAGTATTTTTAATTGTTCAAACTAGAAGCAAGGTTTCCTTTGCATTCATTGTGGAGCATATAAATTATCGAAATGAAGCATATAACCCTATTTATCAATTAATTTTTGTAGATGAATACAGTTTATTTTTGACAGTAGAAGCAAACTTTGAAACGACTGGCAAATCTTTTTTTGGAAATTATTTTGCCAAACAATTGTCGCAGTGTATTCGCACAAAAACCATATGTGCTTACAATTTAGTGTGAAAGAAAACGTCAACTATTTGACAGCTCCAAATTAGACGTGTAGTTGTGTTTTTCTTATGCTTTTCGTCCAAGTATCCAACTTCCAATACGACTAGAAGCGAATTTTCGAGGACCGATTTTTCAGTGAATTGAAGTTAAGGGCTGGTGGATTTAGCTGCTAACGGAACGAACCGAAAATGGCATCGCTAATGCTGAGGCCAAATGTGCAATTCGCAAGTAAGTATGCCGTGCATGTAGCGAAATTAGTGTTCGCAAAAAAGTGTACGGCAAATTATGTAATGAAAATTCGTAGTGCGGCTGACAGTCCAACTGAGCTAAAAAATGTTAATAATTTTTTGGATTTTCACCCGCAGAGCAGCAGGCTAATGGAGTGTTGAGTGTGCTGTGTGTGCGCCATGCCAGCGGTGATGCGCCGCGGCCGCTGAAGACGACCAATTTGAGCGCGATGAGGCGCGGTACAGGCGGCCGCAGCAGCTTCAACGGTATTGTGGCCACTGTCTTCGGCTGTACCGGCTTTGTGGGTCGCTATGTGTGCAACAAACTAGGAAAGATTGGCACCCAACTGATATTGCCCTACCGCGGCGAGCACGGCGAGGCCATTCGTCTGAAAGTGTGCGGCGATTTGGGCCAGGTGCTGTTCCATTTCTATCATCTGGAGGACGAGCGGGCGATTTACGAAGCCGTGAAGTACTCTAATGTGGTCATCAATCTGGTGGGCCGCGAATTCGAGACGAAAAACTTCAAGTACAACGATGTGCATGTGGACGGAGCGCGTCGCATTGCCAAGTTTCGTCAGATTTAAATGTTTAGCTCTAGACTCGCGTGTTAGTAATGTTTGTTTACTACCACTTTAGGATATGCAAAGAGGCGGGCGTTGATCGTTTGATACATTTATCCGCGCTGAATGCCGAGCGCGATCCCCTGGGGCACGTGCTGCAGGGTGGCAGCAACTTCCTACGCAGCAAATACCACGGCGAGTTAGCGGTGCGCGAAGAGTTCCCCAACGCCACCATTATACGGCCAGCAGATATTTACGGCGGTGAGGATCGCTTTCTACGCTATTATGCGCACATCTGGCGCCGCCAGTTCCGCGGTATGCCGCTTTGGCGCGCCGGCGAGTGCACGGTCAAGCAGCCCGTCTTCGTGTCTGATGTGGCGCAGGCCATTGTTAACTGCGCCAAGGATCCAGAAACGGCTGGCAAAGTGTATCAGGCCGTAGGGTAAGAGCGCCCTGCGTCGGACACTTTTATATCGTTTGGCCGCTGTTAATCTCATGCTTCTCTCTGTCGTGTTCATTTTAGCCCAAAACGTTACCGGCTAAGCGAATTGGTCGACTGGTTTCATCGGGTGATGCGTAAGGACGAAAACTGGTGGGGCTACCGCCGCTACGACATGCGCTACGACCCCACTTTCATCATGAAGGTCAAGCTGACTGAGATGGTTTGCCCCGGCCAACCCATCGGCGAATTGCATATGGAGCGCGTCGAGCGCGAGTGCGTCACCGATCAGGTGCAGTCGGAAATTCCGACGCTGGAAGATTTGGGCGTGCAGCTGACCAGCATGGAAGAGCAGGTGCCATGGGAGTTGCGACCATACCGCGCTGCGCTCTATTACGATGCCGAATTAGGCGAATTCGAAGCACCGTCGCCACCCAAAACAATTAACGCACGCGACGAGAAGCGCATGTTCGCATAAAAGTGTGGCGTCGACGGCAACAACAACATCAACCAAAGCAGTAGGAGTAACAGCAGTGGCCGCCGCTGGTGGCATGTCGGCGCAGATCTGAAAAAGAAGCGGCTAAGTGTGCGTGAATTATTGTTTGTTGTATTTGTTGGCCGCTCGTTGTGGTACGGAGTTTCTTCAAACGATCTAGCTCCATTTCTTAATGATAAGGATGACATCGTCAAGGCTAACAACTAAACACATGATTACATTTTTCCCGATTCGAGCTGAATGCAAAAGCTGACATTATTATTGTGGCCAGTGCATTGTGGAGAATAAATGGAATGGTGAATAAATCGAAACAAAATTCTTTTACATAAGGGATACTAAGAATTGAACTTTAAAACCATATACAGTTTGTCAAGTAAATGTTTGCAAATTTAAAGAAGGTAGAAAATTATTTTGAAAAGCTTATAATATAACAGAAATTGCAATATTTTGAAATTATTTGAAAAATATAGATTAATTGAATATTTCACTGTCATATAATATCAAAGTAATGTCTATTTGATTCGCGTATTGAAGGGCGAATTGATTTGAAAGTATCTCCTGGACGAAACAGAAAACTGTCTGACAGAGAAGAAAGAAAAATCATCCGAAAAGTTCGTGAAAACCCCCGTAGGCTTTGGATATAAAAATAGAATGCGGAACTGATGTATCCCATGAAACTGTTCGGAACTGTACCGCGCTAAATTTTCAATGCAAATGCAATGCAATTTTGATTTTGAAAGAAGACGAATTTTTTGACAGTTTGAAGTATAGCTTCATTTCCTTTTTTGATGTTTTCGCGTATCAAATAGACATTACTATTAATCTATATCTTAAAAAAATATCAAAATATTGCAATTTCTGTTATATTTATAAGCTTTTCAAAATAATTTTTCTACCTTTTTTTAAGTTTGCAAACATTAACTTTGCAAACTGTATATGAGTACAGAATTTCTAAGTAGTTATAAATATTTAACTCGGTCGGGGCAAAAGTGATATTTAGCGTCTTGCTAACATTTGTATTATGTGTGCGAATTTGTACACGATAGGAAGTTATCTACAGTTTTTTCTTGATTCCGTATAGCGAGTTTTATACTCAGTTTTGACATTTTCGGCTGTGTGAATCGAAAGGGACAGACTGAGTTGAAATTTGAACCTCGACCTAACTTAAAATGTATGACTAATGTTTTTTTCGATTCTTCCAAGTATTGAGTGGGTAGTCTCCGTAGAGAAAATATAATACAAAAGCTGAATTGATCTTAATCTCTTCGAATCTCGGGTATTAGTAGAAATCTTCATTCTGGATTTAGCTGTATGTTTTAAAGTGTTATTTAAAATCATTCTTAATTTTTAAGGTACGCCAAGAAAATTTGAACATGTGAAACTTAGGTAACTTTTATGTAAAAGTATTCATTTAACTCAAAATTATTTATTATCAAATTTGTTACTTTCATTTATGTTTATTGTACTCGAATTCTTTTGAGATTGCCGGAAAATGTTAAAAATCTGGCGGAAAATGTTACAATCCAATTGGAACCCACAAATCAACCCTGGCGTTTTCTTTAGTTTCAATGTCACCCGGCTGCCTGGTGCATACGTTCTCAGCTGTCAACGCAATGCCAATTAGAAGTTGCCACCATGTCACACCAACAAATACCTGTACACACCTGTGCCATCGCAATCAATGTTGTCTATAAAAACTACTAAACAATAAGTTCTAATCAATAAATACCAGCGAAAGTAACAATGTGTTACCCATGCACATATTACATATTAAGATTAAATACCGATTGCACTAAATCACCATTCATACGTTTGTCTACATTCCGTTTGTTGTGATTCTTTGCGTACTTGTGGCAACTCTACAGCCATTGCAGTGCAGCCGTTGTCCGGAATACTCGGCTTGTTCTGCTTTGACCGAAAAAAGCCTTTTCCTTCATCGGTTGCCTTTCGTGCCGTTTGCTTCGGCTGTGAACCTTCTGGAAGTGAAAACAGGAAAAAAGTTAAAGGAAAATTTTCGCATTCTTGTGAAAGTCATTCGATTTGATTTTGTAATTTTAGTTACACTGCGTATTAATGTGAGAAAAAGTCACTAGTGTGTGCGTGTGTGGTGCTGCTGTAAAAATGGTCAGCGTTTAGTTATGCACGATTTATTTGAATGCCCATTGCATGTTAATAATCCACTAAAGGGATATAGCTAGTGAGCAGATTCGCGCTATTGGTTACGGAAGTGTTGAAAAGGCGTTGTCGTCGGCCCAAACACAAACGCTCTCCCTCGTCTGCGAGAGCACAATTTGCCCAAATAATAGTCAAAGTAGTAAAAATAGAAAATCCCTAAAGCATTGAAGGTGTCCCAACGACAGCAAAAGCACTGCGAAGTGTAACGGGTGAAAAGCGCAAGCGGCCAAAGCGTCTTGCATTAGTTGTTGGTGCCGCAATAACGGCGGCAGTGCAGCGAGCAGTGCGCGCAACTGTTGTGCAGAGCAAGGAGCAGCGGTAGCGGTGAATGCACGTCAGCGTCGGGACGCCTACGGACAGTAGCACCAGCAAAAGCCCACGGCGGCGTTCTCTACACTGACATCGATTGCGTCTGTGCAGTGTCTGCATAGTTTCAACATGCTTTTCGCCTCCTGCGTCCAGCACGCACCGGCGCTGCAGCACCAGTTGACCTCGCTGCAGCCGCTCAAGGAGCCGACGTCGGTGCACCATCATCAGGTGCCTGCACCGGGCGCAACGGCGCTGGTCAACGAAGAGGCCAGAGGTGAGTGCCAGCTAATTAAGTGCTCTGCATTTTCGGGTGGGCCACCATCGGGCGAGCAGGCTGGGTGGCGGCCTTTTCCTGCGGGCCGGGCGTCAGCTATTTTTAGACACTTTTTGATTTATCGATCATTTGCACCTTCTACATTTTTTCTGCACCCCCCGCGTGTGCGCGTATGCGCTGAAACGCTCGCACAGTGCGGGCTCTGACGCTCTCTCGCGCGTTGTCATCGGCGCGGTCGTCTATCAACGCTCTCCCTTTCATTCGTAAACATTCACGTTGGCGTCGGCGGAGCCAGTGCCACATCCATAGGCGACCCATGGGGGCTGGGAGCTGTGGGAGGGTAGTTTTTGGTTCCTCTTTGCAGGCGTTTTCGCTGTGCCGGCTGTGGCGCTCATGCAGCTCCACTACTCTATTACGCAATCCGCGCACACTACCCTCACGAAAGCAGCTAAACGTGTGTGTGTGTGTGTGGCGGCGGCAAACGCCAAACATTCTCCAAGTGGCGTTGGCATTTAAAGTTGATTTGCTTAGCTTTTAGTGTATGTTTTATTTGTTTTGCTCGTATTTATCAAAATATTTTGATTTGGTTGTTTAAAAAAAAATTATCTCTAGCACTCAGCTGCCCAGTGTTGGTTTTGATGCTATTTCGCAAACAGCTTTTTGTACAATTTGCCTAAAATTTGATTTTGTCTTTATGTTTGTATGTACCTACATATGTACAATGTTGTGCATGTGTATATCTCTTTAGGTTAAAGACATCGCCGTGCACGAGCCAACATTGTGCTTTAAATAATTTCGAAAGCGTCACCACATTTTATGTGACGCAAGTGATGAAAATTATTGGTAAATTTTTTATATTTTTGTGCTTTTTTCCTTATCATCTCCTATCAGGCAGTGAGCAAAATGTTGCTTTTTAAAATTAACTTAACTTTTGCAAATTAACTTAAGGCATACATTTGGGTTGAATATATTCTATCCACGGTGTTCGAAGCATCCAATTCAGTTTACTGACGTATCAGTAAAACATACATGGACACATAATTTTACTCTGATAATATGAATTTTCACCCAATTCAATTTTCAAGACAGTTTTCTTTTGATAGCTGCCTTGACAGTGACAACACTTTAATAGTAGAAACTTTAATAGAAAAAAAACGTATCAAAAATAAATATAAATAAAACAATAGTAACTGCAATCCTGATATAAAAAGGATAGATGGAATAGCCACACATAGACTTGTCAGGTTCTAAATGGTTTCAGGTTAAAGTTTACAGAAATCGTTAGCTTATTTACCGAAAAACAAATATGTAAGCGCTGTTAAATAAATATCAGCGAAGAGCTCATCTTTCTAGTTAGAATCACTTTTTCAGGCCTTGAATATTACAAACTATAAGCTACGCTAGTTGTATGGCTAATAGAGTGAGCCAGGAGTAAAGTTGCGCTCAGTGGCGCGCACAGGATTCCATTTTGGGGAGGCGGATGTTGGGATGCAACTTTTGAACCAATGCTATTTGCAACCATATTTTTCACCAGTAATTTTTGTATTTGGATGGGCCGGAGTTGGTTCTAGATGGGCAGATAGTTTCAATAGAACCAAAAAATTGAAGGAGCAACTTTTAAGCGCAATGCTTAATTTTATTAATCCTCGAGAAGGCGCGCTATGAGGATTTTGCTCACACATTTGTTAAATCGATGAAATGTCTATTTTCTATGAATGTTTTTGTTCCATGAATTAATGTATTGTTTTAAATAAATATCTATCTATAACTATCGATAGCTATAGCTAAATACAAAAACTTAAAACCAAATTTTTACAAATTCCGAAGTACTTAAAAATTACACTAATTCCTCATGTGAGCAAACTGCTCACGCGCGACAATCCATGCTACTCTGTGAGGCGCGGCTTTTCCAAGGTTGAAGCTATGCTTCGAAAAATGTATATTCCATAGAGGCGCGTTGCATCTGAAGATCGTATTACCGCTTTATGATGTAAAAATATTTTATAATACATTGTAAGTGATTTGATGTCATTAATGAAGTAAGTGAAATGGCCCAAATAATTCTGAGATTATGGTAATATTTCGATAATTAAGGGTACTTAAGCTATTAGTTCCGTGTAGTCTGTAAAATATATCTTAAATATGCATTTGTTAGAAATAGTTATGTATTCTAAAAGCCTCGAACCCACGTCCACAGTCTGCTGCACTAATTCATAATCGATCTGCGGTTTTTTGCTAGTTACGAAATGTATACATACCCTTATAATTGCTATACGCCATTTAACCTGTTTTATGTATTCGTTTGCCTTCTTCCACCAGCGATAAGCCGGTATTAATAAAAAGTATTCATACATAGCAAATGAGAATAAAAGACAAACGCAAATTTGTAAACTTTGCATAAAATCACTTCAAGCTAGAAACGATGGGAATTCCTCCTCATTCTTCTATCCCTTATGCTCTCACACTACATTTAAAAATTTTCCATCGTACCAAAGCGGATTGTACAAAGTAGGGGGGGAAAAGATGAAAGTTTGGCATGAAAAATGTAGGGAAGAGGCAGTAAAAATAAAACACGTGAAACACGCACACACACGTAAAAATTTATCGGAATATAAAAATAGTTGTTAATATGTACATATGTTTGGCTTGTTTGTGCACGCTACAGCTGGCGTTAATTCTTGCGGTTAATATTCCTGGTCCCAATGCTACAATATTAGTTTTCCTCCAATTTATTTAGAATTCCCAATATGAATTTATGTAACTCAACTTCTAAAAGTTCTGTACAGTTTGGCTTTATAGAAACATATTTTTTATTTACATTATGTTCCACGTCGGTACAGAATATATATTTAAGGTCCTACTGGCTAAAAGCGAAGGTCTGTAAAGTTTTAAACTTTGAGTTGGCACCAGTTTTATTAGCAGAACAACGGAACTCGCCATAAGACAGTTTGGTGGTCTATTCTCTGTTGAGCTGGTCGAAGTTTCATCTTACAACTAAAAAACCTGAACGAGTAGTCTATACCCTGAAGTGCCCAAAACAAAAATTATCGCTAACGAAACGAAATGATTTGCTTTTCTGACAAAATAATCAAAATTACTACCCAAAATGTTTCTCCAAATGATTCAACGGCTAATTATATACAAGTCGGCTGATATTGACGTGATCAGCTTTTTGTGTGACAGAGTTGTAGCGTTTGCAAAATTTACGGGAAGCGAAAAAAAAGTCAACGCAAAAAGAAAATAAATTAAGAAAAACTGGTACCCACTTTACTTTTTTTAATGACCCGTTCGTACGTACAACGAGCGTCGAGAGCGTGCACTGCCACTACTGTCGTGGTGGCTGTCGGCCACATGCTCAATTAGCATACCAGAAATACCAGATTTATGCAAATGTAGAGATGTTTTTTTTTTTTACTGGCCTCCAATTGTGTTGGCATAGGTACATTGTCGTCATGCTTTTTCGCATTATGAGCTGGTTTTGACATTGAAATTACGATGGGGTACTACAGAGCGTTGAACAGCGGCGCGATGGTGACAAGAGAACAGCGAAAATTATGTGTCTGGCGTGCAAATTCAATGAAATGTGCTACAACTGCAACGCAAACTTGAAGAAAAGCAACTTTTACTGGCTGTTTTAGGCTTTACAGCATTTAGCAAGTAGTTAGCTTTAGTGAGGCAATTGGACAACATTTAGTTTCTATGTTGGTGACTCATTTGGCAACTAAAAGCGGAATATGGCTCAGCTATAAATTAGGTTCAGCAGTGAATTTCTCTAACCGCTGCAGAAAGCAAATCAAATCGAGATAGCGAGAGCGAGAGCGTTTAAACCAGGGCAGCAGATGACAGAGGCTGATTAAAAGGGGGTTCAAACATTGCCGCCTAGTCCAAAATATGAAAAAACATAAATGATTTTAAGGGTTTAAATTTGTTCTTTATTGTAAGAAAATTTTCCGAAACTACAATTGCAACGCAGACATATGTAGACTAATGAGTGTGAACAAAAAACAGCTGATTGACTGAATATTTTCAAATTTATAAAACTGAATGTAGAGGTTGTATTGTAAGATTATACTTTTTCTGAACAAAGTTTGCCTCGTTCTCGATGTTTCAACTCTATTTCTGGATTACTTTGTATAGTAGAAAACAAAATTGAGGCCATTTACAATGATTTCTGCAGCGGCAGTAATCAGTAGAAGTGTAATATAGGATTTTTAGGTATCGGGTATATATGTTTTCTAAAGAAATTAAATGTGTTTGGATTAGTAAATTTTTAAAATTTTTCATTAGTTGACTTAAAGTTGGTTGGCTTGAAGACAGATTCGATTTATTACTTCGAAATGAATTTCTTGATTTGTTATTAATTAATTGAGTAAACTGTCCTTATTATGCAAGAAGTTAGTTGCTCATTTTTAAACAGTTTCCCCTCTCAAAACTCATACACGGCTGAAGCCCCGCTTGAAAGGCCGTCCATTGGCCTCTCACCATCTGTTCGTTGAGCACTGGAAGCACGTGTTCGGCACTGTCTGAGTCTGACTTTTGGTCGAGTTATAAAGTCAAACTTTGTACTTTTCGAGCACTTGGCCTCGTCTTCCCCTTCAGTTTTTAATCGCCTGAACCGTGTGTAATTGTGTCAACGACATCGTCGGACTTGCAAATAACTTTCCGTTTGTGGTTTTCAAACATGTGGCCGCTAGCTTTGCCGTGTCTTATCTATCTCGCTGAGAGCGTTGTCGAAGCTCTTTCCAGTAGCGTGCGTCTCTCGCGCACTTTCGAATGCGTCCTTAATCAGTGATTTCTTATTTCCTTACTGTGACAGTTGGCGCGGAAACCGCCATCGCTTAGGCGCATGGCGACTATAAATCTGACCCCTCACCGGCCACAGATTGTCGATTACGAATAAGCGGCTCGCGAATTCTGAGTCGCACATTGTGCACCGCCTATGCGTGTGTGCGAGCGTATGTTTGCTCTCGGCATTCTGTTGGATCGGTTCGCGCTCCACTGCAGCGCGTGTAATTGATCGATTGTTGCTGTGCGCGCGATTTTGCTCGTGTAATCGCCGGTGCTGGCTGGCCGGTTGCTGCTATTCTGGCGCTCATTGGATTGGCGTCGATAGCGAAGAAATTCTCAGTTTCGCTGTGTCGTTTAGTAAGAATTTCTTAGCGGTCGCCACAGCTCGATTTCATTCCTCTCACCGACAGCGACCGTGACGCACGCATCAAACGCTTTTTCCTGAATTCAATTTTCTGCTTAGCTTCAGTGATTTGAAATTGAGGGTACTTGAAGTGGTCCCAATTAAAAACAAGTATACTAATTATGCACAACGGTTTGTGGTTATGTAATTGCAGAGGCCATGCGGAAGCTGGATGCCAAGTTGATTGCCTACCTGGCCGGCGAGGATATGCCGGCCAAAGTGGAGCCCGCCGCGCAGCGTCAGCTGGCTTTGGAGTCCTTGCAGGAAAGCGTTGATGAGCTCGTGAAGGAGCGCTTCCGCGAGCAACAACTGCAGCTATTCAAGAGCATTTGCAGCATCAAGCTGCAGATGGAGGCATTGACACTGGAGGCAGAGGGCACCAGACGCATGGAGTTGTTGCAGAGCGAAATACGACCGATTTTCACGGTCGAGTGCCAGTTGTCGCATGAGCTGATTAAGAACGTGCCGCGCTACGACATGTTCCACATCATGCAATTCGAGTCGGAGAAATTTCATAGCCTCACACAATGCACTCGCTTCGGGCAGGAGGCTGAACGCGATGTGAAATTGTGTTTGGACGATGTGGATGTGGCAAAGTGCGCGACTGACGCTGCTGGAGCCGATGAAAAGCAACCCAACTTTGGCCGCATTCACTTTGCGGTGTGGTGGCGCGAGCCGGGCACTTGCCTCAACGAAATGCTGGGCATGGGCGTGCTCGAGTTGCAGGAGCTCTACAGTGCGTCGCTGTTGGAGCAGTGCAAGCGCATTGCCGTCAAACGACGTGGCATAGTGTTGGCCAATTTGTACTTGAAAATTAGTCTGCAGCTGCAGGCCGGCGACAACAATGCCGCCGTGTGCGCTGGTGCGCAGCCGTTGAACGGCGTGCGCGAGGTCAACGGCGACAAAGGCGGCAGTAACGGCGGAGAGGAATCAAGCCAGCAGCAGCCGCCGCAACAAGAGAATCAGAACTCTAGCTCTGAGGCGGCAGCCAACATGGCCGGCGCCGTCGGAGGTAGTGCAGGTGAATATGAGGAGCGTTTCCTGTATCTGAAAGATACCAAAATCCAATGACTAAGAACGGTTTTGTGCGTTGGTGCCTCTGAGGGCGCTGGCGCTACTATAATCGTCACAATCCACATATTTCCCGCTTTCTGTGAAGAATTACAACAACTTTTGATTTTTATAATGTCTTGGAATTGGTTTGTTTTTTTCACAATAAACTTTTGTATCAATATAAACAACGAAAACAACATAAAAAACATATTTTTCTATTATAGTTTTTATTTATTTTCTGTACAATTTACTTTTTGCATTGTTGTGTGTTCAGCACAATTACATTTTTAGTAGTTTTGCAAAGAAATTGGCTGGGCTAGAAGCTGGAAGACGAGTAAATGGGCGTCATTTTGCACATTTTTGTTAGATTTGTTCAAACATTGTAATTGTTGTAAAGTGGTGAAATTTATGGCCATTCACAATTTCACCACCTCGCTATTATGAATTCCGCAGCTTTTTTTGGTATTGCCAGAAATTGGGAGGTAAGATTAAAAATAGAGTTTTCATAGAAAGAGTGAAAATTTGCGTTTATTATGGTGATTCACACTTCATGTGAATGTAATGACATGTGACAAATTGCACATTACAAAACTGCGCCTTACGGCAGAGAGAGACTGCAACTGACTGCTAGGCGACTTTCACGCTCATTGCTGCAACGTTGACTAACAACAATGCTGTTTACAACAAAAAGTGTTTCCCTATATTTAAATTGATGAGCGTTTCTCAATCGACTTGCAAGCAGATTTAGGTTCTATATTTAGGTTTAAGGTGCGGTGTATTCGCATATTTAAAGGGATAAATTAAGATATTTCGATTATTGAAGTGTATGTTGAAACTTGGAACCGTGTGAGCTCCCAAAGCTGAGTTGTAACTCAATCGACCGATAAAATGTATATATTGTCATTATTATCCACAAATAGTAACTTAATTTATCAAATAAAAAAAATATCAAAGTATCTGTAGGAAAGTTTTGACCAAATAGGGTGTACAGGTTCTCAAAAGATGATCTCTGATTTAGTAGAGAATTATTCAACATTTTAAATCAATACAACAATAATAATACTTGTAATCTATATATTAGCTCATTAGTAGATTATTCCTATCTAGCAAAGAAAAAACTTTTTCTGAGAAGTCACAACAGATAGAAGTATTGCAATGGACCTCAATTACCTAATAGCATAGTGTAATTTAGTAATTAATCTCTGTTGTACATATATGCGAATTTGGAAATATATGGAAGGGAAAAACGTAACGAGTAACAGTTTTGTACTGATTACGAGCGGCAAGTTGAGAGCTTTTCCTATACATAGAACACACTCTTACAAAATTTCGATTTCTCGTTAAGAGGTCAATGATCGAAAGAAGATTGCTGTGTTTTGGTATATATTTTTATAATCATTCGTCACGCGCTTTAATCATTTAGCCATGGCGGTTCAATTCCAGTTAATGAATGTTTTTTTAAAAAATTTACAAGCAGCTGACTAAATTCGTATAGACATTTTTCAATAGCTCAAAGTAAACAAAGTGTAATTTAGTTACGTTTATTAGTTATTTGTATTCGAGCTAATACAAAAACGTTTTTTACTGAAAAATATCGTTTTTTTTTCAATGATTTTTTTTACATGTAAAAAGAATAAATGTTAATACTAAAATGTGTCTACTAAATGCTTACAAACTAATTTGCTCAATAGAAAAATTTTTAATACGGTTTATTTAATTTTTTTTCTGGTGTCTGTGGCGCTGAATTTGAAGGCGGCTTCTTTCAACGGCGAGCACAATTGCTAACCATAGAACGATCTGAAATTAAAAATCAAAATGATTTACAACATCTGCTCAAATGTCGTGGAATGAACTTTGAACAAATTTTGTTAAAAAAAATGGCAAATTGTATCAATGAATTCTGATTTTTACCATATTTCATGACAGTTTTTGTTGTTTTAAATTATCGCATATCATGTCTTGAGTATCTGAATGAGATTTCAGTTTCTTAGGACAAATTGTTTTATTCACAGTGAAATTAATCAAGTGTGCCAGATAGGAGGAGAGTTCCTCCTTCTTCATCGTACACTTATTTTCTGACAGTTAATGTCATTTTGCTTACAAATGTCGAAGTTCATAACCCGTCTGTGCTGTATGAAAAAATGTCAAAATAAATTGTGGTTTGAAAATACGTTCTGCACCAAAACCGACACTAAAAACGCAACTACATGCCAGGAAAAATGTGCTGTCTCTTCTATGTTTTTCTAACATAAAATGCATTACGAAAATATATATTTCTGGAGTACTGAAAGTAAATTTTAAATTTAACGACAGCAAATATAAAGGTTAATCGAAGTGGCACAAAAAAATTGACACATTGACATTTGCTACTCAGAGAAATAAGTGTACGTCATCTACCTGGTACACTTTATTGATTTCACTATGGTTTTATTTTTATTGTTTAGGGAAACTGAAAAGAGAGCACACGGCAACACGAAAACTAACTGCCGCCTATAAATAATTATCTAATCAAGTAGAAGTGTGTAGATGAAGTCCACGTGGTAACACAATGGGCCCCAAGGCCTATGAAAATTTGTTTTATTAATAATGGGACATCACATTCAGGAACTGTGAATGCGCGGAGTCCTTCGGAATTATGAAAAGAATTTGTATTTTCAAAATTTCCAAATGATATCCTAATTAAATATGCATAGTTAAATATTGTCGAAAGTTATCATGCGTACTTGGCTTCTGATTTTCCCCAGTCTGGCCAATCATAAACATATATGGATCTTACTAATTTCTTATATCACATATTATTTGTTACAATTGACACGTAATTTGATTTAAAGTTTACCTATTGATTTGCTATTTAGTGCATAAAGTAATCGAATTCAATCGATTACTGAGCAAAGCAATTTATAATGAACTGTTGATCAACATAAATTTATTTAATTTGTTTTAAATTAATTTGTCAATTTTCATTGATTTTTAATTCAACATTACTTCAACAATTAGTTTTTCAATACAGAAGGGAAAGGAAAATAATTGACTAATTCCCAAGCATTATTAATTGAAATTTCAATGAATTATAACCATCCACCGGGTTTATGAGATTCATTGATATTATAATTAAACAATTTTAAATATCATTGCGTTGGTTGATTCAATATTTAATTGGTTTATAATATGTTCGTTTATAACATTAGTTATTAAAGTGCTTTTAGTTAGTACATTAAAATTGAAAAATACGACAAATTTGGAATTAAAAACAAACATACCATCAACACTTTTTTGATTTGGATAATAATTCCATAGTCATAGTTAAATAAAGTCAACATTGATTGGTTTGCAACGTTTTTGCAAAGTACTAGTAATAGCAAGTCCTGTTTTGTACTCGAACTAAAATTGATTTTACTCATAACTGATCTATTGACATTTTGCAGCGCCGCAACCCAGCAGCAGCTCCAACAGGGACGTTGACGCCGAGCCCAGCAGTTTCGCCGCCGAGACCGCAAAAGTGCGCGTACTACGAGGCTTCCTTTACATCAACGAGTCGCGCAACATAAACATTGTGCCGAATTACACATATTTCGTGCGTCCCGTGTTTGCCTTCTGGACGGATGGCATTCCGCCCGCTACTGTCCTAGACAAGAATGGCAATTTCGACTACCAAGAGGCAAGTTGGTTCTTTTTAATGTAATTGTTTTTGTAATGTAATTTTTCGTTGTATTTTTGCAGCAATTTAATTTGATCAACGATGAGGCATTTATTAAAACACTCGAGCGTGAGCATTTGAATATTGAAGTGGGCCATCAAAAACCTGGAGGGCCTATGGGATTTACATATGGAAAGTCGGTTATACCGCTGCATAAGTTCTTTGTTGCCTTCCGAACTGAGGCAATGACCAATCATCTTTGCAAAGGAAAGGTGAGCATGCGATAGGAGCATTTTATTTGTGCAGAATGTGTGGCTAATGTTCGATTTGGTTTTTGACTGCAGCTTCCGGTTATTGCAATGGATGGCTGGGTGCCCATAGTCTCAGGTGATGGGGAACCTTCAGGAGAGTTGAAATGCCTCTTGGCTATGGGGAGCGAGGAGCAAATTTCTAATTTGAAAAAAGCGCGCGGATTCGTACCAAAGATTGAGTTTTATACCGTTGCGGAGATATCTCACTTTGTGCAAAAGTCATCGGTGTCAACACCAATGCCCGAATCGATTCCGCGTGCGCCCCTACTGCGGTATTTTTTCGCTTTCGAGCTGGATCTGTTGGGTGCTACGGGACTTCCAATGGCACTGGATCCGAAGGGCAAGCAAACCGTAACCTATTTTTTGCCGAAAGAGCCGCCCAGCGCGTATGTATTGTTTCAGGCGCACAGCTGCCATGGAAGCCCAAAGTTTCAAAACGGTTACTTTGTCAGTAAGATTGTGAGCAAGTGTGCACATCCGCAATGGCGGCAACGCTTTCGCCTCGTCGTCACTGCGGACTATATAAAAAATGTAAAATTGTTGATATGGAAATGTTTCAATGAGATTTCATTCAAATTTACCTTTTTTTTACAGCCGCTGAAACACTATGCTTTGGATGTGATGAGAAAGAGGCACGGACAGCCGTTGGAGCATAATCCCAGTCGTGATGTGATGATAGGCACTGCTGCTTTAAATTTGATTCCTCTTCTGTGTGAGGAAACAATTTCCAGCGACCTTAACATAGTCGACTGCGAAGATAAAATCAATGGTGTGTTGCATTTGCGTGCTAGATGGCTCAAAGATTTACTAAAGCTGCCGAAAGATATGACCCCTGATGAGGCGACAGCCATGGGAATGGTGACTGTGCTCAGGAATCTTCACGGTCACAAATTTGATAATCTCATACAGGCCTACAAGCGCAAGGTTATCGAACTGCCATCATCGGAGCAGGCAGGCAGTACTAGCGATGGAGTGCCCACGGCGAGTTCAACCGACTGTGCTCATTGCTCGACAGATCCCAATCGGTGCCAGGCCAAAAAGTTGAAAGTGGCACCTGCCGATGCAAAACGCATTGCAGAGGCAGTCGCTCATCAATTCAAGAGAGCTCTCGATCAATATGATCTCAAGATTGTCCGGGCCAACAAGACTAAAGTCAAAACTTTGTCGCCAACGCAGCAGGCAACTGTTGCTGGCAGTGTAGATGCAGTCACTGATCAATTCAAGAACGCTCTCGATCTGAGCGATCCCAATCTCGATCAGGCCAAGAAAAGAAAGGTCAACGTTGGGCCGTCACAGCAGCTGGCAGCCGTTGCTGGCGATGGAGTGCCCGTTGTGGAGGCTCCCGGTTTGACAGATACTAATCTCGGCCAGCCTATTAAGAATGAAGTCCACGATGTGCAGCCACCGAAGCAGGCAATTGTTGATGGCGATGCAAAACGCTCTGTAGAGGCAGTAAGTGATCGATTAAAGAGGGCTCTTGATCTATATGATCCCAAGCTCGATCAGGTCACCAAGAGTAAAGTCAACGATGTGCAGCCATCGCAGCAGGCAATTGTTGATGGCGATGCAAAACGCTCTGTAGAGGCAGTCACTGATCGATTAAAGAGGGCTCTTGATCTGTATGATCCCAAGCTCGATCAGGTCACCAAGAGTAAAGTCAACGATGTGTCGCCGCAGCAACAGACAGCCGTTGCTGGTGATGTAAAACGCTCTGTAGAGTCAGTCACTGATCGATTCAAGAGGGCTCTCGATCTGTGCGATCCGAAGCTTGAGCAGGCTAACAAGAGTAATCTCAATGATGTGGCGCCACCGCAGCAGGCAGCCATCATTGCTCAATTCGATAGTGTTCTCAATCAAGCAATACAGAGTAAATTCAATGAGCTGCAACATATTTCGCAGCGCTTGCGCACAAGACTATCCGAAGTCACAGGCGAGCAGCTGTCTTCAGTGTTCGATTCTCGCTCGTTAGAAAATTGGCAGCCCTTTGATGACAGCGCTAGCGTTGATGATGCTGACGCTGCAGATCTGGACCAATTCGAGCGTGACATTAACATTGCGCCTGATGTCGCCATTGCATTGGAAGTCGACGAGGCAAATAAAAACATGATCTCCACGAAGCAGGAATCAGCCGATCGGCCTGGTGAATAGTGCCAGCCGAATTGCAACTTGTGGCGCCGGCGCCGGCCTACGCACATTGCGACTCGACCGCAGCACACGTCACATACCCGCACTCACGCCCGCATACGCATTCACAAGCTCTGTGCACCGCTATCCCCCACCACAACCACAACCATAAAGGCTCAATAGTACTTAATGCTAGTTATTTGTGTGTTCTATTGCCAATCTTTATTATTACATACAGTTTTAATCGACGCAGTCCCTTTTTAGCTAAGCTATCCGCTAAGCTTCTCTCCAAAGTCGTGTGTATAAATGTTTCGCTAGTGCAGAAAGAAACGAAACTACTCACTTTTAAGTATTCTAACAATGAAACACATTAAAAAAGTAACTAGTTGCACTAAATTATTAATGTTATTACAAATCCATACTCGAGAGAATGTCAATCTAGTTAAGCCGTCTTAAAAAAAATCTAATGAATTGAAATCAAATTACCTTAATAAATACAATGTTATTGGTATCGAAACATGACTATATCTTTATTTACTTTTATATTGAAATGGCAGTGTTTCAGGTTAATTAAAGATAAATCGGTAATTGTATTTGAGTCGGTCGTGGCCGACTCATGTTTATTGAGGCTAATCGTTTGTAATTAAAATTCCAATATGAAAAATTAGTTAGAGAGGAGTAGAGAGTGCATGCCAACTTTAAATGTCCTTAAGCAGCAAATTCTAATACTGATAAAAATTTCATTTACTGTGAAGTAGACCCTGCATGGATGTGGCCCATACTCTCCTTAGTACTTGGTACCCAACTCAATCCATATTAAAAGTTGTTAAAGTATTCAGTCGAACATGCGGTGTCATGCCCACTTGACTAATTTATTGCTATTTTATTGGCATTTCTTGTTGTATTTAGAAAATCAACGAAGCGAATCGAGTTCTTCCTTGCTGCAGCATCTTATTCCATCCCGAGTCATTCGACGGTCGTTAGTCCAAAAAAGGGATCGCAGAATTTGAATCTCTTCACTCATGCGCAACACACAGTAACAAACAAAAAAATCTTAATTATGTCCAAGTCATCTTTTGACATACTTAGTGTAAACAAAGCTGCTCAATGATGTCATGTATAGTTCTCTAAGTCTGTATGTAGCTAAAAAAGTTTATTGATAAACTAGTTGAAAGTGCTGTACACGAAAGTGGTGAAAATGCGTCGTTGACTTACACTAATATTCAAAATACATCAATTTGAGGCGTGGCCACACCTCCTTATACTATGGCATAAGTACGCTAAGGAGATCAGTGCTTCAGATAAAATCCTACTAAAAGCTTAAACTAAAATTCTATCAATTATTGCCTTTCAGCAGGTCTTCCTGCCGTTTTCGCTGTAGCAGTTTGCGTAGATTATCGCGCGCTGTTATGGCTTTTGTCGGGTTCAACTTAAGTGCGCGTTGATAGCTCTCAATGGCGGCGCTCACCTTGCCCCAGCGATGGTATAGCACGCCCAAATTTGTGTGCGCCAACATGTTGGTCGGTTCGACCGCCAGCACGCGTTTGTACAGCGTCTCCGCCTCCACGTAATGCTTGAGTTTGCCAAACACATTGGCTCGCACAGCCATGATGCTCGTTTCGTTGGGCAAGTGCTCCAGAGCTTTGGCTGACAAGCGCACCGCGTCCTCGTACAAAGCGCGATTGTCGAGCATTGTGAGGATGTTTGCCCACGCTTTGGGCTGGTGCGGATTAAGTGCCACCGCCTCCTGCCAGTGGTGGATTGCCTCACTGTGCATTTTTCGGTCAAGGAACAAATTGCCTATGTTATAGTGGCAAATGGCGTAATTTTTGCGATACTTAAGCGCGTTCCGATAGCTTTTGAGTGCATCGGCGTAGTTCTTCTTTGTTGCCTGCACAATGCCCAGGTTCATCCAAGCGGTGGCAAATTGGGGCATAACTTCCAATGCCGCTTTTATGTATCTTTCCGCTGAGTCCAGGTCTCCCATCTCGCGGTACAGATTGCCCAAATTCATTAGCGCTGACTCATACTGCGGAAACAACTCGATAGCTCTGTGATAGTGATGAATGGCCCTTTCACGCTCGAACTTGTCTGTGGCGACTCGCGCGATATTATAGTGAACCTACCGGGAGTAAAGTAGTATTAAAATTAATTAAACTGCAAGCAAGTGCGACTATGAAACGTTACCTTGGCATTATTGGGACACACTTGCAAAGCAGAATAAAAGAGGCGCTCTTCCGACAACCAATCGGCAGCACGTTCACGTGTACGTAGTAGCATACAAGCAAGTACCGACATCAGCGCCCACTTGGTCGCTGTTAGGAGCCAGCGTTCCGTCACAAAACTGCGCACATATACGAAAGATTGGGCCACCAGAAAGCAAAAGCCAATTGAGGGCACGTACAGCAGTCGCTCGGCAATGACAAATCCAACTTGAATGATGCCCAATGCAGGCAGGAATGGTATAACCATCAAAGCCAATCCCACTATGGGCTCAAAATTGCGTTTATGATTGATAAAGGCCACAATCATCAACGAATACATGGCGAATACGGCTTGCAGTCGCAGATCCCCGATATTGGTGATGAGTTCAATGCAGTCTAGAGCCCAGTCGAAGCAGAGCCACTGCGGGCACAGTAGTATCCACCAGTTGACAGCGTAGAGAAAGTGTTGTGAGAGAAATCGCGAGAGCGGGTCTGGACTAAAGCCCACCGGATTATCCATTGGCTTGAATTTTGGACTTTCAAAATTTTGTTGCCACAGACGCCAGACGATTAAGCCGATCGTTGCAAAGGCATACGTTATATTGCGCATCGTGCACAGCTCCTGCACTTGCCGCTTACAATCGTGCAAAAATAAGCGCTCGTGTGCGTAGTCTAGAAACACACACGCAATTGGTATAGTTACGGCTGTTTCCTTGAACAGTATTCCCGTTGCGGTGAGTGCAATAACCAGCACGTCAGCCAGCGGACCCGGCAACTGCTTCCGGTATCTAGCGAGCAGAAGCGCCACTAAATAGGTCAGGCAGAACATGAGCTCCGCTCTACCCACCACTCCACACACAGCTTCCGTATGCACCGGATGCACTGCGAATAGAGCTGCGCCAATAGTGGCCAATTGAACGCCATGCGGCTCACCAGACCGAATGCCGCGCAGCAGCCACCACACCAGTAGCGTGTTCACACAGTGTAACAGCAGATTAATAGCTTTTAAATGCTTTGGTCCCAGACCCCAGCGAGTGTATTCCAAATGAAACATGAGCGTCGTCAGCGGACGGAAGGATTTGTGCGAATCAGCGCTCTGCAGTGGGGCGCCCCAGAAGTCATGCTGGAAGATGGCGGACAAGTTGGTGGGTAGTGTCGTCACATCTCGGTTCTTTAATATGGCCACATTGTCATCAAACACAAAGGTTCCATTCAACGCATGATGATAGCTCGCCAGACAGAGCAGAATTAATATGGTATGGCAGAGCAGTAGAGTGAGTGGCCCGCTGGCAATGGAGTCGTGGACGACGCGCGGCTTGTCCTCTTTCGTAAGTGTTTCCGTAGGTATTCCAATTTTCAGCTCGTCTGGTGGTCTCCGCATTTCAATTTTTCGTGAAACAACTAGAAGGAAAACTGTTTGATCTGTCAAAACCGAACTCTTCACACCATTTGGAAGAAAAGTTAATCGATAACTTTTATGGTTTTCTTTAGTGAAGTTATCAGTCAGCTGTTTGGAATTTACCTGCAGGAATGAGATGTTTTGCGTGAACACATCACCGGATGGTTCCTTTCCTAAGCTCCAATTTAATCGTTATCCGTATTTTATCTCAACTTTTTTTATATATAATAATTTTTTTTTGTATTCCGTTAAAACAATATTTATTTTACCTACCAAATAAAATTAGAGCGCTAGCATTAAAGTCAAATGGCATGATGCAATAATAAAAGGTGATGTACATTGAACACCGTCTCGTTCTAATTTATCAATATTCGCTCCCTTAGCAAATTAGTAATGCTTCTTAAAACACATACTATTTTTGTACAAGTAAAAATAAAACATGGTATTTAAAATCCTACAATCTCCCACAAAACACATTAATAAAATTGTGGACTGGTTTTAATACTTTTTATTGAATAGGCCTTTTTTATTCTCCATTTTCCATTCTTCTAAAATACAACATTGAGCTAAGGGAGTGTCAAATTCAAATGTACATCACCTTTTATTATTCCACCATGATCAAATGGTAATATTGTGAATGTAATGAAAGTGCAGCACAAAAATCTGGCAACATCGTTGCCAGTTGCCAATTATTGACATTTGGCCCCCAAAATGAATAGAAGTCGATTTTGTCATCACTAAGTACAACGAAGTGGGAGCAGAAAGTTGTCGGCCAGTTGTGTTGCGGCTCCATCATTGCATTTTCGGTCCCCTACTCGTATCCACTTTTTGCTGTCGCGGTACATTCTAGAGAACTGAAAAAACGGACGCTTCCAAAATTTACAAGCTCCATTATAATATCGTCATAAATTCGTGAGTTTTTAGAATATTAATTTTCATTGCACAGCAATGATGCAAGTGCAAAAAACACGAGAAAAGCCAAAAAGCAGAAATGCGCAGAGAAACAAGTGAATGAGTGCATGCAAAGGAAAAGGCAGCCAATAGTTGCGGATCACAGGAGACACGACAGAAAGAAGAAAGAAAATTTGACTGGAGCTGCGTCGAGCACGAAAAGAAGCGCATAGCAGAGCGGCATCGAGCGTCACACTTGCAAGGCACGAAAAGCGAAGAACTGGCCGAACAAACAACAAAACTAGCAAGACTAACAACAACAACATTAACAGCAGCAAAAACTATTTGGTAGTGTTTAGCAGCGCGGAGAGCGGAACAGTTGGAGGTGACGTTTTCCAAAGATTAAGTAAGTTAATGGAGCGAGTTGGAAGAAAACCGCAGAGGCGCCAGCTTAGTTAGCGACTGAAATGCTGGGGCTCAATTGCAGAGGTGTCGAAATCGGCGAGTTCCAAATTCGGCTGGTAATGCAAGTCATATTTGGCTTCAATCGCTGTTGGCTTCTTGTTCACGTTTTGTCAAATTTACCGAAGCAAATTAAAAACTAACAAAAGTAAACTTAAATATTGGGTTATTAGTTCCAGCACTTTATGACCGCGCTTCCTTCAGCTGCAGCGCCATCAAAATTGTGCAGCAGCATTTGTAAAGGGGTTTTACTGTATTTGTACGTTTTACATGAATTTCATGTTTGCAATTTCACCGATGTTGTTGTTGCTGTTGATATCGAGTTGACGTTTTTTTGTGCACAGTGTTTTAGCATTTTTTGCTGCTTGCGTTCACAGCAACACAACTATTCTGAGTTAACCCTTAGTGGAACGCAGAGGTCGTGCAAGTATGTGTAATACGTTCGGATTTCGATTTTGCATTGAATAGAAGCTTTTCAATTGTTTGTGAAGAGCTATAAATAAAAAGTAGTGCTTTGCGTATTAATAGTGGAGTAGAGATTGTGGAGCCATTAAAATTTTGCCTTGGGGCACGAAGCACGAATTTCAATATTTTACAAGAAATTTACCTCTTTTCGAATTGTTGACAGTTTTATTTTGGTGTATTGTCATCTGAAGCGAATATACTTTTTTATCAACTTACCACTTGCGGGATAACGTAAAAGGTCTTAAAATCTAAAGAAGAAAATGGCGTATTACACCCTTCGTAACCCAACATTATTTACCTTTACATGCTTTATTTGTATTATCAATGTTCACTTTGACTTAACATATTAATTGTACCTTTATTTTTATTATCAATGTTCACTTTGACTTAACATATTCATTGTACCCTCTTCGTGAACTCACAATTTATATATAAATCCAGCCTCCGAGACGAATTTTTTTTATAGCTCCTTAAATTCTGAATTCCCCATTGGCATGTGCTATGAAGTAATCCCCCAGATGCTTCTTTCAAGCACATGTAAGTACAGGGCATTCTCCTAGTGCATGTAACTTTCGCCTGCGCGAATTCCTACCTTAGTCAGGTAGCATTCCAACTAGCAGTGCCTAATCTTCAGATTCGTTCGGCGATACATTCCATGAATCTTTTCCTATTATATGACACAATAATAGCTTTGGAATTTTTTAATCTTGGTTGTTTGTGCCAGAATTGATTCCTGTTGATTATCTAGTCTAACTTGCTTTCCGTTACGCAATTTGAATGTTCTTGAAGAAGCTCAACGTAGGCAATTTCGGAGTATGAACTTTCACTAATAGAAGCTTAAATTATTTCGGAGATAACAAGAGTTGGGGAACCGCTTTTGAAATTGACTCCTTTCAATATTAGAGCTAATGGAATCAGTGTTAAAACCAACAACAAGTACACGTATGTACTTTTGTACTTGAAAAATTTTCTTAAATTTATTGTGCAGGAGTAAGGGATCAGAATATGCACATGGCATAATTTTCACATTAAAACTGTCCATACAAATGTTGTTATTAATTAGGTTTGGATAAGTAAGGATTAAACATGTGTAGAAGCTATAATTTTCGAACTTAAATTTAATTTGGAATTTAAACTTGGAGCTGTTTTGGAACTGGTTAACGATAAGATTTTAAATCTTAAAAGTTGAAAGAAATAATAACTTCCGCTTTTTATTTAGCAACAACATGTTTTTTGCAAATATTAGGACTTGAAATCTTAAAATGCTAACTTTCGAACTAGAATTAAAATTGCTTTCAATGAAGAAAGTGTTAACAATTGTTGAAGATTAAGTTTTTGATATCCTTTAAAAGGTTGAAATGGAAATTTTTCAGTTTTGACTTTGACAAAGATGATTGTTTCTGCTTTGAAGTATGGATATATTTGATAAATTCTCTTACAATGGAATATTTTGAATTTAATCGTTCAATGACAAAAGCATGTAATGTTGAAAATTTTTAAATTCCCTTTTCCAGGGAATCTTTGCTCGGGCGAAACCTGCTTGCGAAGTGCAAGTTGCTGCTTTGGCTGTGTATTTTTTCGCATAAATAGTTCGAGCTGTATGCGCTGTCTTCAGCGATCGATATCGATTTTTGTGCAACTTCGTTTCCGCAGCATGAAACCGTATATGGTTGTAGTGCAATAAAAATTCGCTCATGCTGCTTCAGCTGTGCGCGAACGAACAGTGCGCAAACAATTTTATCAGCAACCATATCTAGCGTCGTCTGTGTGCCTAGCAGCGTTTCGTGTTTGCCCGCCGCACAGAGTTCGCCAAGTAGTTCGCCGACATTACATAATATTCCACTAAAATCGTAATTTAATACAGTGTTCTGCTGTTTCTTCTTTCGAGTTGTTTATTTCATAGCCATCGATTACCTGCTATTGAATTCCTAAAACAGCGCTAGCACTCGGCGGCGAAGTAAATGTTTCGTATGTGGGTGTCAATGCGGCGAGTTTCACATAGTCAGTCAGTTGGGCGCTGCTAGCTCTTCCAATCGTGGGCCAGCGGTGTAACGCGTTGTCGACGCCATCGCTGTCACCGCTTAAAAGGCTTCTGCCCAAACAAACATCGCTAATGCCGAAAATGGTCAAATTCTTTTTGTAATTTTGTACATGTAAAAAAGAGGCGAGTAGTGGGCAAGAAAGAAAACCGCAACGCATTTCGCCGTTTGGAAAAATGACGCTATGTCGCACTATGTTGCAACAATTGAATATATTATTGTTGCCATAACTATTGTATGTTGTCCTATGGGATTAAGAAGTGGAGTTGAGGGAAGCATAAATATTATAGGCACTGTTACCGGTAGCAAAAGCAAATATTTCTGTTATCGTATGCGAAACAATAGAAATACCTAACTTATGGCAAAGAGAAGCGTCGTGTTTCATTGCATCACAGTTTCACTGTATTTGAAATGTTTAACATATATGATAGTGTGGTTTTTGTAGACTGATGAATGGTTGTCTCCTTCAGAAATAGGTGATCATGGATCATCAATCCATTGTTGGGTTATTTAATTGTAAATTTAGGGTATTTTTACTTTGCTGGAGTTGAGACTTGATTTTAATTTTATTAATATTAGAAACTAACAGGGCCCGGTGGCTTTCCACGCACGTATTTTATAAATTCATTGAAATAATGTTTACTAATTTTGTGATTTTATCTAATTTTAATTCATGCTTATTAGGTTAGGTTAGGTTAGGTTACGGAAGGGGTGTGTGCGGCAAAGCACTTCCACTCGGAGACCCTGTTGGGTCCATTGTGAATCCCTTCATTTTTCGGAAAAACCGGTGTCCTTCTTTTATCTGCTTGGATCCCTGTAGATCCAAATGGCATCTTTTGGGAACCATTTGGTCTTCGCGAGGAAGTTGTGTAGATCAGTCAACTGTGCATCTGCTACCTCCGCGAGCCCTTCAAAGAACCTTGCCCCAAGAGTCTGGAGCCGTCGTCCTTGTAGTGATGGGCAGTGGCATAGCAGGTGCTCGAATGATTCTACTGCATCCTCATCTCCACAGCTTCTGCATAAATCGTCGGTCGCCAGACGCCATTTGCATAACATAACACCAATGGCGCAGTGACCTGTGATTACCCCCGTGACCATGCGTACAGCATGTTTGTCGAGGAGCAGGAGGCTCTTAGTTTTTCTCATGTTGAGTGCTGGCCATAAGGTGCGTGCAATCTTGCAATCACACCTAGTTGTCCAGGCTCTATTTGTAGCTTGTGTGAGCCACTCTCCTATTGAACCCATCATAGCAGAGATCGGTGGTAGCACCGTGTTGACCGCCTCGCACGCCGGCATAGCTGACCCTGCACGGGCTAGTCCGTCGGCTTGCTCGTTCCCTTCGATATCACTATGTCCGGGAACCCAGCACAGACGAACCCTGCATTGTCTTATGCCACCTAGTGCTTTCCGACAGTCTAGTACTACCTTTGACTTCACTACAGTGGATTCAATTGCTTTTAGAGCAGCCTGGCTATCAACACAAATGACGGCCACACTAAGTGCCGAGTGTTTTATGTGTTCCGCTGCTTTCATGATGGCGAAAACCTCCGACTGAAAAACGCTGCAATAGTCTGGTAGTCTATAAGACCAGTAGACATTTTGCGTTTCACAGTAGACACCCGCCCCAGTTCCATCCTCTGTCTTCATGCTTATTAACATTGACTTCTAACGTTTGTTAACCTCGTCTGATGTTGAGTTACGAGCACTGAAAAACATGGGTTGATTTATTTCAGATTTTGCGTACCTGATCCAAGTATGAAACCAATGGGTCCAATAAATCACGTTTCTCTAACCCTTTGTTGACCTTTGTTGAAAATACTTGTCTAATTATTTCTCATTTCAAATGCTTCCATCATATTTGAAGTCATTAAATCATGTTTCATGTTTCTTGAATCATTTCACATTAAGAGTACTTTCACCAAGCTTAAAGTCAATAGGCCCATTAATTCATGTTTTTCACAGTTTCTCCATACACACCTTTAACCCGTTCTTGACTCAGTCAGAGTTTTGTTTTCGAAAAAAT
Source organism: Melieria crassipennis (assembly GCA_963668005.1). Taxonomy (NCBI): domain Eukaryota; kingdom Metazoa; phylum Arthropoda; class Insecta; order Diptera; family Ulidiidae; genus Melieria; species Melieria crassipennis. Next base: position 79,113,148 of record OY764962.1, on the reverse strand, counting down.
GAAAAACACGTCAAATTATTTCTCATTTGGAGTAGTTTCGCCATATTTGAAGTAAAAAAAATCTATTAAATCATGTTTCTCCATATAAGCTTTAACCCATGGCTGAACCCGTCAGATTTTGAGTTTTTAAATAATAAAAAACACGTGGCTACTTATTCTTTATTTCAAGTGTTTTCATAAATTTTAAAGTCAATAGATCATGTTTTGTCATAGCAATTTCGTATGCAAATCTTAACTCATTTTTGACTTCGTTAAATTTTAATTTTTGAAAAAGTAAAAAATATATTAAAAAATAAATAATCTAATTATTTTTGATTTGGAGTATTTTCACAATTAAATCACGTTTCTTCATACAACACCTTAACCCGCATTTAGTCCCTTTAAACCCAAAATTTCAAAAAAATCACGTCTTAGCGGATTTACAGTTCGAATCCGATTACAGTTCAAATTTCATGCTTGTAGGTTCAGCAGTTTGGGCTGCGCGATGATAATTAGTCAATCAGGCAGTCAGGACACACAATTATATGTATATAGATTACGTTTTAACAAAAATTAAAGCCTAATTTTTCAGAGCTATTGGCAGATCGTTACAATTGTGCTGTTTGATTTTATGCAGATTTGCTGATATTTAAAAGATTTTCGAAACCTGGGGACAATGGATAAACCCATGACTGAGCGTTTGGTTTAGCTCTTACAGAAAAAAAGGAGGATTGTTGGGGCAAATTTATGGTAAACTCCTTATAGGCCAAACCACCAGCAACTTCATCCAAACAAACACAGAAGACGTGTTGTGTACTTTTTGAAAGAAAATATGGAATTACATATTCTAAAGTTTTCAAACATACATACAAAAAAATGTGTTTACAACTAGTCAGATATTTTTGGTAATTCATCATTCTGAAATTAAACCACTGCCATTCTTTCTGCGTCACTGTTCTGTCTGCAATATGTACTTGATTGGATTTGTGCTGGAATTCATTGAACTCAAAGCATTTTGCCGGCATTTATCAGCGACCACATTTGTTTATTGCAACGTTTTTACACAAAAATACGTTTTTGTTTATTGATTTTTTTCCATTTCGTAGATATATCTGAATGCTTCAACTGCTATTCATTTATTTGAACAAAAACTGAACTGATTCAGTTCAACATTTTTGCGCACACTCGCAGACAGGTCAAGAGCACAGCCGTAACCTATTTTACAGAACAACAACTAACAATGCGTGCGTAAAATTTTGTTGCTATTTTTTCTTATCTGTGCCATGTACTGTCTAAAAATAATTCTTTTTGCAATTCATTCAGATTCATTTTGCGCCATTGATTACAAATGTTTACGCATTTGAAAATTTTAATGAACTCTTCTTCACACGATTTTTTTATTGCTCGTTCTTTTTAGCAGTATTGGTTAATTTTTTTGGGATTAATTTTTCATCTAAATATATTGAATTTGGTTCATATCGAATGTAAAAATGGGCAAATTCTTGCATTAAAAATGTTTTGAAAGCCTAAAGCTTTAACAATTGTTACTGTTTAAGGTTTTCAAAGCCTCATAAGGTAAAATTAAAAAAAAAAAATTAAAAATTAATATTTATCGCAAAAGCTTTATATGACACCATTGCTTAACAGTTTATTGGTGTTGTCTATTGGAGTTTTATTGCTGGGGTATAATTCATATAAAATTTCTTTATGATGAGTAAACTCTTTCAAAAGTGATGGTCAATAGTTGCTGGTTGACAGATGTTTCAGATGTAACTAAATGTTTCTATTGACACTGTTTTGAAATATATATGATTTATATATACGGAAGTCGCCGCTCTTTGTACACTTTAAACCAAAGTAAATAAACTCTGGCATCTTAACGCAGAACATCGTTATAACAAAAGAAATAAAACTGTACGAATTGCCAGCTTCGTTTTTCCAACTGCCTAATCCACAGAGGCGGTTTGCAAGCACCGATTGTGATTTGGCGCGCTCCAAATACGATAAAGCGGTCACTGCGATACGACAAAAGCGAAACAGAAAGAATGTTTCAAATATATTTCACAATAATGTTTTAGTTCTTAGTTGTAAGAATGAGAATGCGTGTGTGTTGTTTACATTGTATTGTCACACAATCAAAATTAAATTCGAAGCTTTGCTGTTCTTCAGCTGCAAACATATCTCAGACGAAATCTTAGACGGTTTTGTTGATTCGCTCTGACTGTTAGCTTTGAGATGTTCTAGAAAAGAAATTTCAACAAATTCTGGTTTTTCTATTTTGTTTTGTATACCTAATCCACAGACGATCAGGCGACCATCAAATCATCTGTCGGGGTCTAAAGCAATGTAAAGCTAACAAAAACACTCCCTACACTCACTTCAACTATTTCGTTTTTAATGAGAATAAAATAAAATTAAATATATGTACAATGAGAAATCTATATTGTAGGGCACTTCATACGTAGGTGCGCTTACACCTATTTTACTGTTATTTTCTATTGGTCTATTGTCGAACATTATCGGTAGCAATATTCCCAAAGATAACTACAGCCATTATCGAGCCAAAAAACTTATCGCTATTTGATTTAAGGGGCTTTTTAAAGGCACAACACACAGGCAGGCACTAGGCGAGCGTCCACAAAGAAATTAGCAGTTGTTAATTTGTAATCAAAGCACTCTGGGCGCACTGTTAACTCGTACGCAAAGTAACTGAATTTCACATCAAATGCATCCGTTTTACTAATCACTACGTTTTCTATTTACTTTTAGTTGCCCTGTTCATTGTTGCATCATACCAATAAAAAATAAACAGCAAAATGTCCAGTCAAGCCGAACTGGACTATGAGAAGCAGTTTCAGGAGGATTTGGCCAAAGCGACAGCACTCAGTTTGGAGCAACAGGCGCTGGACGACTACCGTCGTGCCAAGAAATATGGCAACTCTGCGTACTATGAACGTTCACACTCGCAGTCATCCGCACTGGCGCACTCGCAGTCGCTGTTGGAACAACGCACCGCGGAAATTGATGCCTTCAGACGCCGACACCAGCATTATTCGCAGGACTATTCCGCTGATAGTGCGTCGACGCGTCCGCCTTCGTCATTGGCCAAACCGCCATCGCAACCACAGCGTCGCTACTCGGAGGTGGGCAGCACTCCATCCACTTCATCAGCGAATACTGCATCGCGTGAGCGTTCGAGGACACCACCGCCAACGTTGCTCGAGAGCGATCTCATCTCCTTTTCTAGTCCCACCTCCAAGCAGCCGGAGAGTTCCACATTCGAAAAGTTGATTGAAGATTTGCAGAAGCTACAAACCACCAATCCGCAAACGGCTCTGGTGCCACTCGGGCCCACAGCAGCGGCGCCGGCGACAATGCCGGTGCATCCAGTTTATCACTCGGCACCGCCCACTGCCAGTTACCCGCCGGCGGGCGCTATGATGCCACAGTACGGTGCTGGTTGCATGCAGCTGGTACCCTTTACGCCGCCACCGCAACAGCAAAAGGTGCCGCTCACCCAGGCGGAACTGCAAAAGCTGTACAGCATGCCGCAGCAGCATGCGCCTCCCTATGGGCATCATCGCATGGCTGCCGCCTACATAGCGCCACAGTATCCACCCACGGCTCATTATGGATTCCAATATAATGCGATGCCGTCGGCCAATGCAGTGGCGGCATCCGGCCTATCCACACCCACTTACTATCCGCAGTCTTCGGTGCCTTCGGCGGCGTCGTCCAGTATTGTGCCGCAACAAATCGCCAAATCGCAATCTGCTTCCGCGGTGAGCGTCACAAATGGCGCCGGTGCAGCATCGTTACGTAGGCAAACTCCGCCGCCACGCAAATCCCAGCGCACTGGCGACGATCTCATCGATCTGAGTCAGGAAGATGAGTACGTGCAGTGAATTCTTTGTGATTTTCATTATGCTTAATTGACAAACTGATACTTTATTACAGTTCGCGTGTCAGCGTTCTGGAGGCCTTTGATCCGTTGCTCAACGCAGACGAAGAAGGTGAGCGCCACTAAAATTATCATTGTTTTTGTTTATTTTTTACAAGAGGATTTTGAATTAGCGTTTAAATTTTCTTTGTTGATTATTTGAATCGTATTGCTTGTGCGTTGCATACGTTTAATTTGACTGTTGATATAAACGACGGAGTTTGCTTTTAATCGTTGCCAAGTATTTCAAATGATGAATGCGTAATTTTTTGTTGATAAAATCGTTGCTTTCCCTTACTTCGCTCTTGCCTTTGATGGCTGTTTGATGTTTTATTATTTCTCTTTTTTTGAATACAAACGATTTTTATGTTTTGTGTCGTTAGGCTGGTTAGTTATTATATTTAATTTTTTAACTTTTCTTTGTGAATGTTGACCTTTTCCTATGCCTTCGTGGCCTTAATTGAAATTCATTGACCATTTCTAATCATACCAACCAGTCGCATTGAGGAGTATTGCAATTTTTGCAGCGTTTTAACGTAAATTTATTGACATAATTATTATGCGAGAAATCATACATTTTTTATATTTAGGTTTTTTAATTACAGTCAATCAGCAAAATTACTGAAAAGACTAAATTCCTTGCGAAATAGTATAATTAGCTCTTTTGCGCGTCTATCGGAGACAAGACTGAATTGCATCAAGTCCAATCTTGACGATACGGATTGGCTTTAATGTTCTCTCCCATGTAAAGAAGAACCATTAAAGAAAGCAACAAAAAACATTACAATTGAACGAGTTCAGCGAACTCGCATTCGCTGCTAGCTACTTACCAAATGTAATTTGTAAATCGTTCCTATTTATGTCTGTCCGGGGATGCGGGAATATGACTCAAATAACTAAGCAGCTGCAAGTAACAAATGACTATGACAGTCTTCAAGTAATTATACCCTGTGTAACGATTTTTGAAATCGATCGAATTTCAATGGAAATTTAAATTTAAATGTAGCTACTTTTCCCAATACATTTTCTACGAAAATTAGAATTCATTAGAATAAATCAAGGATAACCCCTGAGGCAATAATCCATAAAAGCTTCTCTAAAATCATTGATTAAGCAGCACAGTAGCCAGTAGTAACGTTGAACCATCCTTTAATAGCCAAGAAGTATTTTTTAACTATTTGTAAAAATATTTTAAAATTCGGTTGTAACAAGTAACACTTTAATACAACTCAATCAGTTTGACTAGTGTCACTTATTTTTATCATTTCCATCATTTCCCCCTTTAGTGAATTTATCGTAATTTACATTTGTTGTTTCATCACCATTATTGTATTTGCTATTTATGAAAGTGCAGCCAATCGTTTGCTTCTTCTTAACCTCTCTTTTCCTTATCTTCTCTCTATACTCCCAACTGTATACTCTGAGAAATTACATTTAGCTGCGTTAAAACTCCTTGTTGATAGTGTACTTTTAGGCGCACTTTTCAACTCGTTATCTTTGACTTAATAAGTTTCTTTCTTGTGCATTTGTGTGTATGTGTGTGTGCGTGTTGTAAGAATACGTTTTAATTTCATGTCAATATTTTTTTATTTCTCTATTCTTCCAGTACGGAAAAAATAACCAGCACATTTTGTTGTTAAAAACAATGATAAAAACCAATGACAAATGCTTCTACTACACCACGTACACTTCTTAACTCGACTAATGCAAACATAAATACGTAATAAATAGGAACTAAAATGGCCTAACCGATGACAAGTATTCGTTAACGATGTACATTAAGTATTTAAATATAAACAACACGTGGAGTAGAAATAACTGTGGTTGAAATGCAGATTTTGAAAAGAACTGTTGATACACTTTAGCCATTATTATTGCTGTTGTTGTCAACACCACTATCGGCACCACTGTTGCTACTACCACTATTTTTACTACTACTACTTCTACTTCTATCAACACCACCACCACCACTGTTCGAATTGTGACTGCCTTCACAGACATACCGCCACGAACAGCGTGTCGTTGCGTTTAGTACTGCAGAAGTTTTGAACTAAACGAAACAAAATACGTGCCTTTTCATTTGGTTTATTTAATGCAGCCGAGGGTTAGAGAAATGCAAAAGCAACGACTGACAAGCATAATAATTTACTTGAAATGTATTTTATTGAATGTTATTAGGAAATTTAATGTTTTTCGTATCATCGTGCGACAGTTTTCATACGTATATCAATTTGTAGACATAGACCTGAAAGTGTGGTAGGCTCAATGTTTTCTGAAATATTTGCATTCACGTTGTTGGGATATAATGACCCAACTACAGTTTTGTATGATTTAGATATTTTCAAGAATTTTTTTAATTGCCAAATGGCAATTGGGTTTCTCAATAAATCAGCCGAATCACAAAAAAATAGTGTTAAAATATTAAAAAATGCAAGTCCTAGACACTAAGAAAGTTGAGGCAAAGGAAGTGATAAACTTTTAATAAAGTTTTGATACAATCAATTTCTCTAAAGTTTGCATACATTCAACTTCCACAAAGATTCCAAATGTCACCTAAATATGCTAATTCGTTTTTAATATTATTCTGTTACGAAAAAGTTGTACACAATTTTAAAGTGCTAAGACAAATTTAAATTATAAAATTCATTCTCTAAAATATGTCTATTTTTTTTTTAATTATTGTCTTATTTTTGATGATCATTACATTGCATTGGGCTGACCAAGTTCAGTTGTTCAGTTCAGTTGTTATTTTATGCTCTAATCTCTTTGTCTAGAGAAGTGAAATGTAAAGTCTTGATAAAAAGTCCCCAGCATAGCTAAAAAGCGAATACCTGGTTCCACCACTGTTACCTTGTATACATTTTTGTGTCTGTGACATTTTGAAATTTTCATGTCTCAAGCTAAAAGCTGACTTTTGTCGCACGATGTGTCTGTCCCGTGCTTCCTTCGAATTTCTATCAAAGTAAAAAAGTTGTACATGCTGCCAACTGTTCAGAAGAGTGTTGAATGTGTTGAAAACAAAAACGTGCCGTCAATAGCAACAATCAAAAATTGACTTAACCTAAAGTAATGCAATTATGCAAGTAATTTCATAGACATTTATAAGTATTAAAATTGGAGAGCGAATACCAAAACTTTACTTATTAAATATACATAAATACTTTGTTTTAAAACTATACGCAATATTTGTTTTGCTTTCTTTTGCAAAAGAAAAAATAATGATTCAAATTGAAATTAAATCAAATTTACAAAAATGTAATCCTATGTTCTTGCTTTCCCAGAATTTTGCATTGTTAAAGTACATTTTTGTTGCTGCCTTTGTATTTGTATGAATTACGAACAAATCCATTGAAATTTGAATTTAATGCAAATTCATTTAATTGTATTATTCTTTAGCATAAAATGTGATTGACAAACATATATTTTTTAATCAGTTTATCAATAAAAAAAAAGACGTTTGTACTAGAACGCTACTCGCTGCCACACAGAGCAGCGTTTCTGCTAATGAATACAATTCGTCGAGAAGCAAATAATGAACAAAAATGAAATTGTTGTTTTATTCCACACTGTGGTCCGTTGTTATGTAGGTATGTAAGCGTTTGCATTGTTTATCGTTTCATTCGATAATTTCGAAAAAATTTCACCGTTGCTATTGCGTTGCGTACATTTTTTGTAAACATTTCTTAGCTCTTAGCTGCATTTTCAATCGCAAAATTTTGATTTATTTTATGTTTGTTTATTCTTACTGATTCTATGTTTATTAATGTTTATGAATACTAAACATTGATTAGCTTTAGTTGTAATAGATTCTGCTTTGCACTGAAACTACTAATTTCTTTACTGAAAAGATTATCGGACCAACATGGTTTTTGGATTTGGTTTTTGGGTGAGATTTTTTTGCATTACATTCAAGTCAAGTATTATTTCTAGTGTTCTAGAAATAATAGGTGTTTTATAACATTTCATCCTTAGTGGACTGTTGACCAGGTTGCTACTGTATTTTCGTTTAGAAAAGTCCTACAGAATCCACGTTCCATTGTAAAAGCAATTGGTACAGGCAATTTTTTTTGTATGCCAAGAAAACAAGTTCAAGAATGAGACATATTTTGGCTTCAATAAACGTTTATAAGCAACCGAGCTGAAATTTGTTTGTGGGCAACCTCTGGTTTTAAATTTCTTTGACTTGCTGAATACAAACCTGCAGTTATATGCTGTAGGAAGTGATTTTAGTGTCAGAGGTTTTTTATTGCCCATACAGCAAGATTTCTTACTCTACAAAGTAACATTATCTACATCAGATTATCTAAATCAGTAAGCATTTCAAGTACTCGCTGAATGTTTTACTGCACATTGTCGCCTATGCTCGCTCCCTTGTCTCCGAAGATTTTAATCGGCTTCTTGCATGTATTTTGTGCTTTGCTTATGAACTCACCAAATTCAAATTTAATATTTTGTACCTCGTGCCTGTAAGAAGTCGAAGATGTTTATTGAGGCTGAGCAAACGTGGTTTGAGAATCATTATGGGATTTATCTAAGCCAACTGAATTGAGGAACTTGAGAAAGCAATGAGATTGCTGCTCTTTATATTACTGAGTGCCCCGCTTTCGAACGTTCGTTTGGAGGATGAGCTACTGGAACTCAAACTGCCGGACATCCTTCGCCTTACAAAAGCGACTGACTGGCTAAAAGAGATCCAAAGTCTATGGGGAACTTGAACAAAGTCTTGGGGGCTGCCTATTGAAGACCGCCACCCAAGCCAATGGTGGGGCTGGCCAGATCTACTGAAGTAGTAGCCAGTAGTTCCGAGCTCGGGCACTTGTTAGTCAATAGCGAAATGAATAGTTGGACTACAATGAAGTGTCCATGGGCACCTCACACAATATAAATAATAATAAAACTGTTCTTACGTTTTCACTCGGATCCTTGAAAAAAGTCAAAAAATCCAGCTAATCTGTTTTCTTATAATTTTGTATTCTCTTTAACTTTTATTGTATTTGCATACTAAGTCTGTTTCCCTCGAAATATACAAACAATTGTTTGTGTTGCTTGCTTGCGCTTTGTGTATTTACACTTCAACGAATTCAAAGAATTTATAAATATTATAAATTTGATCTCTTAACATCTTTTAATACCAAATTGAGTTGCAAATGTGAGTTTAAGTGTCTTTCGCGCAGAAGGTTGTACCAATTCGTACTCGTGTCGAACATTTCACTCCTCAAAATATGCTTTGCCATACGCTCTGACGATTTCGAGGTTTTTGCTTGCTCCACAACTTTGCTGCTATGAAACTAAGAAATCGTTATTAATTTGTATGTAATTTTCTTAAAATGTGTTTTCATTTGGGTTTTTAAAATCTTTACATAATCGTCCAGTCCTACATTTCATTCCTAAATGTATGCTCTGCTATATCCACAATTGGTTTCTACGATTTTAAGATTTATTTGGGCGTATGTTTTCGACTTTCCACATCCTTGAATACTCGTACCGCCATTAATTTCATTCCTAAAAGTATGCATTGCCGTGTCCTCAGTTTGTTTTTAAGATTTTGAGATTTATTTGCTTTAATACATTATGAACCACTTATCGCACATTGGCCACTAATCGCTTTTCGTCATCCTATTCGAACGGCATAATTCCCTGTTGTTATTATTGCCTTGCTACTCCCCCCACATATTAGCAGCAGCCGCTGTGACATTATTCGCTCTGGCTAATGCCAACCCATTGTGACGTGCTGATGCGCTAATAGCCAACGGCAGCCCCGTTTAGCGGTGAAAGCTAAAATTATCACGGCACCACAGCGACCGCCAACATGCCCACTCACGCTTTGAGGCGGCGACTGGCGTCTGGCTGCCGACAGACAGACAGGCCTACATAGCCACATACAAATGCGTGGTGGCGCTTTAGATGTGTTTTGCAACGATCGAAATATTGTGTCCAACATCCGCCACATCACCCTGACACAGCGCCGGCCTCAGGCGACAATTTGTGCATAAAATTCGTCTTACTCTGTTGTATTATTTTGAAACTATCGAAAGCGAATCAAAAGCGTCGCATGTGAGAATGTTGTGTTGTGTGGTTGTAATTTTGGGTAAAAATGCTCATGTAGTATGAGCGCTTATGTGGAAAGGCAGGCAGCGAGCGTCGAGAGCTTTTTATTGCGTTGGGGTCTTCATAATGTTTCGCTCATGCAGCGATTTGTCAAAATTCTCGCTATTATTAATCTGTGTGTGATTTCAAATAGCAAAATTGGGCAGCAGAGTAACCAGCTAAGTGTAGAGTGAAATTGTTGAAATGTTGCATTCATTGCTTACAGACTGTGACGATGCATCGGATGGCACCTCCTACTATGCGGAATACGACCCGTTCGACTATTTGTACAGTGGCGGCGGTACGCAGTACTCGGACCCGGTCTATGAGGCTGTCAATAAATTGGATAAGTCCGCCGTTAGCCCGAATGGTAAGCAAACAGTTTCAATTTTAAGCAGCAAGGATGGAAAATAAAAACGTTCAATTGCTCGTTGCAGTGTCCTTGATTGGCTGGCGCTCTGAATACATGACAGCTGACGGCGGCAGTTCCCAGTACCATCCACTGAGTGAGGCACCGAGTGGCTCGCGTTCGCCACCGCCACCGCTGCCGCCGCGCAACAACACCGCCAGCACCAGTGCGCCACGTTTTGTGCCGCGCGAACACACCTACGAAGGCTACTCGGCATACGCTGTGCCAACCAGCATAGCGTTGGATCGACGAAAAACGTACACACGTCTGTACGAGATGGTCACCGATCAGCGCACCGTTGATCCTGAGCTTTTGGAGTTCTATTTTATGGTGAAGGAGCTGCGTATGCGTTACCTGTACAACGACGATGTGACCAATGCTGGCCACATCATTGCTTCCGAGTTCAACTATCAGTATCCGCTGGAGACAAGCATCAAGATTTTGGTGTATCCAGCATTGAAGGCGCTGCACACGGACGCTGAGGCATACGGACGCGGCACTGTCGAGGGCTACGGCGCGCCAGTGGTCTTTACTTGTGATAGTAAGCTTTGCTGTGTTATTTATGTTGCCGCAAATAGATTTATGTGATGTCGTATCATTCGTTTTGCAGTAAATACGGCTGTGGAAATGGTAATCGGACAGGCGTTCTGCTCGCTAGAGGGCCAAATAATAGGCACTGTCAATGATTATGTGGTCAAGGTAGTTGCAAAATCCTTGTGAAAAGTTGTCCATGCAATTTCTATTTTGGCTATTATCTAATTGTATGCTTTCTCTTTAGCCAATTGGCGTCTCCGAATGGCTCGCCCCCACATCGAATCTCAGTCAGCTGGAGTGTGTGCATAATAGCTTGAAATTGGAAAGGGATGTTCAGCTGGGGCTCTGCATTAAGTCTGCAGAGAATATGAAAGTAATAGCACGTACGCAGCGAGACGATATGCGTGATGCCGAACTGCGTCCGGAGGATATTTTACCCAATGAAATGGCAGCCACCATCTGCTACGACGATATGATGATACTACTTGGTTAGTATTAAAATGTTTGCTTTCGAAAGTATTTATTATTATGTTAAATATGTGCTAAAACGTACTTTCAGAGACGCTCGAAACAGAAATCGATAAATTAGAGTCGGCTGCTGCCGAGACCAACTCGCGTTCAATACTATCCTGCTCCGGTGTGGTGCAAGGTGTGAAAGCCATTTGTGCGCTGCTCGGCTCGATCGATACGCTGGAAATTTCGGCCTGTGTGGCAGACTTGAAGCACATATGCGAGCATAGTCAAACGAAATTAGCGCCCATGGGTGCCGAATCAAATCCAGAAATTGTCAGTGATTGTGGCGATTATGCTGAGGTACGTTTGCGGCCGCGTTCTACGCTGGAACAAGTAAAGCTAAAGTGCAATCAACTGCGCGACGCTGTGCAGGAGCTGATCGAGCTGTATTCTCATGTGTTTCGTGTGGGCTTCTCAGTGAAGAGCATCGACTATTCGACAAGTACGTCGGCACTGTGTGCCAGCACTTTTTCTGTTTACATTAATTAAAATGATCTTGTTATCATTGCAGCGCCCATACCGATCTCGGTAGTGCTTAAACCGATTGTGGTGAGCATCAATTGTCTGCATCGTCCGCCGTTGAATTGGAAATACGATGACTATTCGCTGGGCGTGCAAATCAACTATGGTACACGTTTTATTTCGGATCCGGTGGTGACAAAGTGTTCGAATGATATGAGTGGCGGTTTGTTTCCCCGTTTGAATTTCTCCTCGTGGATAACATTCGAAAAGAATCCTATTTGCACGTTGCCACGTGAATCGCGGCTAATTTTCGTGCTCTTTGGCTCACAGACTGCGGAAAATGATCAGAATACGGACGCAAGTGGCGAACGGCGACATGTGGCCACTGAGCTGGGCTGGTGCGCCATACAGTTGTTTGATCATAAGCGCGAAATGATTTGCGGATCGTATTTGTTATCGGTGTGGCCGGCAACGACCGATAAGTTCCTGGGCCCAGCGCCGGCGAGGGGTTGTCATCCACAGCCAGACAGCTGCCCGGTATTGAGTATTGAGATACCGCCCTATGGAGGACGCATACAATTTCCGGAGCCGCTAGAGAGTCCACCACCAGCACCGAGGTAATCAGAAGCGTTTACAAATCAAAATCAACCAAAGAAATGATTTGAATCATAATTAATAAATCAAATTTAAATTAATTTATATTTATTTGATCGCAGATACGATTTTTATTCGTTGGATGCCAATTTGCAACAAGAACTACTGGACACTGCCGAACAAGGTTACTCTGGCGCGAAGGATAAGCGTGAAGTTTTCTGGGAGAAACGTCTCTATTTGCAAAACTTCCCCTATGCCTTGCCAAAGGTTTTGCACGCTGCTCATAGTTGGGATTATGCCAGCCTTATGGATCTCCACTCGCTGTTGAACTCATGGTCTCATCTCTCGCCACTACAAGCGCTAGAACTGCTACTGCCACGCTATCCCGACGCTAAGGTTCGCGAGAAAGCGGTGGATTGGATTTCCCATTTGCCCAACGATCAACTCGTAGACTACTTGCCGCAGCTGCTGCAGGCGTTGAAACACGACACCTACGAGGCCTCATCGATGGCGCATTTTTTGCTCTGCAAATGCCTGGAATCGCCACGCATAGCACACCACATGTACTGGCTGTTAGTTCACAGTCTGCCCGGCGATGATCCGCAAAACTCAATTGACTCGTCATCAGTGGCGAATGAGTTCGATGATTCGCTTATCACACAGGCGCGTTACTATCGGCGCAATAAAATGATGTTGCGTGCCTTGTTGGCGGTGTGTGGGGAAAAGCTGTTGGCGCGTTTTCTGCGTCAGAATATGATGTGCAAGGTGAGTAAAAATGTAATGTTTTTTGTACATAAATTGCAAATTTTTTACATTTTGCAATCTTAGAACTTGGCAAATATTGCCGAGTCAGTAAAGGAGGCCAAGGAGTCGCTTCGACAGAAGACTTTATGCTATGGTATGGATGTCGTGCATCAAGAGCTGGTGGACAAACCCACCTCACTGCCACTGGGGCCCGAGCTGGAGGTGACTGGCGTGAATACACGCAGCTGCAGCTATTTTAACTCCAATACGCTACCGCTGAAAATCTCATACATTGGCTCGGATGGGGAAATGTTGCCCGCTATTTTTAAGGTTAAAAATTATATATTTGGTAAAAAATGCAAGTCGTATTAAGGCAGGTTTCTACCTTGTGCGGCCGAGAAAACATGTTTTTTTTGAAAAATGTTTGATGGGAAGGTTTTTAAGATAAACACTGGAAAATTTTTTCAGATGTAGGTATATGTTTATTGTACAAGTAAAAAAAGTTTCAAGATAAAATATGCAAAGGGGGGGAGGGGGCCATCGAGCAATGGCGGCAGTACTTTCTTACTCGCGGAAGTCCTGCCGCTGTTTGAGATGACTTGAAACACAAAAATGAAATTGTTTCTTATTCTGTATCCTTTTGTCTATGGCACGAACTAGGATTTAAAAAAAAAAATGAAAAATGAAGGAAATATGCGATTTTGACTAAAAAATTCAATTTTTACCTACTTTTTTCAATACAAATTTCTATTTTCAATGAGAAAAAATTATTATTTCTTGAAGATCCTAGTTCGTGCCATAGCTAAGACCTTGATAAATGACTGTTTAAAATTTCGTAGCTATTGCTCAACTCGTGTGGCCTAAATCACTTCCGCCAGGTCAAAAAATGTAGTTTTGAGAAAAACGCGTTCAAAGTTTTGCTTCAGCAGGTCGGCGCTCTCGACACCGCTACCTGTTTCTATAAATTGCTTCCGTAATTCGAAAGATTTCAACTTCAAATTTTGGGAGCGTATTCTACAATCATGTATTAATTCAAAAATGCATGAAAAAAAAAATCGATTTTTTTGAACGCACAAGGTAGAAACCCCCCTTAATATGTTCATATGTAATTTCAGTCTGGCGATGATTTGCAACAAGATATGTTGACCATACAACTGATACGGGTGATGAATAAAATGTGGCTAGCTGAGGGTTTGGATCTGAAAATGGTGACATTTAATTGTGTTCCCACTGGCTACAAGAAGGGCATGATTGAGTTGGTTTCCGATGCGGAGACCTTGCGCAAGATACAAGTGGAATATGGACTGACAGGCTCGTTCAAGGATCGGCCCATTGCTGAATGGTTGGCCAAACAAAATCCGAGCCAGTTGGAGTACCAGCGCGCAGTGAAAAATTTTACTGGTATTTCAGTGAATTCACGGTGGTAAACTTTAATTGTTAACTGCTCTTTTCTATTCAGTGTCTTGTGCGGGCTACAGCGTTGCAACTTATATACTCGGTATTTGTGATCGTCATAATGACAACATAATGTTGAAGACTTCAGGGCATCTATTTCACATTGATTTCGGAAAATTCCTGGGCGATGCGCAAATGTTCGGCAACTTTAAAAGGTGAGCAGTTCACTTTAAATAGAATTTTTCATTTTACTAATTTGTCTATCAATTCATTTGTGCAGAGATCGCACCCCATTTGTGCTCACCTCAGACATGGCGTACGTCATCAATGGAGGCGATAAACCCTCGACAGATTTTCATTACTTTGTCGATCTTTGCTGTCGCGCCTTCAACATTATACGCAAACACGGTGATCTGATACTGCACATGCTTGCGTTGATGGCAACCGCTGGCATTCCTGGTGTCACTGCGGACGCTGTGACATATGTGCGCGTTGCTTTGCTGCCGCAACAGTCGAACCCTGAGGCGGCTGCCTCCTTTGCCAAAATGATTCAATTCTCGTTGAAAAGCTGGTTCACGCAGTTTAATTTCTTTTTGCACAACCTGGCACAAATGCGTTTCACCAATGATGAAGGCAGCGGCGAGCTATTGTCGTTTGTGCCACGCAAATATACGTAAGTCAGAGTTGTGTGTTTGGAGATTTTACATGACATGGAGTGTTTATTGTATTTGTATTCCAGAATGCAGCAAGATGGGCGCCTTAAAAGTGTGATGGTGGTGCGTTGTCAGAAGCACTACGATATGGAAAAGTATTATACATATATTTTGAGGGTGACACGGCATGGCCAGGTTGACCCCACGCATCTGTTTAGATCGTATAAGGAATTTACGGAATTTCATCAGAAACTTTGTCTACACTTTCCTCTCGCCAAACTGCATAGGTAAGTTGTAAGACAATCTTTGATTTTTATTGATTATTTTGATGATTTTATGGACATTAGTTGCAAATTCCATTGAATCCTATAAACCTGGTACTGCAATATTTGAAGACAAATGTCTTCAAGGTATTTGGGCAAAAGTTCACAATTGATTACGTTTTAAGTAGTTTTGAATTCAGAAACCTGCTTTGGGGTAATTGAAGTTATCACAGTTTCACTTCTTAATGATTTTTTTCACTGTAAGCAATTGTGAGAATTTGTTACCTTATACCGTGTGTCAGAACTTACGTGAAAACGATTGGCTTGAGAGAAATTGAGAAAATTCATTCGACCAACTCGATCTGTCTGTCCGCACTCTGAGAGATTCTGGTAGAAGTAAAAATTAAACGAACTTGCACGATCAAAGAATGAAGCAAGTAAATTTGTTTAGTTTTTATTTTCCCATATTTTGTTTAAATTCTCTAGTTATTTCAGTTTTTTGTTTAACCTTGCTTAAACCTTTTTTCAATTTATTTTTTAAATATTTTTAATTTTATTTTGCCTCGAATAATTGTTCCTACTTTGATTTATTAGTTGCTAATGCCTCAACACCCAACCTAGTCATCAATGTAATATTTTACATAGTTAAATTTATTTTTTCTTTAACGGAATTGTGAATATTGAACAAGCATGGCTTGTCTTTTCCCACGAAAAAAATTTAACAAATTTGTAATACTTTTATTGCTAAAGTTTTTTGGCATCAACATTTTTATTTGTATTAAAGTTACTCGCCGCTTTCTTAAAATACTCGTTACATTAGAAGTGCACAACAGATTTGTGAACACACTAACAACAATGCTTAAGCTTCCGTGGTGCTTTCCGCGAAAAAATGTCGCGACTGCGGTTGCGGTTTTGTCTCCTCGCGCATTGTACGCGGCGCTGGCACAAATCGCTCCTCGATTTGCGTTCGACTACTTACAGCCACTTGTGCCAGCGGATTCCGATAGGCAGGCTTGGGCGGTTCGTAAGCTGGCGACTCCGACGAAAACTGTCGCAGCTCTTCGTGCAGAAAGCGGCGCTGGCGTATGGCCGACCAGCTGTCGTTCATATCCGATTCCAGCGAGATGTGCGTGTTGAATAGCAACGCTGGCGGTGACGGCGACGCCGATGACGGCTCCACTTTGCTGTATTCCTCGGTGTATTGTGTCTTGGTCAGGCGCTGCATGGGCTTTGGCACTTCGGACGGCGAGGCACTGCACGTTTCATCGTCCGATCCGGTTGGCTCCACCTCGGAATCGGTGTGCGTAGTCCCGCTTATTTGCGTCTGATAGCTGTGCTCGGTGGTGTTGAAATCGAAAGTGACCTTTGGACGCCGGTCCGGCTTGCGTTCTTCAAGAGGCTCAAATATTTCGTTCTTGTGATCCTCTTCAACTTCGTCGTCCGGCACCAGGCTCTTCTCGCTGGGTTGCACGTAATCGGTCGGCCTGCGTTCTTTGAGTATGGAGGTGTGTTCGAATTTTGTCGCCGTCAGCTCGGCGTTCTCGCATTCCACGCTGGCAGTGTACTCGAACTGGCGCAAGCCTGCGCTGTCGTTAAGGTCCAATTCGTCATGTATTTCCCCAATGTTGCGCACATAGCCTGTGGGACGACGTGCCGTTCGCAAGGTGGACTCCTTGTCGTCTGCAT
The DNA here is from genome assembly GCA_963668005.1 of Melieria crassipennis. Classification (NCBI taxonomy): domain Eukaryota; kingdom Metazoa; phylum Arthropoda; class Insecta; order Diptera; family Ulidiidae; genus Melieria; species Melieria crassipennis. The sequence continues at coordinate 79,095,889 of OY764962.1, read as the reverse complement.
AGTCCGTGTGGGGCACATTAAATGTGACCAAGCTGCTGTCTTTGTAGTCCTCATCGTCACTAAGTGACAATTTGCTCACTATGTCCTTGTAGGTCGGCGGTTCTTTTGCATCAGCCAATCGCTCGAAATTCTCCCAGTCTTCGTCGATGCTCTTACCGAATCCTTTCGGCGTCACAGCTAAGACGGCATCCTCCTCACTGTAGCCGGCCTGCAAAGATTTGGTCTCTAAAAAGTCGCCTTCGTTCTCTTCGTAAGAGTTGCGAATTTTGTTGAATTCATCGTCAATGTTGGTAGCAAAGTCCTGGTTTACATCGCGCTCCATTTCCAGCCACAGCCGAGTCTCGGTGTCGTTCGGCCCAATGTTAGCTTCCAAGTCCTCCCACGACTGGCGTATGTAGCCGGTGGGACGACGGTTCTTGAGCGTCGGTTCGTTCTCATCGTCCTCCTTTAGCGGTTCCATGGCGAATTCTACATTGCGCTGTGTCACAATTTCTGTCGCCACTTTCCAGTCAAAATCGTTCACATAGCGCTCGTCATAGGCGCCAGAATGCGGCACCTGTGTTTCATCTTCTTCGCTGGTATACTCCACGCTCATCGGCGACTGCGGTGTGCCACCGTTTTGGCGTTCCTTATCACTATTATCGGCCTCAATATTCACCGCATTTGCTGTAATTTGTGTTGGCGCTGTCGGCCAGATTGGCGCCACGTCACTGCTGTGCGTTATCGCTGGTGGCGATGTTTCTGTTTTAAAAGTGCCGAAATGATTGAAGTGCTGATCAACCACCGCTTGATACGATTTGCGTTCACTTGCATAGCTTTCAAAGCTGTAAGCTGCATCGTTGGCGGCCATATTCTGTTTTAAGTTATGCCATTTCTCATGGAAATCGGCCAGGCCATCGTTATCGATCTCCTCATATTTGATGTAGCCCGTCTTGCGATCTTCGTCCTCGTCCAGTAAGTCTTCGACACTTGGCCGCACATAGCCAGTCGCTCGGCGTTCCGAGACTTTTTTCGTATCGGTCTCGGGCACCGATTGCGATTTGATAAACTTGTGACGCGATTCTTCGATCCTAGTGAAGCTTTTGCGATTTTGTCGCTTTGGAGGTTGCGGTGCTGTCAGCAGTGCTGCGTCCATGCTGAGCGGCCGCATTCTGTTGATTTCCATTTTCTGAAATTGCTCTTCGAAGTCGGCAAACATGGCGGCTTGGTCGAATTCCATGCTGTGTGCGGGTGTGGGCAAGCTGGGCAGTGATTCTGTCGGTGATATGGGCGGCCTTGGTGGCTCACGCGTTGGCGGCTCGAGGTTATCGTATGTTGTCGGCTGTGCCTCTGGAGGTTTTTTCTTCGGCAGCCACAGCGATGGTGTGCTCTGAGAGATTTTGCGCACGCGCACAGCTAAAACGAAAGAGTGCTGCGTTATAAAATCGTTTTTGAAAATGTGTAAACAGTTTGTGTTTTGCTAGGCAAATTGCATTAACGTAGGTATACGTTTTCTAGATTTTAGGGGAAATTTAAATGGCAGCTTTAAGTTTGCACTTCAGGAAACTGTAGAAATTTAAAAATTTAATCTGATTTTGGGTTAGATTCTATTCTAATCTGATCTTTTTATGTGTAATTTCGAGAACATAGTAACAGTTTCTGACAATCCATGACACAATCGTGACAACGAACTCTACTACTACTGATTAATAAGAGTGTAAATGAAGGAGGAAGCAATCAGATTCGTATACCAATTATTTATTCGTGGGAATGCCATGTCAGGAGTATAGGGGAACTAGTCAATTTCTAAACCCTTCAGTTAGATTTGTCACAAATTTATTCAATAGCAGTTTTGTTTTGCATATATAAAAAATACTACAGTGGGAGTTTGATTGTGAAAATCAGTAAATATTAAAAATACAAATTTTTTCCTGTCACAAAAGCCACTGAGTTACGAGAATTGCGAATTATTTTTCCGTATGATAAATATTGATATTACTACACACCTGGTTGACAATATCGAATACAAAATTGTACAAATATTTAGCTTTTGCTAACCACAACCGGCCCTTAAACTGCTGTGTACACATCACATTGCGTCTGAGGTATTATTTTCTTGTAAAACAGCTGACCTTCAGTCAGATAATGTTGTCGTGTGACAGTTCCAATGTGCTTATAAATCGGATCGATTGAGCGTTTATTCTTAATCAAAGATTCAAGACGTGGTTTTCTCTTTTTCTATTATATAAACACTGACAAGTTACTCTTCAAAACTACTTTTACTATTAAAAATGTTATAAAATTCAAGTTTACTAAAATATCAAATTTAAGTGAGTTCAAATGGTTAGTTGGTTGGATGACATGTCACGTTTGTGTCAACTGACCGTGCAACTGTCCGAAAACTATTTATTTGCTTTTTTTTGGTGCTTAATAATAAGTAAATTTATTAATCAAAAACTTGAAATGATACGTTTAGGTTATTAAACAAGTTTAGGGCTCTCTGCGGGCCCTAATGGCGGTCTTTGTTGGAATACCCTGAAATACCAATCTGACTTTGCAATTGTATTACGTTGTAAACGTTGACGATGTTAGTCGAAGCGACTAATATTAGTATTTCAGGGTTAATATGGTCTTAACCTCTTCAAGGCAGACCTATCCCAAGCTATTTGTCACATTTCTCTTATAGTTTTGTCTCGTTGTCAACTCTGGCAGCATTTTAATTGATTAGCTTAACCAAAGCAATAGCCTTGAGGCAATTCCAAGTGAATAGAGAGTAGTAGAGAGAGATAGTAGTGAATAGAGAGAAAACATAAAAAAATATTGTGATTTATAAAAGATTTATTTACTCTGATTTTACTTTAATTAATTAAATTTAAATTTAATTTAATTAATTAAATTGATTTAAGTTTTATTGATAAAGTAAAAATGTATTTCGTTAATTTTTTGTGTTAACTGTAAACTTGTAAAATTGTTTATAAATGTTTGTTAATATTGTTGCGAAGAAGCAATGTGCTGAATGCTTGTCTATGCACGAACGCTTTTCCAAGCATACTTTTAGGCATGCACTTTCAAGTGCGGCGAATTTGGTATAATTCGCTTGGTGTTACTCCGATATGGCAAGGATGGTTCGCGAACTGTGCGAGAATGGTCGAGCGTGTTCCAATTGGAAGTTGCAAGAAACTTCGGCGCGATAAGAAAACTGGTATATAAGCAGCGCTGCGCGGCGCAACGAGGAGAGTCTTAGCTGAGCAAGCAAAGGGGAAACATGCAATAGTAGTAGTAAAGTAGTAACAAGTGTAAAATTGTAAATAAAGTGATTGTTGATTTTTGCCTGCGTTTGCGCTGAATAACTGAAGTAGTTTTATTTTCAAGCACAATCCAGTATACGAACTTAGAGAAGTCATTTTCGTAACATTTGGTGTCAGAAGTGGGATTGTGCTACTGGAAATAAATTAAAATTGTAAAACGCAGACATGGTTAAACTCGAGCAACTGAAGGTGGAGCAGCTGAAGAAGGAGCTGGCCGCCTGGAATTTGCCGACTGCTGGCGGAAAGGTGGGGTTGCAGCTGCGCTTGCGAGAGGCGTGTGAATCACGAGGCATCGATTGGGCCGCACACGAGTTCGGAACGCAGGAGCAAGAGGCGTCGGCCCAGGTGGAGGAATCGCCTGCTGGTGCTGCGACGATGCAAAGTACGGCTGCAGCGGCTGCGCCACCACAAGCATTGGACATGAGCCAGCTAATGGTTGCACTTAAAGGCATGTTCGAGACTTCCAACCGTGAAATGGCAGCCAAGATGGAAAATGAAAATCGCAAAATGTCGGCGCAAATGGCAGCGAAACTGGAAACTACGAATCAGGAACTTTCGGCGCAAATGGCAGCGAAACTGGAAACTACGAATCAGGAAATTTCGGCCAAAGTCGAAAGTGCGAACCGAGAAATGGCGGAAAATTCTGCGCGCATAGAGCAGAAGGTGGAGGAAATTTCCGATAGCCTGAACGTGAAAGTTGAGCATCTCGAGGCGCGAATGGACACTTGGGACAAACGGGTTGACAGTCTGGAGGATGCGGTGAACAGAAAAATCGACGAGCGGCTTAGAGAACTACAGCTACAAGCAAGGGTGCAGTCAGTTGAGGAAAGTTTTGCCATAGAAGTGCCTACTTATGATGGTACTACGTCGTTCGACATATTCAAACTACAATTCGATATGGCTGCTTTGGAGAGTCAGTGGACCGATGTTAGGAAAGGTCGGAGGCTGATACTGGCTCTAAGAGGTCCTGCGGCTGAGGTAATAAGAACCGTTCCGGAAGGTTTCAGAGGTGATTACGACACCGTCATAAGGGCACTGGCAGCCAGATACAGTGACGAGCACAACAAAATGCTGTATTATTGCGAGCTGAAGAGCCGTAGACAAAGAGCCAACGAGGCGCTGCAGACGTATGCGGCAGATATCGAGCGGCTGGTACCACTGTCCTACCCAGAATTCAGCATAGAAGGTTTGGAAAGGCTGAAGATTGAGGCGTTTATTGAAGGTCTTCATGACCCGGAGACACGTCGCAGTACATTGATGATGATGAAGCCGACATTCCGTGAGACGGTGACAAGCGCATTGACGTATGAGGCGGTCTGGAGGGGAAGTTTTCGACATTCATCTGCGGAAAGGAGCCGAGCCCAATCTGGTCGTGTCACGCAAAGCCAGACAGTGAGCTCAGAGGCACCAGCGAGGCCGCGGGCTGTTTCATCTAGAGTCAGTTGCTGGCGATGTGGCAAGCAAGGCCACATATCACGAGACTGCCATCTGCGGGGAAAGCGTTCCGGACAACAGACGTCGCCAAGATGTGCTGACGCTCTGACACATCATTCTTGCAAAACCGAGCGCAGGCATGATTCGCAAGCCGAAAACAAGGGACAAATTGTGGATGTTCGGTCGGTAAGAGTTCTACAAGAGGAAGATTGGCCTGCGGGAAGGCTACAGAAGGACCAGCGCGAGGATACGGATCTCGCAAAGATCATCAAAGGCAAAGCGCAGAAAGTACGGCCGGACTGGCAGGAGATGGCTGGTGAGAGCCCGATCGCGAAGGCTTACTGGGCGCAATGGCAAAGTCTACGTCTGAAAGACGGCTGCCTATACCGCGAGTGGGAGAGCAGGGATAGCAGGACCAGAAAATCCCTAATAGTGGTCCCGAAAGGTCGGATCGACGATGTCATCAAAGCAAACCATAACGACTCCAGTGGAGGGCACCTAGGCATCGCAAAAACTGTCGCCAAGATAAGAAGACGGTTCTATTGGGTGGGATGCCAGGGGTCTGTCGCCGAGTGGATAAGAGGCTGTGATCGGTGTTCGGCTGCGAAAGGGCCGATGAGAAGATCGCGGAGCCGCACTCAACTAGTCGGAAACAGGTTAAACGCCAGCTATGGTCTACGGGCTAACTCAGAAGGGTTTAAGGAAGGCGATCTGGTAATGCTCAACAACCCGCAGTGGAAGGAAGGGTTGTCTCCAAAAGTTCAAACATCATGGGAAGGACCGTACAAAGTCGTGACAAAGATTAATGACGTGGTGTACAGAGTTCAACGCTGCTGCAACAGAAACGCTAGGCTGAAAGTAGTCCATTTGGAGCGCTTGGCGTCTTACTCCGGCGGAGCCTCGGTACTTGTTCGGGACGAACAAGTCTAAGTGGTGGGCAGTGTTGCGAAGAAGCAATGTGCTGAATGCTTGTCTATGCACGAACGCTTTTCCAAGCATACTTTTAGGCATGCACTTTCAAGTGCGGCGAATTTGGTATAATTCGCTTGGTGTTACTCCGATATGGCAAGGATGGTTCGCGAACTGTGCGAGAATGGTCGAGCGTGTTCCAATTGGAAGTTGCAAGAAACTTCGGCGCGATAAGAAAACTGGTATATAAGCAGCGCTGCGCGGCGCAACGAGGAGAGTCTTAGCTGAGCAAGCAAAGGGGAAACATGCAATAGTAGTAGTAAAGTAGTAACAAGTGTAAAATTGTAAATAAAGTGATTGTTGATTTTTGCCTGCGTTTGCGCTGAATAACTGAAGTAGTTTTATTTTCAAGCACAATCCAGTATACGAACTTAGAGAAGTCATTTTCGTAACAATATTTTGAATTTATTTATTGAAACAAAATTCAATTTAAACAATTAAACTCTTCAGTGAAAAACTGAATTAATTTATTTAAGTTATCTCAATAATTTTGAAATTTATGGCATTGTTTATTTTTTAACTTCGATTTGTATTTCATTAATTTTCATTTCTTATCATTTTCTGAATTATTTGATTTATTTATATGTTTTTCATTTACTTTATTGCTATTTTTTGTATTTATTTAATTAATGACTAATATTTTAACTTTATTTAAATAATTCTTATTTATTAGTTTTTATTTTATTGAGTTTTTTTGCTAATAGTAAAAATATTACCATAATTTTTTTATTGTAATAATTGTTGTTTGTTAATTTTTACTTTTTATTTAATTTGTTTCACTTATTTTAATTTTTCAAATTAATTTTATTAATTTATTTATTTTCTAATTTTATTTCTTGATAAACTAATTTGGTATTTTTTTGTAAGAGAGCGTTGCCCATAGTTAGACTGGCCTAGTGGATGAGATTATTTTTACCATTACTAGGTTAAGTTTTTATTTTCCATTTTTTTTTAATTTTATATTTATTGCTAGTTTATATATAGTATATTTATATGTAATAGTTTTTGCTTATTAATTTAGATTTAATTTTTATATTTTAATACTAATTTCGATTTTTTTTAAGTTGTTTTAAATAGGTAATATATTTTTTTAAATATATTTTATTAATTTATTTAATTTTTAAATTTTATTTCTTAAAATATGTAACTATTTTGGTAAATATTTATTAAATTTAGTTTTGTATTTTTTTTAATTTTTAACATTATTGTATTGATTTTGTTGTTAGTGTTAATTTTTTAAATTTATTTTCCATTTATTGATATAAATATTAATTATTGCTATTATTTATTGTAATATATATTAATATTGGTTTTATTTGTATTTATTATAATTTATTATTTATTTAACTTTATTTTTTAATTTCTATTTTTTATATTTTTTTAGAGTTATTTTTGTAATTTGTTTTTTATATTTTTTTAATAGTTTTTTTTACTTCTTAAATAAGTAGTATTTTCTTAATTTTTAAATTAATTAAATTAAATTAATTTAATTAATATAATTTTTTTTATAATTAATGTTGTTTTTTTAATTGATTTATTTATATTTTTTATTTAATAATTATAATTTGTATAGTTAAATTGTAAAATGCCCTTATTGTGTGGATTTATTTTCGGAGCATAGTCATATGAAAAAGAAAAATTCCTATATACGTGTACTTACGTGGCAAATGTGCTGTTGGCACAATGTCCAATTCATCCTCTTGCCTTTTCCGAAAGATGCCGTGTAGCTCAACAGGTTCGCGAAACTATGAGCAAAATAAAACTAATACAATAACTAAACGGTGAGCAACAAATATAAAACAATAATAGCAACAGTTATGCATTGAGGAAAAACGACAACAGAAAAAAAAACTGAGAGATAAATGTGTAGATAGTGGCACCAACACCAGCAGCACCGCCAACAACAATAACAACAACAACAACACTTATTGCAATACACCGACTAGTACGGAGGAGTACTTTGGCACAACTGTGGTTGCTGTTGTTGTTGTTGTTGCTAAAACAAAAGATCAACTGGCCAGCGTTTTAAGAAAATATGTTTTCAATAGCTGAGACCGCGGCTGCATTGGCGGCAGCTGTGAATTTGTCGCGCACACACCACGCAACGGCGCGCGCCAGTCGCTGGGCAGTAGCCAACACAACGGCCGTGCGTCCGTATGCGTCACGCGCAACTTGTTGCCCAGTGCCCATTCCGGTGGCCGCTGGCGATGTGTTGGCGTTTTGGCCATTGGCGTAAAGCCGATTGACGTTATTACGGTTGCGTCGACGGTGTTATCAGTGCGGCGCGAGTTGTGATTGCTGTGTGCGAAATGGCCGCTGTTCGAAGAAGCGTGCTTGTGGATTTTAACTATGCATTTGCTGGCCCAAAACATCTTTGTAGACAAACGACGCTTTGCTCACCTGTTCCGACAGGCGTTTGTCTTTGGAGCTGCGCGAACGCAGTGGCACGACCGGACGTGCCCCACCGGCAGCGCCGTTGCTCGTGTTGCTGTGATCGAAGGTTAGCCGATGCTTGAACCACCAGATTTTGATACCCAGCAGCGCGACAATCATGCAGAGCAGCGCACCCAACGTGGCCGGCACAGCGAAGGCCGCTCCTCCTGTTCAATGGGAAATTTGCATGAAACGCATTGACATTCGTGGCTCGAATCGAAAAACGCCTCGACCAACATTACCTAATATGCTCGGCCCACTGTGGCCCAACTTTGCCATCCTGTTTTCCTTGTTCAAAATTTAGTTGCGCGTCGTTGCTTAGCAAATTCTATTTGCAATATAATTGTGGCATTTTCCTGCGCCTAGCGCTGCCCGAAATTGCACACTTGTTTGCTCGCCTGGTGGCTATTTTCTTTGATATATTTCACTCTTTTAATTTGGATGCTTTTTTTGGTTAACGTACTTTTTTTTGTGCATGACCTTATTTTTTTCATATATTATTTTCTTATCATTTTCCGTTCGCGTATCCCAGAAATCAATTAAAAATGGTTCTGCTTTGTGTTTTGCGCGTCGGCGTTATGCGGCGTTGTTCACTGTCGCTCTTTATCAAATCAAATGACTACGTCTAGCGCTGCCGATTGCTGCCGTCGCCGTTGGTGTGGCTGTTGCTGTTGGCGTTGGTGTTGGTGTGGGTTGCAGGTGTGTTGTGTAGTGCTTTTGTTTCCAACGCAGCCGCCCAGCCTGCCCCGCTCGCTTATTACGAGTACTGGCAGTTTATTTGTTTTTTGTTTTACCGCAACTTCACTTGAAGCCACTTTGCTCGTTTTTGCTTCTAATAAATTAGAAATCAGCACCCCTTCTTTCAGCTAATTTATCATTATGGCCGCAGCGTCGCCGTCGTCGTCGGTCTGGCCATGCCCGCTTCGCGCCACAGCACCGTCGGTGGCATAAATTAATGTACAGTGGTGTCTGGATATAGTGAACTAATTATTGCAAGGCCTGTTCACAATATTGAGGTTGTTCACTATATCAAGGTTAACATTTTTGTTCAAAAACGCGTTTTATTTGCTCAAAAAACACTTTTTTTGCTTGAAAATTTTGTTTCCCTATTTAGAGGCTCGATGTCAAAATTTGGGTGTTCACTATATCGCGGTGTTCACTATATAGGGGGTTCACTATACCCAGACACGACTGTATATCTTTTGATTGGTGATTTCTGGCTTTATCAACTTGGGTTGTGCCGCGCGATAAGCACTCGAGACACTTGCCGTGTCGGCGCGGGATGGCGGTGCGAGCAGATATGTCCCAATAAATATTAATTTCGTCGAATTTTTTGCTTACAACTTTAACTCTTTACTGTAGCTAAGAATTAACTTTAATGTGCAAACAAATTTGATGGTCTCTTTGTTGCTTTATTTGTAGTTTACCTAGCGGCATGCATGTGGGCCGTTCGAATGTAAAATCGGTTGCCGAGCGTCGCTCACCGGAAATTCAACGCTTTCTTATTTCGCTCTTCAATTCGGCGGACGAGATTGCACATTCGGATCTGGTGTACACGTTCTTTCATCCGTTGTTGCGCGATCAGCAGGAGGCCAAGCTGGAGGTGTCCAAAGTTAGAGGTGAGCCTAGCTTGAACTTAATTTTCCTCTCCTTTGTATGCATTTGAATTTTGTTTTCATTATGATTGCAGAAATCAAACAGCAGCCCAGCGAGAATCCTTACGAAGTGGGACAGATTAAAATCTCCTTACAATATCGCCGTGGTGCCTTAACGGTGATGGTAAGTGGGCATTGGCATTATTGAGTGGCATTCAATTCAAATATTCAACTTTTGAACTTTCAGATTCATCACGCCAAGGGACTGCCCATGCTGCAGGGCAGCCAAGAGCCAAACACCTATGTGAAATGCTACCTGAAGCCAGATCCCACAAAAGCGACCAAACGCAAAACGAAAGTGGTGCGCAAGACATGCGTTCCCAGTTTTATGGAAACGGTAATTTCATACAGTTCTACTCCGAATTGCATCAGTAACTATCATTTGCTCTTCAATCGCAGCTCGAGTACCGCATGCCGGTGGAGGCGATACACACGCGACGTCTACACGTGACCGTCTGGTCACACGATACGCTGCAGGAGAACGAGCTACTCGGCGGCTTTCAGATCGATCTGAGCAAATACGATTTGCGCAAGGAGCTCATAGACTGGTTCCGCTTGGGTCCAATGACGCGCAATTAAACCGACAGCAAGAAAAACTGCGACAAAAACTCAACAGTATTTCTTCCGCACATAGTTACAAATACAGGGATACAATTGCGTAACGCTGAAAACGCATTGAATGAAGCGAAAGTGGTCGAATGCAATGCCAAGAAGTGCTGCCGCATCAGCAACTGCAACTGAGAGAGTTTAATTGCTACTAAATTTTATTCAACGAATGCAAATACGTACCACTATTTTCTAAACAGTTTTACAATTCAATTAATTGCCTACTATTTACATTTGTATGATTGTACATTCCAAGTTGTGTGAAGAGCGCACTGAGTAGTGAAAGTTGCCGCTATGTGAAGTTTGGGTGTGCCACTAGTTTTCGTCCAACACTAGGCTGCTTCTCCCACTGACCGTTTTCAATTAATGCACAAATTTATTTTTAGCAATATACAATATTTTTCTAAACCATAATTATGGAATTGTGCATATTTTTTCTTGGCGTTTGCACATATGGCTTTTCGCTTTTTGTGCAGTAGCGCACTCAACCAATTGTATCTTTATTATTATTATTATTATGTTTATAATTTGTTAGTTTAATATTATTGTAACATTAGTCGATTATTATTGTATATTCCAATTGCAACTTTAATTTGTAATAGTGTGCACGCATTTTGTCTCAATTAATGTTTATGATTATGACGCATACATGATGCCCTACAATAATTAATTTTGTTAATATTTTTGATAATAATTTATTTACTACATTACAATTTTAATTGAATATTGCACATACTTAAATATTGCTTAAGAAATGGATTATGCTAAATTTCCGTAGCTTCATTAGCATTGTACATAGCAGAAAAAGATATTAAAAAAAAAAACCCAAACATTAATTTTAGCCTGAAAATCAAATGCAAAAATGCGCTTTACACTTTATATACACTTTAATATTTTTAAATGCATACAATCAGATGTTTTTGTAAAGAGCTGCATAACCAAATTCAATTAAGTGGAGTAGCAAAAACGTTATCAAATGCATATTTACATACATATATAGAGTACATATACACTATATATATTTTTATAACATACTTTTTAACAGGGCAATAAGGAAGTAATAATACAAAAAAGTCAAAAGAGAAAAACGCTAATGCACTCTATACGTGACAGTGTAGTACACATGGAGTTGTACAAGTATGTGTTGGCTTTTGATGTCAGCATTCAATGCTGTTAATTGTTAATACCTATATGTATGTAATACCCCCCACACACACACACACAATTCGTTTTATAGAAATTCATATTTGAAATTCTACGGCTGCAGCTGATGATTGTTTAAATATTTTGAAAATCACAACTCTAACTGCAACAATAATTAAAGCTATACTATTTACAAATCTGGAATGCATGTGTCGCGCGCAATTTTGATGTGAAATAAAGCAACGCTAAATCATAAAGCGAAACCACATTCTGCAAACATTTTACAAATGAGCTATACATACGTGAATATATTTATATATATAGGTGTAAGATGAAAATGTGAAACAGTTTTATGGTGTAATTTAAATTCGATAATGCTTAAGTATTTACATTTATAAATAAATCATATGAAATGCAATAAAAATCATATAAATTTGCATTGACCACGTGTATTGTGGATGGCTGATTAAACTGATTTAATATTAATTTCCATAATTGAATAATGTAACAAATTGTGAAACGACTGCAGGGGGCTGTTAAGAATTATTAATCTAAATGTGCATGTAATTTTTTACGTTATTTAGTAGCAAAAAGTAGTGATTGATTGTAGGAGATCTATAGATCAGATCTACTGAAAATTCGTTTTACCTTCTTAACGAAGTGAAGCATAATGGCAGAGAACTTATAGCAGTAGATTTCAATAAATTAGAATTAATTTGAATTGGGGAGTCCATTTTATAGAACAAATGGATCAGACGATGTAGATTGTGTATACTAAAGAGCTGCACAACACCTTCTATTGGGCACACTTCACTACTGCACAGTACTGTCAAGTACTGTACTTCATTGTCGCGTTGACAGCGAATTCAAATGTTCAATAGTTCTATTCTGCAACAAAGCAAGCACTGCATCATTCGAAAACCTTTTCGCTACAGCAACGACAGTGCTTGTGTTCTGTTGTGAAGCAAAACATCAAAACATAAAGCTACAATGAAGTTAAGTAACAGTAAATTGCAGCAAGCACACCGAGTGAAGTAGAACTTCTACTTCACACCGAGTGAAACAGAACTTCTACTTCACACACTCATAATAAATATCGAAAAAAAACCTTTTAAACCTGTTTTACATGAACAGCCGAAATGAAATGCAGCACAGATTCCATACAAAATACCAAAAACAAACATCAGGTACTCCGATCGTGCAAAACAAAAAACCGTGTACTATAAAAGTTCTACTTCAGTGCTTCACTTCAGTCTTGTTCTACTTCAGTGTTGTTCTACTTCAGTGTTGTTCCACTGCAGTATTGTTCTACTTCAATGTTGTTCTGCTTCAGTGTTGTTCTATACTTCAAGTTGCTTGAAGTTCTATTGTCGTTTCGTGCAGTATTCGTATGAATATCAAAAGCTTTCTTCACTGCAGTGCTTGTTTTGTAGTGAAAGTGAAGAAAAGCGACAGTATTTGAAAGCACAGCGATGGCTTGCAAGTCATTTTTATAGTGCTTGCGCCGCTCTTTAGTATATACGCGTAACAGGATTTTATTTTGGAGGGCTGTTTCGAAATTTTCAGTCGAATACTATTTCAAACCATATTTGCCACGCACAATTTTTATAACAAACAGATATATTGCGGGGGATTTGAACCCCGAAAACTGTCTTGCATGCGCACTGCTTGCATGTATTTATGATAGTCCACCGACTTTTACAATGCATACTTTCTACAATGGAGCTTTATCGCCCACACAAATTCAATGATTAATTCAACAACAATTTTTGTTTCTTAGGAGCTGAAGGGATGTGGGGTGGAGTTGAGAAACTGGTGTTTGGAAGGCAGTTGGAAACTCAGGCTTGGTAATTCATTGTAATTGAAATTGAATGTCTACTTGGGCCCACTATTGGGGACAATTTCGAGAGAGCTCTTCAGGAGAAGAGCTGCAAGGCCTCAATTTTTTGTTTATCTTATAATAATTTTTCAAATTTAATTGGTTTTCAACCCGTTTCAACGGAGTACATATGTGATTGAGAGAATTGAGAATTGGCAACAGCGGGTAAGTATATGCGGGACAAATTGTGGGAATTCGAATTTATTGGGGATCGACCTTACATATCAAACCTCCAAGTGCAACTGTTGAGCATCAGAGTAGTAATTTTTGGATTTTCCTTGCAGTTTTTTGAATTTTGAATTACTTCTACACAGCTTTACAATTCTTGATCTCATGCACTTTTCTATCAAAGATTACAACATGTGAAGTTCCAGTACAACAAATCGAAAAAACTGGCACTAAAACGTACGTAAAGAGTTACCATCTTTCATAGGCGACACATTGGGTTCTTCTACTCAGAGAATCTCATTGATATATCAAACGCAGAGGTAATTGGTTTAACACTAGATTGGTCGGTTTCAATTCAATTGGTCAATTCAAAGTTTCTTAAATGTCTATAAAGAATTATGTTACAAAAAAGGGGCAAACTTTTCAGAATATTTTTAGTTTTTGTATTTAATTTGGCCTTTAAAAATAATAAAAATTACCGAAAAAATTACCGTCTTTCAGAAAATAATAAAATACCGCAATAGAGTAATTTTGATATCTTTGGGCATTCCAATGTTGATACAACTAATTCTAGGTTTTGCCTAGTTCGAACTCTAGTAGGACTAAGTCTTGAGGTATTCTAATAACCAAATATCTCTACATTCTTCTTCGAGATAAATATGGCTGAAGTCATCCTCCTCCACCTATGTAAACTATCTACAAATACCTTCAAAGCTTGGAGCCGTTTCATGTGTCAATATTTTTTTTACACTCAGAGGCTTGTCATTTCTTGCTGATAAGGCAAGAGATATTTGTTTCTGGTGTTGGCTGAGTTGGTGCTTGAACCTCGATCCTTCGACTTGCATTAATCACAGAGTCGGAGACAGTTCTGTTTAATCTGTTCGTTTTCCATGTCATTGTGGCTATTTGTGTTTATATCACTGGGATCGTAGTCGAGCTTTCCGAGCACCGGCCGAACAATATCAACAAAGCAGAAGCTTTAAGCTTCGACAAATGTAAACAATTGTCTGCGTTCGCCATGTAACTTACCTGTGTAAATATTGCCTAAACTTTTAGACTGCATTGCTGTCAGCTAAAAATAGCCGTTTTTCGCACTTATCAATCAACAGGCAACTTTTTCGATAAGACCGCAGCCGCCAGGCGAAAAGTGCAACTGCAATTAATCGCCGCCAACTGCATCGGACGCACTCGACGCTGTGCTTTGGCCATGCGGCGCATTAGTAGGGCAACCGGCGCGATTGTTATCGTGTTTGGAATGGTCTCGCTAGCTAACGAAGCGCTGTTCCGAGTACAAAAACATTGGCCGCGAATGCGGAGTCCGCTGTGGTGCAGCAATGGCCCAACGCCGCGCCGGACGCTGGTCGGCTGAACGTTGGGCGGTTCGTGGCACAGCGAAGGGTAGTTTCGAGACCACTTCAAGCCAATGCAGTATTTTCGGTTGTATGCAAATTTTTGCCGCACCAACGCATGAGGTCATTTTTGGCAGTTTTTTTTTTGTTTTTTTTTTATAACGCACCGCTCACCAACAATTGTGCGGTGTTATAAATGAGATAAGACAAAGGGAGCTTCATGGATTTGGTAGATTAGAAATACGCATACTTACATATGCATATGAATATGTATGTATTTGCGAGTACTTATTTACATATAGACATATCTACGAAATTAAGATATCAAAAATGTGTGTGTTTGAATAAAGTTGCAACAGGATGGAGAGGAATAAATAGTTGGAAAATGTTAAGAAAAAAGTTTTTGAAGGTATCGAAACGAATTGAAACTGGCTGATTGAATTTTTCAAGTTAAATTTTCTAGGAACTAGTTTCTGTTATTCGAAAATATATACAACCGATTTCATGAATTCAAATACTTATGTATTTAATTCTATGAAAACCACAACAACAAAGCTCGAACAAAAATCAAATATTCAATACGTAATTTTGTAAGTATACGATGTCTACTAGCGTTGTTGGTAGTGGCGGAATCAGGGAGGTTTCGGGGGTTGAAACCCCCGATATATTAGGATCGACTTTAAAATTACATACAAATGAAAAGGCATTTTTGGCGTTTGATGAATATTGAAGAATTACTTTTTAAAAGCCCCCCCAAATATTTTTCTCACTCCGGCCCTGGTTGTTGGGAACTAGAAGGTTAATTTTCCATTATTCATTTAAGAAAACTTGTGTAAAAAATGAAAAGCTTTTTTGTAGACAAAATACAAAATTCTTTGGGTTTCCATCTTAAAGTTCAAATGTCTGAAACCGAACACACCAAAAAATGGAATGTCTTCAAAGAAAGTGTTCAGAATGTTGTCCAGAAGTATAGTTTTATTACTGTCATAAGTCCCTAGACATCTCAGACACATTACTACATAGCGCAGATTCCATTTAAGAAAACTTGTGCGATGTAAGATATTAAAAATTATATTTGTAGATATAGCACAACACTAATTGCGAATCCATCTTCTATGGTTTAATTTAATTTCTGAAAGGGAAGCCCACTTAAAGGTCCAATATGATACCACAATCAATCAAACTTAAGTTCACTTACGAAACTTAGTAGACTGTGAGTAGTCCTATCGGCCAAATCCTCCAGATTGTCGTCAATAGTCAGCTTAGTCGAGGACTCAGTCGGGCCTAATAATAGGTACCGCTTAATTCGTGCGGTTTTCTAACAGATGGCGTAATTTGATTTTGTGAACAGTGATTCACCTTTCCAAATATGTGTTGGAAAGCTATTGTCATATAGTTTCAGAATCAGTATGTGTCATTTAGCTGAAGCGTAAACAACAATACTTTTTTTTCTCTGAAAATGTCGAATTTTGTGCCGAATAATGTGTTTTTGCGGGGAGTACTTCTTCATTACTTCAATATGAAGAAAAAGGCTGCCGAAAGTCATCGTATTTTGGTGGAAGTGTATGGTGTGCATGCTCTAGCTGAGCGTACGTGCCAGAAGTGGTTTGCACGGTTCAAAAGTGGCAATTTTGACTTGGAGGACGATGAACGGCCCGGACAGCCAAACAAGTTTGAAGATCACGAATTGGAGACATTGCTCGAATGAAACGATCACAGGGGAAGTCTACCGACGACAATTGATGCGTTTGAGCTGAGCACTGCGCGAAAAACGGCCGGAATATGAACAAAGGCACGGCAAGGTAATTTTGCAACATGACAATGCTCGGCCACATGTTGCACAGGTCGTCAAAACCTACCTTGAAACGCCCAAATGGGATGTCTTACCCCACCGGCCGTATAGTCCAGACCTTGCGCCATCCGATTACTATCTCTTCCGATCAATACAACATGGCCTGGCTGACCAGCACTTCTCCAATCATGAAGAAGTCAACAATTGGATCGATTCGTGGATTCGTGGGTATTCGTGAATTGCCAGAAAAATGGGAAAAAGTTATAGCTAGTGATGGACAATACTTTGAATATTAAATTTGTAACCATTTTTTCACAATAAAGCTTCAATTTTCCAAAAAACCGCATGAATTAAGCGGTACCCCTATTACGTAAATATAAGAACCTTGTATGGGCTTTACGGAGCAGCTCTCTTGCGAGAGAGTGCGTACGTGGGAGCTGCTAGACGACCTATGACATATACAACGATCTGAGATAAAGCAAAACATTGTTGGAATTGTGTTTAAATATTAAGATTGCAGAGCTTAAACTACAAGAACACTTGGCCAAGACAACATTCGAAAATAAGGGAGTTGCGCTTAAGATTGGCTTTTGGGTATTTTGTCATGGAACCACATAGTTTGAAGACATTTGCATGCAGAAAGAATCGTATATTGTTTTCAGAGATGTCGTCGAAATAAAAATGTCCCTATTTAAACGTGAGTAGTAGTACACTCAGAGGCCTCTGAGGCCCATTGTGTGGGCTTAATTGCAGTGAAAAAGCCAGAGTTTTTGGCAAAAACACGCATTACCGGTTAACTGACAGTGACCGTTGCTTAACTGACAATTATAATTTCTATAAATTCAAGCAAGCGTTCGCAAGTTCTTTTTCCAACTTTCTATTCTCCCTTAACATAGTAACTGTTACGAAAATTAGTTTTGCTAGCTAAAGACAGGTCTAGTTCGTATCGCTGGATTGTGCCAATATAAAACACACTGTAATTCATTAACTCAGTTCATCACCGTTGACACTTTATTTATACATTTTCAATGTTACTTCACTAATTCATTAGTCACTTTGTTTTCATTTCACTTTTCTTATCTATGTTACATCGTTGTTTGTCAAAACCAAAGTATAATAATAAAGTAGTCTAATAAGAGAGAGTACCCCTAATGTACCTCAATTTTGATTGACAAATATTGTAAACAAAAAAGCCATCAGCAGAGTCTTCAATCTGTGGACGGGGTAAACAAAGTTGTATTAAAATATACCTAAGCATTTTCCTTTTGCTTTCAGTACGATTTTATTTGAATGAAGTTGCAACTGTGGTTGCACATTTTTTGAGCTGACAAATTTCAGACATCAAAATTTACATAATTTCAAACAATTTTATTTTCTTTGAGCGGGAGAGTTTTTATTAGACTACTTTATTATTATACTTTATTATTATACTAACCAAACTAGCAGCATCATTTCCGGGTGGCTTTTATATATTTTTTTTATATCAATACTGACACTGAAAACTATTGCAGACTGACTGTTTTCCTGAATAAATATTTCAAAAATTTTCATAAATGCTTCATACCATTCCCATGATACAAAAAATAAAGGTAAAACCAATGCTTCTTCTCAGCCACCATGTTGCGCATCTGACACTAAACGATTTTTTGGCGTTGTCCTTTGAAAATGTGCTACCGTACTGCTGTTAGAAAATCTCTTGAACATTTTTTTAATACTGGAATGTATTATCTGCTGCTGAATTCGTATTAAAATTTTTTTACTTTCGCCCAAAATAAATTAGTCACAGTGAAATGTCTATTCCGTGTTTATTTTAAAAATTATCTTCAAATTTTTAGAACTTTGAATAAAACAAATTTAATATTATATCGAAGTCAATGAGCACGTTTAGTGTCAAAAATGTACCATACCGTGTTCAAAATTTCATTAAGATTTCATCAAGTTTTATTGAATATAAGGTTACGACATCCGAGACAGATAATTGGACAGCGGCACTCATGACGTCACTGAAATTATGCCAACATGTAAATTTTTTTGTAGGAACAGTGGGACGAACAACACACTAAACTAAAAAAAATTAAAATTCGTAAAATTGTTGTTTTGTTTATATTTACATTTTGTTTATATTTATATTTTCATATTAAGTTCAACAAATTTATTGCGCACTCTTCGCCGGTATGGTGACCACTGGCCAGTGCTCACCCTCCACTTCTACTCCCTCCTCCACCCCTCCTCTAACTGTTGTTGCTTGTGTTGCTGTGCACGCGTTATTGTGATGCAATACCACAACATTTTCAAAATAAGAGGTACTCACTAAAGTTTTTGTTGTTTTGCGCACATTTGCCCACTGCACAACGCATTCTGACAGAAATTCGTATTTTCTATTTTGGAGAAAACACGTTTTCACACCAAATTTTTACAGGAAATGCACTTCAATACTTACATACGTTTTTTGGCCAAAAATCACTTTTTGAGTTTAAAATGATAATATTCAGTAAAACTCGCGACAAATTCAAAAGAAACCGTCGGCCAATCAAAATTCGCTGTTCCAATCGTTTCTAAATAGAGCTGCCGAGTGACATTTTTTGAAATTTAAAGTCTTTTATTTTTAAATTTCTAACTAGGTGCAAAAAGTTCATGTTCTGTGTGAAATTGGACTTTCCTTCAAAGTATTTGCATAGATTAAGATACTTATCAAACAATTTGGTATCAGAACAGATTTGATTGACCATATATTACGATAATTGACAACGTATAGAACTAGCATTTTTTGAAGTGGGGTGGTAACTCTAGAAATGAGCACGCGTGACGTCAGCACTCGGATGTCGTAATCTTGTATTCTTTCATTCATGAGATTTCATTACGTTTTATCGTTCTATGAATTTGAAATCGTTTGAAATGTCATTTGTTTGAAAACCGTTCGAAATCAATTTCCTATTTCGAATTGAAAATCTGCGATTAGCAGCACATCTGTTGAATACTGAGAAATGTAAATAATGAAAGAAAGAATTGTTCAAATACTAACAGAGCAAATTTTGTTTATTGGAAGCAAGCATTGAAATGTTAAAAAAAAGCTCAAAATTCAGCACATTACAACTTCTATAGCGAATAAAAGTTGTCTTATTATAGTCGTAGGACAAATGTTTTCAAAAGAAATGTTTGCAAGACATTTGCCCTCCACTTTTAATGGAACTCCAAATGAAATTGCTAAGTATTCTATAGGACCTATGTGTGATCTTCTTGGCCGCCGATATAAATTAATCTACCTAAATCTAATCTAACCCAACACATTCGTACTCAGACTTTGGTACGCTATGTTGTCGTATAGATTAGATATAACATGTTATATTCAAATATAGAATTGATAAGGCAACTCTATAGGTAGCATCTGATCCCCATTCGTATTGGGCCTAAGACTTTTATTCAGAAATGAATGAGATCTACAGTTCTGTGCCGATTCCGAACAAAAAGAATCAATAAAGATTTTCTGCAAATAAAATTCTAAAATTACCATACTGCCATATAAGTTCTTGCATGATAAGTGAATTTTTTAAATTGCGCTCACAGTCATTGTCCTCCACTGAATCGATTCGTATTGGTTACATGAAAATCAATATAGCCATCATTAGCAGATATTCTTGGTTGGTTGTTGTTGGTGCGTTTAGACAATTAAAAGTCGCTTATTTCACACGCAGCGTCGGTGAAAGGTGTGCAAGGTTTATTTAAATCTTATCGATGGCGACATTTTTTAATACGCCAATGTCCAACACTAAGCACCGATCAACGACAACAATGACAAATCCACCTGTGTTGGTTGTGTTGTTAAAACAAAAATGATTCATGCCAAAATAAAACTAATTGCAAATTGAACAAATATCAATGAGAGTGAATCGAATTAAAAATGAAATAAGAACGAAATGGTTAAAAATTAAAAAAAAAAGATAAAATAAAATCGACGCTACTAACTTAGGGGCTCGAATACCAGAGGAATTAAAATGCAATTGAAATGATTTGAACCACAAAACCACACATTCCTCGCCACGTTCAGGTACATTCGGAGCCACATAAGTTACGATAACGACGCGGCCAATGGTCGCACAAGAAGCTCTGGACGCAGCAACAACAGAGCTTTTTTCATTTAGTTAAAAATAGTTTAGGTGGCCGTAACAACGATAGCCCTGTTAATAGTTTGTTATCTGATTTCCTTATCAGTGGGTTTGATTTAATGTATTTCATGCTGAACAATTGGCAGAAGCCTTTGTGGCTATGGTTGTTATCTATGACGCGTAGACTGGTTGACGCGTTGAAGTTGTTGTGTGGGTTACGAGCAGAGCACCGGGAGAAGGGAGTAGGATAAGGTGGCTGTCTGAGGCGCAGAAAAGCCAAACATGTGCGGAGGCCATAACAAAACACGTTGGAGGGACTCTTCCTTCTACGAAATGTAAGATGTGCTGAGGCCATGAGAAAAACACCGTGGAGGGTCTCTTCCTTCTACAAAATCCTCAAGCCAGTTGGACCATGGAACGAGCTTCCCTATGATGACCAATCGGTGCGCATCTAAATTTTGGAAAATATGACATCCAAATGTTTTCCATCTTCGTCTGGAGAGGGTCGAACAATCACTATTTTGAAATATCTGTGCCGTTGTTGTCACTAGGATCGTAGATGAATCTTAGTTCAGGAAACACCTATAGGTTTTCAGATAGTAACGTAACACCACTTCACCAGTTTGCAGACTGAGTAGCCACACCCGTAATTTGAGGCCTTAAAAAGATACAACTAAGAAACAAAAACATTGCGGACTCCCTTAACTTGATGCCTCAAAAAGATACAAATGCCACGGACAGCATCATGGAACAGAGACGACTTCCGCAACTTGGTGCCTCAAAATGATACAAATGTCATAGACAATGGCTGACTCCCTCCCTTCCTCGCATTTTGGATCAAAGACGACTTCCTCCACTTGATGTTTTAATTTGATGCCTCCAAAAGATACAGTTTAGAAAACATTTGTAGGTTTTATGCAAAACATAATGAAACACTATCACACCAGGAGCATCTTGAACTATTGTTGACTCCATCGGCCATCGGTTTGACAGAGGTCAGAGGTCGAGTCGCAGTTTCTAACATACTCTCACACTCGTTCCTTATCGTATGTCAGAAAGAGTAATACAAAATCTCTGAAGTTTTGTTGAGTTCAACACATCCTTGGCCCTTTCCGCAGTCATTTAGTCAGTCATTCATTCATGAACTCACACCGCCAATTTAGAGGTCATTCGCTCATTTGTGCGTATAATGGAGCGATTAATGATTCCTTCTTTAAGCAGCCATCGGCGTGTCTCCTTCAAGCACACAATTTAAGTCAATTAAGTAATTATGCGGCCGGAGTGTGGGGCGCGAGGAGCCGTGCGTCTGGCGTAAGATATCAGTGTGCGCAGCTCAACCGCAACAACGAAGGCAGCAAAAATAAAACGGCCCCAAATTAAAAAACCAACGCATGAAGCGATGCGTCGCGAGTCGCCGAAAAGCCAAAAAAAAATGCCAGAGGGAAATTTTTTGGTCGGTTGTGAGTTGGAGCCTTCTTCAAATTTACACTCGACTGATCTGCTGTCCTCGTCCTAATGCATCGCACACACACACACTCGCGCTGTGCCAAGTTACCAGCACAAGGACGCACAATGAAACAAACCCTGTGGGAAATCGGACTGGTCCAAGTCTAGTTTTTCAACTGGTCGCTTGACAGACATATATGACCTCAGAATCGACTCGTTTTCTTGGAGCAAACTCACCCTTTTAACATGGCGGTGTCCTAGGCGACGGTCAATTGTCCCCGTCTGCATCCATTTGCAACTAGTCCAAGGTTAGTCCGAAGTAAACCAGTTTTCAAACCAGTTGTAAAGCGACTAGTTTGCAAACTAGTTTATTCTGGATTAGTTTTCTAACCACTCGGTTTTTATGTGGAAAATAAAACAATGCATTTTTTAAAGAATTATTTTATTTTAAAAATGTTTAAAAATAAAAACAAAAAATCATCGCGAATATTTCGTGCATTTAAAGATGAACCAAGATGAACTTCGACTTGTTGACACACTTCTGCCGGAACTGTTTGGGGGACTTCGCCTGCAATTAATAAATAAATAAATAAATTGAAGAATAATTTCATAAATAAATAAATAAATACGCATTACCCAACCACGCAAAATTCTAACTGAAATCATTCAAGACAAAACGTGCAAATCGAGCAAACTTCGTGTCATAGAAACAGAAAGTTCGAAAAATGCAAACATTTCTACGTTGTTGTTGTAGCAGCACAATCGCAAGATCGGCCTTAACAGTATTTTTTTGCTTCTCTCACCTCTGTTTCGTTTTTCTCATTTTTATGTGCTCTTCTCGCCTATGAACGCGCACACAGAACGTGAACGATTAGACGCGAACTGACTGACTTCTGCATCCGCTGACAGTCACTTGGACAACTAGTTGTCCAATTGACTAGTTGTCCAATTGACTACAAAAAACCAGTTGAAAGACCAATGAATTTTGGGAACTAGTTGTCTCAGGTCCGACAGGGAACCGACTGAATACAAAAACAAAAATCAAAAACAAAAAAATACAACCCAAATGCGAGCACAAAAACAATTGTAATTGCTTTGTTGTTGGTAGTAAGGCAGCTGCAAATGATTTTGTGATGTTATTGTTGTTGTTGTTGCTGTTGTTATCGTTAATTATAATCTACATTTAGGCGTAGAAACCGAAAATACGCGTAAACCGACAGTTTTTATAAGCGCCAAACATGTAAAACTTGAAAAATGAAAAAATGTATCTAAAAACCAAAAAAGCAGAAAGAAAGAGCAAAGCAACAAAAAAAAACACGTGTACTTAAGCAGCGGAGAAGACGCTTGGAAAGAGGAAGTTTGTACATTAAAATTTAATTAGCTGATTATTGTCTGCTCTACTTTTCATACCAACATGCGGAGAGAAGTGCAAAGCATGGAATGAAATGCAGAAGTGGAAGAAGAAATGTTTTGTTTATCCAAATGTGAGCGCAGCAATGAAAGTGTGTGTGTGTGTGTGTGTGTAGCGCTTAAACCTTGCAAAGGATTATATGCATAATTTTGCATATGTACGAGTACTCCTAAGTATGAAGCAGAAGTTTGCACAGGTCAGCGCTAGTGGTCAGCTAGTTTTTTATATTAGCGACACAGTTACTTGTTATTTATATTTCTGTTTTATTAGTATTTTATTATTTATTTTTTATTATTATTTTGATTACGAGTGTTTATGTGTAGACTGGCGTGCCTTAGGAATTAGCGGGTATTCGCTCAAGTGTTTTCTCTGACTATGTGTAAATTTTAGAAGTACATGTAAGATTAAAATCTGTTTTAAAAATTTCATAATTTCAAACTTTGCTTAGTTCTTCTCTCTTCCTGGTCCTAACCTATGATACACAAACCATGCATCAGCCAGAAGTTCCAGTGTGAGTTACGCGCCAATGTATACAACAAGTTTAACTGCGTAGCACATACGAGTACATAACTTCAAAGGATTCGATAAAGTTGAACGCGCTCTTCCCGACAATCCCGTTTTAATCCCTTAATAAAATCAATCGTGCAGCGTTTTCTCCCTGCCCACGTTGCTTCACACTGCTCTGCACCCGCGCGGCGGCGAATGTCTTTAGCCGGCACCGCGCAGCTACACCCTTTCAACATCCCTTGGACGGGCTGTTGGGCAGGGTAGCTTCTCCACTTAGGTCGCCACTAAAGCCGCAGCAACTAATCCAAGCGGCAGCGCCACTTTATCGCCCGTCGTACCAACGCTTGATGAGCGGCGTGCAGCAGCAAACGAGCGCAGCAACGAGTCGCATTATTCAAGTGACATGCAATGTAGACGCACCGCAATGGCTTCTTTTCGGCAGCAATGCGTCTAAGCCCTTTGTGCCGCGTCGAGTAAATTAAAAAAAAATTGCAATGTTTCTACACCAACAATCACACTGCCGAAAACGCCATTACAGCAGTAACAATTTCAATAACAATAAAAACAACAACAAAAACAATAACAGCAATAGCAACACCAACTACCACTATGAGCTATGGTTGAAGTGTTTGAAGGCATTGTTTGTATTCGCCTTTGTAATTGTTGTTGTAGCATGTTGTAACTTTCAAATCCTTTGACACGGCACCCCAAATCGCAGCCCACCACCACCTCTTCAGTTATACTTTTCGCGCCATTCCACCACACTACGAAGCGACTCAATTCCACACAATTCAACTCAACGCAAATCAACTCGACTCAACTCGAATCGAATCGTATTCAACCGACTCGGCGCTGCTTCACTCTGTTTTGCACTGCTTTGCCTGCTGCCCGCCCGATGTGCCACGGACCGGCTTCGTTTCGCTTGTTTTACGTTCTGCGTAAAATCGATTTTGTACATTTTGTTCACCAAACTGGCAATTGACACCCCCAACTTCAGCTCTGGCTGCCGCCCACAACCTTCGCTGCAGCTTGTTCCAGGTAGAACGCATGGGGGTGAAACCGTGAAAACGTCAGCGTCGAGGCCGCAGCCAGCGCCGCAGTGGCGCGATTCAAACGGTCTGATAAGCGCTTTTGATGGCTGTTGGTTTGTTGTTGCCGACGTCTGCGTCGCTGTTTACGCTTCGCTTTGCGCTCTCCATCTGATAAGAATAGAAAGGTGTAGCCTTTCACCTACCGGCGCGGCGTGCATGACGACTACGATTAATGGTTGGCTGCACGTGTCAGTGGCGTTGCAGTGTTGCCAATGATGTCGTGGCGAAACATGTTGCCGATGTCGTTCTCATTTATCGAGCCTAGTGTGAACTACTGAACTCGTTTGATTTTGATTGGTTGATCTTATAAGTATTTGGATTGTGGTCTTTGAGGCAAACACTTTCAGATCAATCCACTAAATTATGAGTGTCAGATGTTATGCGGAACCGTTTGAACAACAAGTCAGCTAGATTAGGTTAGGTTGAAATGGCTGCCTTCTCCTGAGAAAGCTCATTTAATCCTTTCGGGACGGAGTTTAATTTGAAAAACCAAAACGATCTTCGTAGAAATGTTCCCATGCTATGAAAGTTGGGGCTAGAAAATTTTGTTGCATACTTACAAATTCTGAAATTACTCTTTTGTCCGGAGACATATAATTCGAATAAATATTTTGAATAAGATTTGAATAATTGCTTTGAGGGGCATTAACAACTTGGTGGGACGTATTTTCCCAGTAGTCCCGGAAGGGTTAACCCTTAAGCATTAAAAGATGGTGTAACAATATGACAGTCGCTATCTTTTTGATATCAATTGTTGAAATTTCGCTGATGTAGAATGAGTTAGCAAAATTATGGCAAATGTTGCGAATTTAATGACAGAGTTGCTTAACTGAGAACCTTAACTTAGCATAAAAATTAACGCAAATGCTGTCCAACTGGAAAGCTAATTCTTTGATCTAAAGACCCAACAGTTCCGCGGCAAGACTTTTTAGCAACACTATTCGGTACCCAAATCAATGTAAAAAAAATTAGTAAAACTCTTTCTGATGTAAAAATATGTGAATTATCGGAATGTGCCAAATTCTTAAAAAGGGAAATTGAGAAGCTTATGGTCATTTGAGACTGTGAGAACGCATGACCAATGTGGAAAAGTTCCTCATCAGGATCATTTTACTTCCATTAAACAATCTGCCTACTACAGCGTGTAAGGTAGAACAGTGAGTGAAAGGGTTAACACTATAAAGACCGCAAGTTTTCCATACCTACAGAGACTGCATATTATATCCGCTGATATCTCGAAAAGTACAAATCGGATTTGGTTAATTGTAATTGTAGAACGCTAATTGTAGAACTAATTGTAGAACCCGATTTGTTAGTATTTCTAGCAAAAGTTGCTAGAAATACTAAAGAAAATAAAGATATTTAAAAATGAAAAACCGCAAAATGACCGCAATGGTCTTTCTAGTGTTAAGCTTTAAAATGTTAAAGTTTGAGATTTTTGTTTTCAGTGACAATTGGTTTCATTAAATTGAGTAGGTTTGTTGAAGAGTTATGACGAACATCCACAGGCGATTGTCCACAGCTGAGCCATTGTGATAATACTCAGTAAGTATTTACACAAAATGGATCAGGTCAAGTAGTTCAGTAAGATATGGTAAAAGCTGGATAAAAGTTTCAGAAAATATCGGAACTTCTTCGAACCAAAAGGTGGTTAAAAAGACAAACTGTATCAACTTGAGTTACTTTAATCAGTTACTTGTCAAGATAGTGAAACACAATAGAATCCATGAATCAATGAATAAAGTAATTACTATATATTTAAATATCCATGTAGGCAACGAAAAGGAAACTCGTCAGTAGTGTCCGACCGAATATTCGGTTTCGGTTTCGGTTTCGGCCCAAATAAGTGGTTTCGGTTTCAGTTTCGGCCAAAAAATGGCCGAATAGCCGAAACCGAAACTTTCTAGAATATTTTTTACATTTTATTGTGTAGCAGATACATATAAGTATAGTAAAAGGAGGAGTAATTTAGATGCCAGCAATGTAAATAAACTTCTTTTTTTAGCATATAATATTAAATGATTTAATTTTGAATATTACCGAGTAAGGTACGAAAGGGTGATTTCTTCTTGTTTACGTTTTTAAAAAATGAATAAATTGTTTTTATTAATAAGTATTTATTTATTTATGCTATGTTTGCTTGTTTGCTTTTTATTTACTTAATGTAAAATTCGTTTGTTGAAAAAAGTGCTTGATATGGTGATTTTTATTTAAACTAGGAAGTTTCGGTTTCGGTTTCGGCCGAATATTAAAAAAAAACCGAATATTCGGTTTCGGTTTCGGTTTCGGTTTCGGCCTAAAAAAGTGGTTTCGGTCGGACACTACTCGTCAGGAAATACGCTGCTACAACTTTATGGGGCCGTTTTGTGCGACATTTCAAGCACCTTTCACATTGAAGCAAATGTTGCTTTATTTCGATAGTTCTTCAATAAATTATGATTCAATAAGTTGATTATAGTTGAGCTTCTTTTCACTGGTATCTATTTGTTTAACTCGGAAGGTAGCAAGCAAGAAAAGTTGGTTATGCCACAAATATCGCAACGATGATACAGTCAGTTAGTTAGTTAGAATTGGTATCCAACTTGTCACACGTTCCTGATGGCTCTGTAGGGTTAACTAGTAATTTGATGTGATGATCTGCAAGGTTTGTATGAAGTGAAGGGAGCAACACAACACATCCTGTGCCACCGACATGAAATTGCTAGGACTAGACTCAAATTCCTAGAAAATGTCTTTTGAACACCACAATTTTAAATGAAAAAAATCCTAAAAACATAGCCTCAAGCTAAAGTTTACTATTTAAGAATCTTTAATCAATCAGATCTCCATCACCATAGGAGCTCTTGGGTCAGAGTAGTTGTGGAAGTAGTATTTTATTTCGGAAAATCGTAAGCCACAGTGATAAAATTTGAGTCCTGGCACTTCTGAATACTCAAACCAAGCTTTAACATTCAAAACACTTTCAGCTGTCATTCAGAATCACTCAGAAACGTGATAAACTTTTGTATGATCAAATTCATTAAATTCCTTAAATTTCCGTTAGTCAGCTCAAAGTTACAGTTAACATTCCTAGTGCAATGCTTACAGCAGCAGTGTTGCCAGCGTTTTCTTAATCCCAATAACAAAACTCCAATATTGTTTAAATGGTGAGTTATGGGAGCGCAAACATGGCCGCTGCTCAGCGCGAGAGTGAAGTGTGCAGTTGAAGGCTACTTGAAGTGGGGTTGATTGGTGGCGTTTGTGTTGGTTTTGCGCTCTTACACAAAGCTGCTGACAACAACAACATCGACGACTACGACAACGACGACGACGACGTTGGCGATGATTATGACGATGAGCATTGAAATTGATGTTGTAATTACAAGAAAAAAGTAAACGGAGAGCAGCAGCAATGAGAAAAACAACTTGAAGGCTGAATGTTAATGCTTTTATGTTGAATGAAAATAAAAAGGGGCACATTTTAAAATAAAATTTGCAGTTTAGTTTCTTAATTATTCCTTTTTGTAAATTTTTAAATATTTATTTTTCTAATTCTTAAAAATTTTGCTTTAATTGAAAAAAGTAAAGTGAGAAATGACGAAGAAACGACAAAGCAGGGTGGAGTGCATTACAGGGCCGCACAGACACAAAGAACCGGTGAGTGAAGTGTTTTAGGGGGGGCGGTGGGCAGGCAATACCGACGACGAGGGTGATGATGTGACTGCAGACGACAAAGGGCTGTAAAACAAACGCTGGGCGCCGGGACTTGAGCGCGTACAACGCTTACAGCCAAACAGTCGCTGCAGAGAGTGCAACGAGTGCGCGCAGGGTGGATTGCACTGTAGGCGATGGCCAGCCAGGACGCTAAGGACAACTGAGAAAAAAAAGAGTTTAATAAGCTTTTTTATTGTCAAGTGTCAATAAGCATTAAATTTGCATAAGTTGCGTGAAAGTAACGAGGCGGTTTGAAGGCAAAAGTTGCCGTTCTAAAGTAATAAAATTTAATAGCGCAGACCAATTGCCAATTAGTGTCACAACGTCAAAGCGCCATTTGCAAAATGGATTTGTACACAAGGTGTCAGAGTGACAGCGCCAAAGTGCTCAAATACAAAAGCCACAAATCGAACTGCTAAAGCAGCACAAAAACAACAACTGGGCCTGAATTATGTGCAATTTAGTGCTGTTTGTTTAGTTATTTAGAGAATTTATTTGTTGCTTTTTGGTATTTCGCATTGAAAGCTGTCAACTTTAGGCGCGTGACAGTTTCGGACCGAAAGTTGATACCTGCTGCCTAGAGCGAGACGGCAAACTATCGTTTGTCGCAACGGAAGTTGGCGCCAGTTGTGCTGCTCTACGCACACACTTTGTTTGTGTATGTGAATGAGTGCGAGTGCGAGTGTATTTTGTGCAGCAACGGCAACACTGTGCGCCGCAGAAGGCCACCACGAAAATATAATCAATAAGTAGTAGAAATCCTTGAGCCAGCTCCGCCAACTAAACCGTTTCGCTCTCACTCTGCTTGGCGCGCAGCGTTGGCAACACTGCTGTAGCGTAAAGCCGCTACCGTTAAGGCGCCAGAGTTGCCACGGCGCCATTGTTCGGAGTGTGCGGCTGAAGTGCTGGTCGCTGGTGCTGCTATGCTGTACTTGTGCTGTGCCAGCGTATTCGACGCTTGAACGCTCAATTGTGTGAACGCATTGACGGGTGAAATAAGTTGACCAGTGACAAGCGTCGCGTGGTGTTTTTTCTGAAATTTTTTTCTGAATTTAATTTCTTTACTTTTCCAAAAAATTAACAAAAAGTCAAATATAAAGTGGAGCAACAAAAAAGTGGCGCTTATAAATGTTTTCAATTATTTTTGAGCAGCTTGTGTTGAACATGGAATTCACAGTGAGCCGGAGGCAAGAAGAACGCAAACAGTTTCCGCGAGAAATGCAAAAAAGCTGCGTGAAAAAGTTCACAAAAATCGCTAAAGGAAAATGTTGAATACTGCAGCTGAAAAGTGTATTGAATTGTTGTTTGCAGTTGACCAGAAAAAGTGTAAAGCGCAGCATTTTTGCAGCAGCATTTTAGGCTGTTTGCCGTACGAGTAAAGTGTCGTTTCTAATTTGCAATTAAAGCGTCACAGACCAACAAAAGCGGAGCCAGTACGGCGCACCGGCCTAAGCGCCGCCTAAAACGCTGCTATGCTGTTGCACACCGAACGCCGCAGCGGCGAGCGCGAACGCACAGCGCACATAAGCAGGTATGATGAAGCCATTAATCAAGCAAATTGCTTTAGAATGGCGCCTCGGAATTGGGTTAGACACACACAATAAACTGTGAAAAGGGTTTCCACACACACATACACATACATACACAAAAATAATATTTCAAAAACATTACAATGCCCAAACGCTCGAAACTTTGTAAGGAAATTTTTAATTTTATTTACTTTTTGTAATATTTCCCTCAAATTTTTTTACTATGCATACAAAATTATGTCTACATGGCGTCAAAGCATATACAACAAAATAAAAATGTAAAAAAATTACCAAAAATAATATAGAAAAATTCAATTCAGTGCTCAGTTGGGCAGTGTACGTAGCACCACCACCAACGACAGCGACAACAACAACAATAACCATGAGCACAACTGAAAGGAAATACAATACTATATGTATATGTCTACCTATAGTAGCGCCGAAGCCGAGCCAAGCAATACACCAACAACCACAACACAAAAAAAAAAAACAATGCTGTAACGCTAAATCTCATTCATCACTGCCGTCGTGCGGCAAGTGAGCGAGTGAGTGAGTGAGTAAGTGTGCCTTCAATGCCGCCGCCAAACACCGCCGCCGTTGCAACCACCCTTCACCCTACACTCCACCAATTACTATTACGCTGTCATGCGCTGGGCATCAGTACCAGCGCAAAATGTTAACCAACTTTCTTGGTCACACACACACACACACACATATGCACTCATACACACAGCAACTCATACACACTAATACATATTCAGTTATATGAGGCAGCGCGCAGGACTCTCAGTGGAGGCCGTAGAGAAATTGCTATTATTTTAAATTGTGCTACGTTGGCAACCATAAACAATGTTGCCAGAGATTTTCGAAAGCTTGCATTTAACATAAAACATAAAATTCACAAAATTGATGATTGCATGTTTGACTTCAGAGTAAATAAATTATTGGTTACACAGTGAAGCTGTAAGCAAAACTGTGGTCGTAAGTGGAGATTTTATTGTGAGGAAAAGAAAACTGGCCACATTAAACGAGTGCTTACTGTAGAGACCGGCATCAGTTATAATAAGAATCATAATTACAATAATTTTAATAATTCTTAGTTATGCGGTGGTTAGGTAGGCAACCTTTTGAGTTATTTGGGTTTTTACTTTGAAAATAAAAAGAACATCAAATACTTATGATTGGAAGCACAATTTTGAAATTTTTGTTTATCAAACTCATGCATTTGCTTTTGCTGAATTAAGATTTGGGCGGTGGTTAAATAAATAAATAAATGGCGAAATGATAAATTATTTCCAAATTTCTGATAACTTTTTGTGCTGACCGAAACCACTTTGAGCTTCATAGAAATCTGGTCACTACGTACCAAGGCACATAAGCTTCTAAATCTGAATTTTTTCCATGAGCAAGTTTGAAACATTTTTGAACCAAATTACAAATAAAAGGTGTAGTATGAAAAACCATTATTTGTGCTTGACATTATTACTTTATTTAGCATAGTTAGAGTGATTCAATTTAGGGCAAATAAGCAGCGTTTTATTCAATAACTTGTTGAATAATTTTGAAGGTGATTCCATTATGTCTCTCCCCTAGAAACCCACGTCACTTTTAGCAAAAAAAAAAATATTGGGACAGTCGATTTTTACAAACTTCTCTTGAGGCAAATTTTTCACCGGCAAAATATTTACCATGGACAGAAACAGGTTTTAGTTACTTGGTGCCAAATCCGGGTTATAAGGTGAATGCATAGCAACCTCCCTTCTGGCGAGTCACTATTGATTTTTTTTTTTTTTTAAACAGGAAAAAACGAGTAGGGGGGATGTCCCCTATTAATGCGAAGCATTGCGTTGGTTCAGGAAGGATAGAAAGGTTAGGAGATGTATGATGTATGTAACCTGGCGTTGTTCTAATAAAACACAATTTCTCTCCTATGGGCCAAAGCTGACCGCTTGTGGCAGATTGTTGCCTTTAGATGGTCCAATTGTGGACAGTACAGATCCGAATTGAAAGTTTAAACGAAGGGGAGCAGCTCATAGTAGATGATTTCCTGACAATACCATCAAACAGACAACAAAACCCGACTGTCCTGTCCATCAATCCAGGCTTGGCCATCCTTTGCGACAGGACTGTTTTTTCGTTTGATGTTGTCGCAAGTAATTACTTTTCATTAACAGTCCTCATCTGATTCAGAAATGGATGGATTTTGTTGCAATTCAGCAGTGAACTCAGATGGATATGTGGTCCATGAGTTTTTTTTGCATTAGCTCGTGTGACACCCATACATCCAGCCTCTTGTTGCATCCAGCCTTACTAAAGTGGTTCCAAAAAATTTTTTGTGTAATGTTTAACTCCTGGACAATCGAAACACTGCTTAAATGACGATTGAACTCGACGATTTCCATGATTTTATTAACATTTTCGATAATTGACCTCCCAGTGTGGCGCATCTTTGACCAATAAAAATTACCGAAACGGAATCGACCGAACCAAAATTGACTGTTTCGTGTTGGACTTTTTTGAAAACAAAAAAACTGTAAACCTATTTTCTCTTTGCTGGTATGCATCAAGCAATCACAAAACTGCCTCAGAAATTTTTTCGAACTAAATTGTATCATTATAGTGCTTTTGATTTATTACACCGTGCGAACAAATTTTTTTTATTTTTCCGAGACCCATCCAAATGTTGATATAGACGTGAAACAAGAGGTCATTTATAATATCCTGGCATAGTCAGTTTTTCATTTTCTGACCCAAAAACCTTCTTAAAGGACTTTAACATTTTAAGGATATACACATTTCAAATATTTTTTTAAAATATTTGCGATTGTGCAATGATGAAGATATGGGTATCAAATGAAAGAGAAAAAATGTCTCCTTTTAACAAAATTTTCTATTTTGAACTTTAAGAACTTTGAAATAGAAAAAAATTTAGATGTATGAATCTACGGACTGAGATCCATAACATTTATGTTTTGCATACCTGACATATATTGGTCCTGAAAGTTAAAAATAGAAAATTTAGTTAAAAGGAGATAATTTTTCTCTTTCATTTAATATCCATATCTTCATTATTGCACATTTGCAAATATTTTAAAAATAAAAAAATTGTTTCGCACGGTGTAATAAATGCAAAGTTGGTCTTTTCACTCCGTGCATCATAACTTTGTAATTTTTCTTTCAATTTTATTGATGTTAGGCTTAATATTTGCTCAAATAATATATCTTTCATCTTACATATTAAAACTAGAGGCGATCATTTATTTTATCTAAAAAAAGTGTTGGAAAATTTATGATTTTTGAAATTGGTCGAAAAATTCACTTTTTTACAACTTTCATCGTCAGTAACTTCCCCAAATCTCATCTTACTTGGACAATCTATATATCGTTGGAAAGGTTAGATAATTACCTTCTACCACTTGTGTTAGTCGGATGGTTGGTTTATGAGATATCTGCTCATAACTGAAATAAAAGAGAAAAAACGTAATTTTCGAAGATTTTTCGAAAACGCTTCTTAAGAAAATTTTTTGATTTTAAGTTTTGTGTTCAGCAGCCGAAGAGTAGTCTAAAAAATATTTTTGTTTTTAGGAGCACGCGATGAACCCATTTTTTGTCGAGTAGTGTAATTTATAAAGCAATATTCATGATTTGTATACTGAAATGTTTATAGTTTTTGTTAAAAACCTAAACTTCATAGCTTCTTTTCGTCAGCTTTGATTAGTTTGTTTTGATTTTGATTTAGTTTTCTACCTGAACTCGCACGTTTCTAGTTGCTCCACGGTTCTAGTCTACTGGCTTTTTTTTACCCAAAGTCTATAATCCTGATTTGTTGATTTAACACTTTGAAACTCAATCTGTCACTACTTCTTTGAATAAAGTTGCAACATGCAATCGATTTAAGTAAAGCTTGAAGTTATATTTGTCAATTTGCCTCGACAAAAGCCGTGAAACTGGCTTTAAGTGGCCATTCTGGCAACTCAATTTACACAATTTTTAAACTCTCTCTCTCTACTCCGCGCGCGCGCTCTTTCGTTCATTCTTTCTCTCTCTGACTCACTTCTTCGGTTGTTGTTCTGCCAATGTTGCCGAGTGCATTGCCATCCTCTTTGCGCCAATGTATGCACAACTTCAGCGCAGCTGAGGCAAATGCACTCGCCGCTCGTGTTATCCTTGTCGTAAATTTTCATTTTGTAATTTTGTATTTTTGTTTTTTGGGCTATATTTAATGTCTTCAGCATTTCGTATAAGCGATGTGTACATATGTGAAAAATTTGCTG
This sequence comes from Melieria crassipennis, assembly GCA_963668005.1. NCBI lineage: Eukaryota > Metazoa > Arthropoda > Insecta > Diptera > Ulidiidae > Melieria > Melieria crassipennis. Next base: position 79,061,120 of record OY764962.1, on the reverse strand, counting down.
TTAAAAAGGCGAGTAAATTTTTTCACCATTAAAACGCATTCTCATGCTGGCGCTCACAGATGCCGCAGGGAGTGAAAAAAGAAAGTTTCAAAAAGCCAAGCAGCGGGTCTTGAGCTGAGCATTGAGCACTGTACACGGCTCGATGCCGTTCGCTTTGTTATTTCATGCTGCTGGCTTTTCGGCGTACGCGCGCCTTCAAGATGCGCGCAGCAGTGGCAGTGGTGGGGCCGTCTCGGTGGCATTGTGTGGCCACACTGGTTCACACCTGGCGTTGACTGCGGCGACAGTGACTGCGCTGTCGCCGACTGTGCGGAGGCCAGGTGTAGGCGCACACACGCTGCAAGCGCGGTTGACGTGCGTGTGAGTGTGTGCGCCAGGTCCTGCTCACTGTTTTTCATATTCCTTTTTTACTGTTCTTCCCATTTGCCAGACTTAATCCCCCGTTCGTTTAATATGCTCGTCAGGCGAATACTTTATGAAGTCTGTTTGGGCCTTTTAGCGTTTCTGCTCCTACGTGGTTCCTTTTGCCAGCTACTCATGGTGGTGCTATCGACTTTGTTCTTATTGTTGTTGTTGCCATCATGAGCGCACATCTTGTACATCGATAACTGAGCAATACTTGATTCTGCCATTTGGCTTTTGGGCCACTGTCGCCGTCCTGCCCAACTGCCACGCCAGCACATGTCTGCCACCGAGCGGCGCGTGACCTCATGTCCAACCACCGCAACCGGCCTTACCTACCTGTTTTCTCGTTTACTTCTTACTTTTCGATTTCGCCTTTCGTCCTTTGGGCTGCTGACGCTGACGCTGTCAGTTGCCAGCCTTCCGGCCACAATTTCTATTGCTTAGCTTATGATTTTAATTTTGTTTACACACATTATTGCAACCGTACATCGCGCCCATGCCACCCCTACCCGCTCAACTGCTGCAGATTGTCCTTTACATGTGCTGGCCCTGCGCTGTCCGCAACTTTGGCCCCATTGCTCCCAACTTGCCGCACAGTTTTGCAGTGTTTCGTCGTTTTGGCTGGCGCCTTAGTGCTTGTGTTTCATACGCTCTACACACACACACATACACACATATATATGTGTCCTTTTCCGCATTGACTGTTTAGTGTTCTGAAAATGAAATCATCTCATCTGGGAGTTCAAACAAGAATTTCTGTCTGTTTTTGTCTCATATTTTTCTTGTATGCTTTACTTTTCGTGCCGTTTTCCTTTGGCGTTTTTCCTTCTTTCCCTCCTTTTCATTCAACTTAATTTCGGTCTTTAGTTTTCAACTGTTTGTCTTAAGATTTCGCCAACGCGCTGCCGCTGCCGCTGCCTCGATGTCCCACGCCTCGGTTCAGTTTTTGTTGTTTGGAAAGTTTCAAGTTCCCAAAAGTTGCTTCACTTGTCTCTATTTGCTTGCGTTGGCCGCGTGCGCCACCCCAATCGGGCCGCACCAGTCACTTGTCAGCTGTCGTTCGCGCCCGTTGCGCCATGCTCGGTGCCGGTCTGGCCGCGCCGCATCATCGCCGCGTGCAATTGTGTCGCCGCGGCGAGTTGATTTTCCTTCTGATTTACTTTTTTCTATGTATATTTCTTTTCTTATTTTCTTCACTGTCTTTGGCAGTTTTCTTTTTATTTGTTTTTTTTTTGTCTGTTTCAGTTCACATGGCTTGGTGAGGGGCGCGCGGTGTTGCGGCAAGATTTGATAGGTTCTTATGTTGAAGCGCTGCTGCACTGCCTCGAGAAGGCGGTCGGTCTGACCCGTTAGTGGAAGATATCAGCGCCGAGATGTATGTAAGTTTAATTTTGTCCATGTTCATAGTTTGTCGTTTGGGGCATTTGTTGGCTCGTTTGCTGATGTGCATGTGAGGTGGCCATAGGTTGTGAAGTTGAGTAGCTGAAGCGAAATTTGATGATCATCAATCAATCATCAACACGACAGGCTAATTTAGTGCTAATTGAACGAGTTTGAAGGAGCTCGTGGTTATGTTAATAGGAGTTCGATTTGTTTGCATAATTTTCTAAATTAAAGGTTCGGTCAGTTAAGGTTAGGTAAGGAGAGGTTAGGGCTTGTCTTTGTTTCTAATTAATATTACAAATAAATTTGTAATATTATAGCTCATCAAATATGAGCTCGATTTCTTCGAATCATTTTCTTAAAAATTCTAGGTTAGGTTCGGTTAGTTAAGGTTAGGTTAGGAGAGGTTAGGTTTTTTCTTTGTCTCTAATTAATATTACAAATAAATAAAAGTTCGATTTGTTTGAATCATTTTCTCAATTAAAAATTCTAGGTTAGGTTTGGTCAGTTCAGTTAGGTTTTATCTTTGTCTCTAATTAATATTAAAAATAAATATGATTTTGATGCTTGATTTGTTTGTATCATTTTATAAATTAAAAATTCTAGGTTAGGTTCGGTCAGTTCAGGTTAGGTTAGGAGAGGTAAGGTTTTTTCGTTGGTTCTAATTAATATTACAAATAAATAAAAGTTCGATTTGTTTGAATCATTTTCTCAATTAAAAATTCTAGGTTAGGTTTGGTCAGTTCAGTTAGGTTTTATCTTTGTCTCTAATTAATATTAAAAATAAATATGATTTTGATGCTTGATTTGTTTGTATCATTTTATAAATTAAAAATTCTAGGTTAGGTTCGGTCAGTTCAGGTTAGGTTAGGAGAGGTAAGGTTTTTTCTTTGGTTCTAATTAATATTACAAATAAATAAAAGTTCGATTTGTGTGAATCATTTTCTCAATTAAAAATTCTAGGTTAGGTTTGGTCAGTTCAGTTAGGTTTTATCTTTGTCTCTAATTAATATTAAAAATAAATATGATTTTGATGCTTGATTTGTTTGTATCATTTTCTAAATTAAAAATTCTAGGTTAGGTTCACTCAGTCCAGCTTAGATTAGGAGAGGTTAGGTTTTTTCTTTGTTTCTAATTAATATTACAAATAAATAAAAGTTCGATTTGTTTGAATCATTTTCTAAATTAAAAATTCTAAGTTAGGTTTGGTCAGTTCAGTTAGGTTTTTTCTTTGCTTCTAATTAATATTACAAATAAATATGAGCTCTACTTGTTTGTATAATTTTATAAATTAAAAATTCTAGGTTAGGTTCGGTCAGTTCAGGTTAGGTTAGGAGAGGTAAGATTTTAAAATTTGTCTCTAATTAATATTACAAATAAATATTTCTTCAAATTCTAATCTAGAACTAAATATTTACTGCTCCCACAGTTGGTCACCCCAAACGGCGGCCGTGCCCCTTGCAGTCTGGCATTGCGCTCTATTTAAAGTATATTTCGAGCCATGTCCGTCAGCGTTGGTCCTTTACTTTCCTGCTTGTGCCCTGTGCGTGTGTGTGTGTGTGCATATTTCTTGACTAACTTCGGCCAATTGCCGTGATTGAAGTAGCGGCCGAAAATCTGCGCAAAATTAAGAGAAATTAAAGTTAAGGTAAATAGCTGCATGAGTCGGCGACTAAGTGTGCACTTAGAAAGTTGAGTGACTGCCGCGAAGGTACGCGCTGATATATTATGCGCCGTTGGATGTTTGTGTCCTTTTTGCCTCGAGTGGAAGTGTCAGGCATGTTTTTTCTCTTTGTTGGCTCGTCTTTTTTGTGGGGAGCTGATATTGCGTTACGTACTCACTTGCGGAAACGTATATCATGCAATTATGGCTAAACAAGTATTTAGATACTTGGAAATTTAAATTAACTGCATCTTATATTAAAATTCATTACGTTAAGATTTGCGAGGAAAGGAAATGACTATGTCATTTTATTTGCTTCGGGAAAATAATATAAACCAAAGCAAAGAGCTTTGCCTTAAAATGGCTTTACGCGAATTTTGAGGAATTGTCTATAACTTCAGTACATATTTTTGTTTTTATCTCATTATTTCAGTTTGAATGTAAGATTTCGTTGATAATGAAAATAACTCAAAAAGACGAAGAATTTTCGTTATTGTAATTTCATAGAAACATGGCTTTATAGGATTTTTTGATTAACATTTTTACTAATTTGTTTTTACAATTTAGACATTAAGAATAAACAAATATAATTTTATTAAGAGTTAAAAAATCTACTACCTATGTCCCGAGACTTTGTTTGCTAATCTCTTGATGGATTTACAAGAAACGTTCTATTAAACTGCTAGAAAAAACACTGGGAAAATCCTTATTTCGCCTTCAACAGATTGATCGGATTTGATCAATTTCTTTCATCTATATGTATGCATATAATTGTTTGCACTGACTGACTGATTTATCATCGTTCAGCCAAAAGCGCTTACACTACAGACATTAACCCTTTCGAGCCCAAAGTTGCCTCAGAGCAACTTCACCTATTTCTCATCTCATAGCAAAAGCTACGATTGATTTACGGGTTTAATTTAAGTAGGCACCAACAAATTAATATTTTAGAAGTGAATTCAAAGCAAATTAAAAAAATTGGACTGTTATCCCTAAAATAATTTCCAATAAATTGCAGCGATATCAGGGAAAGTTTGTGTTCTAATTGAAGTCTACGATTTGGGCGCGTTTGATCAACACCATATTTCTTTAATAATGGATAAATTAAACCAAAAAATGATTATTTTGTATTTTTTATAAATATCAAATAATTTTTCTGTAATTGAAAAATATTGATACAAAATTTATTTAACCCGGTTTATGCTAAAATTGTTCAAAAGTAAACTAGCTCTGGAACTCTAACAAAGAGGCGTGGTGACTTCAAATGTCGTGTGCACACTTCTTAGGCAAATGTTTCATGATTTAAATACCAAAACGTAATATCGAGACACAGGGTAAAATTCGGGGTCGAAAGGGTTAAACATTTCAGAAAATTAGACGGGATTTTTTTAAATTCGTGGCTGAAAGAGGTAAAACATGGGTTGAAGTGTTGCATGATTAAACCTGATTTAAAATTGATTTAAAACTTAGTGAAAATACTCCAAATCAAAAGCATGTACCGATCGTCCTATTGACTTCAAAATTGGCGAAAACACTTGAAATCAAAAATAAATTGACACTTTTTCTCAATTTTTTTCTCTCATTCTCATTTTTCTCATTTTCAGTCGAAATTTAATAGAGTCAACCGAGGGTTAAGAGTTTATATGGAGAAACAAGATTTTTTGGGGCTTTTGGCTTCTAACTTGGTTAAAGTACTCTTAGTGAGAAATAATTCGATACAAGTTTTTTATTTTTTTTAAATTAAAATTTAACGTGGTCAACTATGGGTTAAGAGTTTGTATGTATAACATAAATACCGATGGCATTTCTAGCATACAAACCAATAGTTTGTTTGCATAAAATGATGTTTCCGAAACCTGTGGTGAATTTGTCTCATTCCAAAATATATAAATGTCTTCTATTGGGTTTGAAATCTCAATAAACTAGATCTGATCTTTGGGGTTGCAAGTAGATTGTCCTGCTATTTTGATTAAAATAAACGTTAATCTCCCCGCCAGAAGTCTTTGGAAGATTCTTACGCTTTTTATGTTGATTTCACCTGAACGTGTTTCGTTTCCGGATGTAATGCGTCAATACTTCGAACATTAGTTGAGTTAAACGGTTTATTTAAATTCTTTGTAGTTTGATCTGTCAATGCTTAAAAAGAAATTATTGTTAATTCTAGTTTCCCTTTTTAACTTTCTCCTTTTTTTGGTTTGTTAACTGGTCTGTAAGGTGAGTCTGTTCAAAAACTGTATTAAATAATTCACAAAAAAATTAAATATTTTCGGTTCCCATGAACTTTTGTCTATTTGGTTTAACATGTTCGACCCCAGACCTTAAGAAAGTTATATTAAAAAAGTTAAAGTCATTTTAACATTTTTGCTACAGTTCTTTAACGAAAAGCTAAGATTCCAAATGTAAGTAAAACTTAAGAAAAAATCTACAATATAATAATTTTTAAAATTGTTTTACCAAGTCCATATAGACAACAACCATATCGTAGCTAAAGCTCGCTACAGATTTGTGTTGGAAAATGTTAGGACTACAAACATTAAACCTCATAGAGGGTACTCACCTCATAGAGGGCAGTCGTAGAGGGTACTTACAATAGGCAATGATGCCTCAGAATAAAATTACGGGTTTTCCATTGTGCATAAATTACATGTGGCCAACGATGCTGTCGGAAGGGGCGTGAAACTTATCAGAGACTATAATGACGCCTTGTGATATACAAAACAAGTTTTGTTCCAAGCTGCCTACGCAAGGAGTACCTACCTATAAAGGCTGAATAAAAAATTCACATTTTCTCACAAAAATCTAATGATTTATTCTTAACACTCAATTACGATTGTAATTACGTTCAAAGTAGGGATGTTAGTGGGGTTTCGACAATACATTTTGATTTTTGCTTTGTAGAAACCCAAAGGTTGACAACGTCACAAATCCGATCGTATGAGAGACGCCCTCTGGTGGTGAATTTCTGAACCTTAATTAATTTTGTATTTTTTGTACTCAAGAATGTTGGTGATCGCTGAATAAATCATTTAAATCGGTTTTGTAGTTTCCGAGATAGGATGCTTTCTCGCTTACTTAACTATTACATCTACAAGTGGGGAGCCAATGGCATAGAAAATGGCCAATTTTTTATGGCAGCCCCCTTAAGACTTGGAGATAGCGGATAGGTATGTTTAGGAGAAACATTCGGAAGGGAAAATAAATGGATGTCGGTCATACACTTGATACATCAGGGAGCAACCTGGGAGCAATGGGAGCCTATTTTATAAAAACGACCATTTTGTATAGGAGCCCCATTAAGGGTTGGAGATAGGGGGTGAGTATGTTTGAAAGAAATGTTCAGTAAGGAAAACTAGCGGGTTCGGTCATAGATTTTAACCCTCTAAGAGCAACTTCTGACCAGCTGTGGAGCAATTGGTCGAATTTCCCAGCTTTTTTGTAAACTTTGACCTCGATGAGACGCCATTTAGCCCCACCCTAGCCCCAAAATTTTTTGGCTCATGTACTTTTTCACCAAACCGCATAAAATGAGACGTTGTGGAGCATCGAGAACCCATTATTAAGAATCTCCATACAACACTAAATCCACTCTACTGTATATATATATTTATTTTTATATTTGATATTTACAGAAAAAAGAAAAATAAGATGAACACGTTTTTGCAAAACAGATAAAAGAAATTAAACAATTTTATGCAAGATTGGTTCACAAGATTTATAAAATCATTCGACATTTATTTTTGCTTCAAAAAAGTTTTTGTTTGAAGAAAAAAATTAATTTGGTTTTCGTCCCCCATTTTGTAGTTACTGAGGATGGCGTCAAGCGAGACAAGGCCGCATTGTCAGGACGCCTCGTCGTTGACAGAAAAAATCCATTAAGTATGCAGAGATCGCAACTTTTATGACCAAAACCAGACAAAAAGATGTTACCTCACTTATTGCACGCCGCTCTGTTCGCTCCTCCTCTGCCTCGCGGCGCGTTAATGTGCAAAACAATGGAGTCGGCACAGTTGGTTTTTCTTTTAAGCAACTTGGATTAATTTTCTGTGTCGCTGATTTCGTGGCGGCGATAAGTCTGATCTGGGCGAAGGTTTTCATATTCATGCCGCCAAAAATTGTATTGCTTTCGCTTTAAACTGCGCCCTGGGTGCAGCTTGGGGGCGCGGGGGGGAGGGGGAAAGAGGAATTGGCACATTTAATTGTATTTTTCGATTACAATTCACGCTTCTTCGGCGGCGCTGGCTGTTGCCGTTGTTGCGAGTGCAATTTATTTCCAAAACAACAACAAAAACAACAACAAATGCGAATAACAACAATAATGAGTGAAACAACTTCTTGTTGGGTTTTTGTTTGCTGTAACTTTCAGCAATTTAGGACAATAACAAAAAACAATAAAGCAACAAAGGAAGCGTGAAACGTGCTGTAAAACACAGCTAAAGCACCGCTCTGTGGCAGCAAGTGCAGCGTTGCCAGACTGAGTGTGTGCTCAACAAAAAAAAAAAACAAAAAAATATATACATATTACCTTTCACAATCAATTTATATCAAATATTTAAAAGTGTTGAAATTGCAGTTTTGCACGTTGCTGCCGCCGCGCGAAAGATGGGCGTGGAGGCTTTTACGTGCATCGAGTGCTCGCACACCTGTACGACCATTTTGCGGTCCCTTTCCACTCGTTTGTACATATATACGTTTGTCGGTATGTCTGTGTTGAGGTGCCTTTTTATTGTCGATATATTTGTAGTTGTTGCAATCCGCACTTAATCGCATTATCCGCTGTACCCTCCACCGCAAAATGCTGCGGGCCAGCTGGTAGTGGGCGGCGTTTGCTGTTTTCAGCACCGAAAAAGAGGGGAGCAACGGCGATAAAGTACTGAAATGGTAAAAAAAAAAATTGTAAAAAGGCAGCAAAGCAGCGGCAATAAGTGTGAGTTACAGACCAAAAACAAAAACCAAATGAAATCCCAAAAAAAGCATTAAAACAAAAAAATATAAACACAAAAACGTTGTTGACTGCAAGCGAGAGGGGCGAGCTGTTGGGGCTGGCAGTTGGTGCAGCAACAAAAACGAAAAAAATTAAACAATGGCGCGGCTTTTTGACTCGCCTGTGAAATTACTCATTCGGGCTGTTAGAGCGCGCCACAGACAAACGCACAGACACACACACACACAAACGGCAAAGAAACGCACGCATACCGAGGCACACAAAGCGAATATGCACACACACACACACACACACACAGCAATGCGGCACAGTGTTGCCACACAACCATAAAACACTTAACGTCAGCTCGCCAACGGCTCCGCTCTATCAGGTTCGCCTACGTGCCTGCAGTTGTCGATGATGTTTTTGTTTGCGTAGGAGTTTGGCAACGGCGAACAGCGGCAAATTGATGGCCGACTGCGGCCAGGCGCCGGTTAGTGTGTGGCGAGAACGGCACAAATGCCGCGCCGATAGGATAACAATTTTTGCCGCCACAACTGTGGCGTATTTTCTCTGCATTTGCGGGCAGCGCTGATGGCGCACAGTGTATCAAGTGTGTAAAATTGTTGGTCAAAACAAAAAAGAGAGAAAGGGGAGCATATCAAAGCAAACATTAACAGATTTAAATTAGATTTGATTCGAAATTGCTTGCTTATTTGCAGTAATTTTTGAACTAAAAATACTGTCAAGTGCATAAATTTTTTCTCAAGTTGAAAATTTCATATTCCAATCCAACAGATCAAAGTTTCAGGAGTTTTGTATTTGTAATATAGTGACTGCTGTTATGATTGATTTCATTTTTAACTCAATTAACTTTATTTTTATTGTTTTCTAGTTCAAAACTAGTTAAAAATATAATGTAAAATTGACATTGACATGGATTTGGGCTAAAGACTCGATTCTCTTGAATTTGATACCAATATTGTTAGACTAAGATGAGTTCAACAATTTAAATTCGTTTTCAAAGTGGGTGTTGCTGGCAACTTCAAGGCCTTGTAGAAACCAAACTAGAGGTGACCCCCCCAAAAAAAATTATATATTCGTGATCAGCGTCTCCGGAAATATAAGGAACAGTTCAGAAACTGGGCGGGTTTTGTGAAGAGCTAAAATTCATGTACTGTGAAAAACTGTGGAATAATTTAAGTTTTTGAGTTGAAATAAACTTCAACAATTTTTTTCAGCTGAACCAATGGACTGGTTAAGATGAAATTTCACAATATGATGGTGCTTGATAAGGGTTTCATAAAATATTTTTTTCAAATTTTTTGGTAGAAAAACTTCCAGGATAATAAAGGATACATTTTTAAAAGGACATTTTTATATACTTCCGCCAGGATAATTAAAAAAAATATTTGATTTGAGTTGGAGACATAATTCTCTTTCTTTCGATACCAATATTGTTAGACTAGGATAAGTTTAACCATTTAAATTAATTTGTTTAATTGGGGTGTAGCTTGTAACTTCAAGACCCTGTAAAACCCAAACTAGAGGTGACCCAAAAAAAATAATTCCATATTCGTGATCAGCGACTCCGAAAATATAAGGAACAGTTAGGAAACTCCGCGGGTTTTTTGGAAATCGCAAAATTGTTGTGCTGTGTAATTAATTTTAGATGCATCAACTTTTGATAAAGTTTTTGTTATATCCAAAACATATATTTAAGTATTTCATGTTTCATGTATTGGCAGACACGTTAGGTTTGTTTTGAAGAACTTCTGCCAACTTTATGTGATTTTACATTTTATAGTTTCCACTAACTTGAGAAGCAAATTGCGCGCAATTTTGGTTCCAGTTGTTAATTCAGTGTACATAATTTTGAAATAGAGTGCAAAAAAGTAATTCTTCGACATATTCTGACTAAGACAAGAAAGCCACTAAATCTCACAAAGAGATATAAAAGTTATATAAAAGTTTATAAAAGTTTATGGTGTTTATGGTTTTATTGATTCAAACAATTTCGTTCTAAAGATTTTTTACTCTAAGATGACCAACGTGTTGGTCGACCTAACGAAGTTGATGACAACCAAATCAAGCCATATTTTAGTTGGATCATCATGAAACTTTGCGACATTGCAGAGATGTTAAATGTTTAACACACAACCGTTAAAAGTCACATACAACTTCTTGAAGTCGCAAAGAAGTTCGATATTTGGCTCCGTACGAATTGAACCAAATTCACTAAACAGAATGAATCAATGTTTGCAATAAGCAATAAAGTCAACTCTTTTTTGAAACAAACCATCACTGGTAATAATTTAACAATAATATTGAATAAAAAAGATGATTGTGCTAGTCTAATGAACCAGCAAAAACCACATCGAAATTTGAATTGCATCAAACAAAGATCAAACTCTCAATTTGTTGGTTTTACAAATTTGTTGTGTATTTAAAGAAACCACCCAAAAAAGATATTTTTAAATCTCTACTGTCAACAACTAATGAAAATGAATGAAGCAATAACACAAAAACTGACAGAATTGGCAAATTGTTAAGGAATTGTGTTCCATCTGAATAATGCAAGGCCTCACAAAACATTGATGACTTGTAGACAATTATTGGAGCTTGGTTGGGAAATGATGTCACATCCACCATTAAGCATTGACTTTACATCATCAGACTACCGTTTAATCCGAAGTTTGCAAAACTCTTTGAATGGTTAAAATTTCACTAATGATGGTAACCTGAAATCGGACTTGGTTAATGTTTTTTGCTTACAAGGACCAGAGATTTCATGAAAGCGAAAACTTGCAGTTGCCAGAGAGATGATCAAAGGTCATCGCACGAAATGAACAATTTCCTCGTATTATTGATTAAAGTTCTTTCGTTGTATACAAACAAACAAAATTTTGTCTTAAACTTTCACTAATGATGGTAAACTGAAATCGGACTTGCTTAAGGTTTTTGCGGACCAGAAGTTTCATGAAAGCAAAAACATGGAGTTGCCATAAAGATGGTCAAAGATCATCTCACGAAATGAACAATTTCCTCGTATTATTGATTAAAGTTCTTTGGTTGTATAACAAATTTAGTCTTATTTCACACTACAAAACCGAAATTACTTTCTTGCCAACCCAATATAAGTAAAAAGGTTTAAAAAAATAATCATCATGTTGTTATTTGCCAATTTTAACGAGTATTCGCGGTTCATGGATTAAAGTTCATAAATGAATTGAGTTTTATTTCACATTTCAAAACCGTAATTACTTTCTTGTCAACCCAACATATGAGTACGTACAAAAGTTTAAAAAAAACCATAATGTTGTTATTTGCCAATTTTAACGAGTATCCACAATTCATAAATCCACAGTTCATAAAAGAATTGAGTTTTATTTCACACTACAAAATCGAAATGACTTTCTTGACAATCCAATACATTTAAAAAGATTTCAAAAAATAATAATAATCCCACCAGACACTTTTTGTTGCCGGCAATAAGAAAACGAGTCGCCCCCGGCAACAAATTTATCGCCGGCAATATCGCCAGCGTATCGATTTCGTATCACCAGTCGTTCTAAAACGTCCGCCGAAAGCAATCTGCCGTGAGGAGTCGTTTTCTTATCGCCGTGACGAGTCGTTTTCTTATCACCGTGACGAGTCGTTTTCATATCGCCTGAACGATTCGTTTGAAATCTAAATACATCATATTGTTTGTCGCCAATTTGTTGCCACTGACTATTGTTGCCTATTTCTCACATTTTGCTTGGTGGGATGTTTCAAATAAGAAAAGAGTACTTGATTTGTGTCTGAAAAATGAATTCAAAAGCACACATCACTGGATTTCGTTGTTTGGTTGCAGAAATTGAGTCATACTAGACATGGTTGTTGTTTTTGTTGTTGTTGTTACTATTATTCCTACTATCAACGATCAATGTTTAGGGTGCACTCTATTACAAAAACAAAAATAAATACAAAACCAACAACAACAACAGTAACAGCAGCAACAGCAACAGCACTAGCAACCATAAAGACAGTAATAACAATAACGAATACAACAACTACAACAATGGCAATTCGTAATTATGTTTATGATTTTATATGTGCGTAGCGTGTATTGTGTTGTTGTTGTTGTTATTATTATTGTAACTTGTGTATTTGTACATTTTGCGCCATTATGGACAGCAGTAGTGAAAGAACGGCAACAACAACAACAACAATAAATATAACATTAGTAACAAGAAAAGCGGCAACAAAGTGCTCTCTCACCTCGTCTCTCTCCCCGCACTTCCCGCTTTCCACTCGTCATTCCAACTGCGCGTCGCTACACGTGAAAGCGTGAAAGGAGCGTAAAGGGACTTTCTTTGTTGTGGGCTGTATGGTTGATGTTGTTGTTGTTGTTGGATTTGTTGTACTTACATTGTGCTGCGTTGTTTGTATTGTTTCGGTTGCTGTTGCCAGTCGCGTTTCGGTGCTGTTGATTCGGTTGCAATTTATGGCTTCCTGTCGACTGTTTGTTGTATTTGTATGCGCTTTCATACGCCATCATTTTTCACTTTGCCTGTCATTAAAAACTACCAATTTGCCTTCATTCAGCGGTCGACACTAATACAAACGAACGGAAACACAAACCCAAGCACGCACAAACATACACACATAAACACATTTATATGTATATACATAAGTATATATATATGCATATATATGTATATATAGGGTTATTTGTCATTGCATACATTGTGGCAAAATGAAAAAAAACGACTCCAACTGGCAGCCGCCGGTGCCGCCCAGCACGACCATCAATTCAATTGAAGCTATCAGCAATAACAACAAGAACAATCACGCTACAACAATAACAATAAATGACAACAAAGCAAAAGGAATGGAGCGTGAAAAAGCCAAAAATACAAACGTAACAATGCTAAAGCGGAAAAAAAGTCGCACAGCAAAGCAACAAAGAAGCGTGTTGGCGGTGTTGTCTTTGTTCAATTTTCTAAATTGCTTCGCTATGCGCAATTAATAAAGAAAAACTGGCGCGCTAATGCACAGACGCACTAACACACAAACACACACACACATACTCATAGGCCAACAAACATACGCCAGGCTATAGGCAAATGATAACAGCACCACAAACAGACACAAAAACAAAAAGTACTGAAACGCTAAAAGAAAACAAAAAACACCAAACGCATTTAACCACAATTCAACCGAATTCGGTTTCTATGACAGAATAATAACGCAATTGTTTTGCTGTTTCATCCTCTTGCACACTTTTTCGTTCACTTCTTCTTCTTACCCTGCAACTATAATTGTCAGCGCTGCACTGCAGGCTGTAAAGTGTAGCATATTTCGGGGCGCACAGCCTGTCAACAAATCAGCTCGCTTTGGGGTTTTTTGTTTTGTTGCTTTCATTTTAATTGCCTTAGCAGCGTCTTCTGTTTGGTTTTTGTGTCTGCTTAAGAAATGTAATAAAATTAAATTAATTTCAATTGAGAAAAAAATGCGAATCATTACTCAGACATAACGGCCGTACTTCATGATTAAAACTGTCCACGCTAACGAGGACGAGGTTGTAGGCGAATTAACGCATTGGAGAACGTCATTAGAAATGAGTAATTCATGCGTCATTAATTTTGTATGCATAAGTTGGAAAGTCAGACGGAAAGGTGTGAGTGAAAGAAACACGGACGCACTATTTACATGTTTAAAGTGTTTTTGGCTTTGTTCCCCCTTTGCACAGTGATTCGTTCCATAGACAAAATTAAACAAATTTATAGTTTCAGAATTTAACGATTTTAATATCATTTGAAAGGTGAAACTCCAACTAAGAAAACCCAAAAAAATCTATGCAAAAAATTAATGTGTGTGTTCAAAAGCTGTTTTCTGTTTTTTAGTCTATTGAGTAAAAAAAATCGTCAAAATTCATGGTTAGCAAGAACTTGCTAAGACCTTCAATATAGATTAAGAATCTATGTGGACATTTTCGCTTTTGATGTTTTCTCAAAATTTGCAAAGCTTAATTTACAAAATTTAATTTAAAATATTTTTCAAAATTAAAAATTGCCAAAACTTAGAGCAAAATTTGTAAAAAGTATGTGAAAGTATGTTCCTGGATTTTTTTTAATTTTAAGTAACATTCTTTCTTTGTCGAATAATGTTAACACATCCTCCGATTTCTTCCGACCTCGCAAAATAATTTAATTTGAAAAGTGGTCTAAACACTTATTTTTCGACAAAATATATTTTATTCATCCCTGAAAGTATGCAATCAAAATTAAAATTGAAAAATTAATAACTAATATCATTTTTATTGCAAAACTAAAGGGTCCTAATACAATTTCATAGAGTCTGACCGATACCAAATTTTTTGGCCGATGCCGATTAATCGGCCGAAATGGTGAAAATCGGCCGATGCCGATAGAAAAAAACACGAATGAATTCAATCAACAACACAGTATATTTTATAAAATAACAAAAGGAACTATTACATATTGTTTGTAATATTCATCACAAAATAACAAAACAACAAGAAAAGAAATAATTAAAAACTAAATAACAACGAGAAAAGAAATCATTAAAAACGAAATAAAATAACAAGAGAATTCAGAATTCTAATACATTAACATGTATTAAAAAAAAATAATGTATCACATTTATCCACTGAGAGAGAAACAAAAATAGTGACGTAAATATTGCATACAAATTCAGTTTTTTATTCAACTAAAAATTACGATTTTTATATTAAAATTTGTACTCTCAAATAGCGACCCGTTGTACAGATGCAGTGGGAAGAAGTCAGAAAACAAATTTAAAAAAAAATAAAAGGCCTGTTAAAAAATGCTTCCAATTAACCCATTAAAACCTGATCCCAGAAAGGCTTGTGCGATTTCCATAAAATTTTACACAATCTTATTAATTGACCTTATCAAGAAAAAAAATCAAGCAAAAAATTCAACCCATGTTTTTTTTTGTCATGTTTTTCGCAAACATTACACAAATAAACAAAATCAAACATTTGCTTGGATTTTGACATTTTCACGTGTTGCGTTGTATGAAAATTGGCAGTGTTTAGGCCCAACGTTACATTCGCGCAACACAAAACTTAAAGCATATTTTTTGTTTAAAAAATAAAAAAAAAAATTTTTTTTACCATTGCAAAATGCAGCCCACTAAGGACTTTTGATAGGTTTGATGAATAAGTATTTTGATTGAATTTCAAAAATTCCCCAAAAAAAACCTTTGACTTTGGATCGAAAAAAACGTATCAATATTTAAATAATTTTGAAATTTGAGTATGGCAGAATCTACAACGATCAATTATAATCCAATTCTACCGATTTTCAAGACTTATGTCTTTATGAATTACTCAGGGCTGAATGGGTTAAAAAAGAAGGATAAGATTGAAAAATTAAATGCCTCTTCTTCTGATATCCACATTAAGAGACGAAATGCATAGACATTTCGAGAAAATCTGTGTTTTTAAGAATACCTAGTTTTAAAAAAAAACATTTCTAGGAAACATTTATATTAAACAGTATCTAAAAATACATTACTGAAAAGGGGTATAACAACCCGTACAAAAAAATGAAAACAAAAAAATGAAAGCAGAAAAATAGGCCAATGGGATCATCGACCAAAAACGGCCGATGTAGCACCGATACTAGCCGATACCAATTTTATTGGCCGATACTAGCCGATGCCGATAATCGGTCGGACTCTAAAATTTCAGCTACTTTTTGTGATTATCAATGTTGACGTTACTGATTAAATGTAATATCTGAAAAATTTAGCCAACAGACTTGTTGCTATAGCTTATCAAAAATTACGAAAATCCCAAATTTAAGTGTGCTAATCTACAAAATTTTAAGAAAAACAAAATGGAGATTTCACTTCAGCAGACCATGATTAACTAGCATACCAATTTTTATTAATAACAAACCACTTCTTCTAATTTTGAGCTGCAGTTGTATGGAGTCGAATCAATGTGCTTTGCCGGAACAGCCTAGCAAGCACTTGAACAGAATATACCTCCATTCTAACATGACTGAGGGGTCCCTGTTAATTGGCCTTAAACCGACCCGATCTAGGGAGATATTTGAGTAGATCCTGTGGTGCCAAGAAGCCAAGGAGGTAATCGATTCTCAACACCAATGTCAAATGTCTCAAACCTGATTCGAGGCAGCACATAGTTCATTGTCAGATATGGCTACCTTGTTCAGGTAATTTGCCCGTAGAAAATGGCCGTCATTGGGCCGTCCAACTGTCTGCAGTCTCTGCTGCATAGAGGCAGAAGAAACTGCGAGCATTGAGGCAGAGCAGATTTAGAGTCGGTATACGCATAATTTTAATTTTGAAACTATGGCATTCAATTGGTTTAAGAGCATTCATCGTTAGTCACAGCCCCTGAATCTAACCTCCAAATTTGTGGTCGAGAAAAATTAAATGTGAGATTCAGCTGCTGAGGTTAGAAATGGGCGAATATTGAAAGTAGACGTCCAAGAGCGGCGCAACTTTGGTACATTGAGGAAACAAAGTTAGGTCTTTGCTGGTTCCTCACTAATTACATTCGGAGGCTTCAAAAGCTCATTGCAATGAACGAAGAGAGTATAAGCAAGCCCCGGCCATTCTGGTTTAAGCCTTGATTGCATAAGTAGGAAGTGCGGCTATGACAATATTTAGTTTCCATGTTGTAGCAACAAATGCACGAAAATCAACTGAATACCTCTTTTTAGTTAATTCCGCGCAGTCCTAACGCATTCGCTCGCTTCAGGCGCTCAATCAGCCCAAATGCATCCGAGCGCAAACATTTCTCCAATTCTCGACTTAATTATGTACATCAATATGCATATAGGTTGCAAATTGCCGTACACTTATTGTCGAATTAACAAATGTTTGCCGGCCAATGTGCAACAATGCGCAAAATAGCGAAAAATTGTCAACCAGTCTGTCAGTTGCGTGCCGGCGTTGCACAGTGTCGCGAGAGTGGCCAAAAATGGTAAAAATTAATGTTACAAAATGACTATGGCAGTCGAGAGATAATATCTCAACTAAGAAAAATCTGTTTTTTGATCTTCAATATTCTACTCCGTTCCATTTTTATGTAGCTTCAAAGTTGATGTTAAAAAATACGCATTCGTTCCAAGTTTTTGGATAATTCTTTATGCTGAATGAAAAATCAAATAAAAATATAATTTATGTACTAATATAGTCATGTTATATACTAAATAAAACGTTGGAATTTTTCCTGTAAGGCAGTACTATTTGTTGGTTTGTGCTTTGAAATAACTGTGAAATCCCGTTACATTGAAAAATGACGTTTTTGGGTTTGCTTCTAACAAAGCACAAAAAGTTTGGTGGAAAAAAATTTAAAAAAAGTCACAAAACACTTTTTTAGTTCCAACCCTAAATTACTCAAAAATAATAATTAATAATAAAATGTATTAACATAATCCGGAGTAATTTTTTGCCTATAACACTACTCGACACGAAAAGTGCTTCTAAAAATAAAAGTATTCTTTAGACTAATCTTCGACTGCTGAACACGAAGCTGATAATCAAAAAATTTTCTTAAGAAGCGTTTTCGAAAAATCTTCGAAAAACACGTTTAAAAAATACTTTTATTTTTAGGAGCACGCGATGAACCCATTTTTTTGTCGAGTAGTGTAAGTGCCTATTTGTTTGTTATTCGCATTTTTCTAGTGACGCCTCCACTAAAAATACGTGATTTCTTCGAAGAGTGGCGTAAAACTGAATCCAGACAGCGGTCAATAAAACTTGATTTTACTTTAACTTATAAATTTACTTAAAGATAAGACGGGCGTTAATGTTAATCATGAACAAAAGCAAAGTTTTGCGGCTACTTGAATTAAAGTTTACCAAATTTTGGACCTCCACCAGCCGGAAAAAAAACAAACAAAAAATATTCCGACTGGCTTGACTCTAATTTCATATTGGCTGCATGCAATACAAAAAAAATTTTAAATAAAAAAAAATTTGCTGCGTCGACCTGCGTCCCCACCTAAAAATTTTATTTTTGGTAGTAAAAAATTGTGATTTTTTCGTAGTATGGCTTGCGACGCACAATGAAAGCAGCGGCAAAGCAGCTGCTACAATGGTGAGCTATATAAAAGAAAAGGTGGGCACTTTGTTCGTATCATCAAAAGTAGGCAGAATGCCACGCCCACTTTAAAAATCTAAACATTTATACCAAAATATATTACAAGCTGAAAAAATTAATACACAAATTCATAAAGGAAAAGTTTTGACCACATAGTAAATATGCTCTAGCTGCCACGCCCACTTTTAAAGTTTTAGAAAGCTTACCAATTAAGATCACATCTTAGAGCGAGTATCGTAAACAGAATCTCTAAAAATGCAGTTGTGGTTGTAGTAAAATATAAATATTTTTTAAAGTGGGCGTGGAAGACCGCCCATTTTTAGTGTGAGCTTTTAAGTCATTATCTTAAGCTCAAACATAAAATTTCATAATTTTATCACTAATATTAAGCAAGTTATTTCAATATTACAGTTCCTTTCGTATGGGGATGGGCGTGGCAGTGGTCCAATTTTAATGATATTTTGTAAATTTCTTAATTTCCACCACGAAAGCAATCTCACTAAATTTCATCGAGATAGGGCAACGCTAAGTATTTTTGGCCACGGCTTATATGGGATCGCGACACTGTGCGGCGCTGCGTGTCGGCGTCGGTTCGTGGCTACTGTTCATTTGTCGCCGTTCGGCCAGTCGACAGCCGTGACAACAGCAGCGATAGCAACAATTGACGATCTGATATTGAAATTGTGCGTGAAAAGGCCGAAACGGCAACAACAACAATCGATACACTAACACCACACCAGCACTAACAACAATAGCGGCATTAACAAACTCAATTCAATTGTTGTGTGTGGCAGCTGGAATCAGTAGCGCTGACTGCTGTTGTCAAGGGGAGACGGGTTGAGGCTCCCCTTGTCTGTCAAATTTGTTGCAAATTTCGTGCAACATTGGAAATGAATAAAATTTTGCCCAGCGCTACAACATGACTGCGTTTAGACGTGGCAAATCGCCTGCGGTCGGCACATTTGAAGCTTTGACTGACTGAAACCGCAGGCGGCGTCAGCACCGCATTAGATAACACAATAACAGCAACAATCAGCAGCCGTCCATGCATTCACGGCACGCAGGCAAACTGGCAAAATTAGCCAACCGGAGCGTTGGTCGTATTGAAAGCATGCATTGATAAAATTTCGTATGGCGTACATGAAACACATGAAACAAGTTACATACAAACATGTATCTATTTATGTATGTAAATATGTACAGGCACAATTTTGATTTTTTGCAAAAGAAAATGTTAACATTTTTAGTAGAAATGAAATTATTTTTTGATACCTACAATCATTTTTAAGACATTTTTGGTCAAAGAAAAAATTAAAAATGCCTTCAACTCAAAACTTTTGAACTCCACCGCCACTCCATGTTATTCCTTTGTCCACATACCAAAAGCATGCCAAGCAAGAGAAAGAGTGACCGATGGCAACATGTGTGGCAACAAATAGTTAAGAGTTGCAAAAGAAATTGAAAGCAGGAATGTCGAAATTACTAATTAAACTATGAAACTATTTGGAAATTGCAAGTAAACAAGCAAAGTGACACAAAGTGCCCATTGCCGAGGAAGCTGCATGCCGAAGGTGCGTTGCGGGCGAGCGGAGCAGATTGCATGCGGTGCGGTTGAGCGTTGGCAGAGCAGAGCTGAAGTGCGGCAAAGTGAAATGCAGTAAAGTGGTGAGAAGTGCAAGGAGTCAAGTGCTGACGGCAAATAAATGCAGCAGTGGTCAACTCAAAGGAAATGCGACTTGCACTACAAACACAAATTCACAACAAGACACTTACACAGCCACAGCGACTCACACACACACACACAGACACAAGAAGAGCCACAAGCAATGTTTAAGGTTCAACTCGATTGAAGTTTCCGTTAGAAAACTTCACTTGACCAGCGGCATTTTTAATACCCACCATCCTCGCCCCTCGCCCCTTCCCACTACTAGACGTTTTGTATGTATTTGTGTGTGTGTGTGTGAGTGTTGCAGGGCAAAGAAGCGAATCGAATCGAAATGAAATTCAATTCAATTCAATTCAGTTACACGTTCGCCGAATCAAATGAAGACAAACAAATGCAATAACTTCGACACTAGTAGGATTTCGTTCCGTTATAAATATCCTCGCTGGCGATGGCGCTTTTGCCAGCCGCCACTGTCGATTGTCGCTGCGGCAAATAAATAATAAAAACAGCAAATAATAATAACAACACAAATAGTGAAATTTAATTAAATACGAAATTAGGTCAATCAAAGGATAATAGCAAGAAAATCGCAGCCGAACAGCAACGCAGCAAGCAAAGCGATATTGTAGCTGCGACGACGGCAGCAGTGCAGCGTTGGGGAATTCAATTAAATTGGCCATTTTCCTCGCTGCGCTCACGTCTTCATTTGTGTCGGCGAGTACAAAAATAAATGAACGAATGGCAAAACATTGAACAACACGCGTGCTGACAGCCGCCGACTAACCAACTCGCTGCTCCCCCGGGCGGCACTTGGCCAATCACTTCCGCTAACCACGCGGCGCGTATTTGCGATTTAACTCGCGTACAAAGTTGGACGCTGGACGTTGAACGCTGATGCCTGAGGGGTTGCGAGGATTGGAATGGTAGCATTGTTGTTGAGCTGTGCTCGAGGTTAGAGAGTAGCAGAATGAGGTGTGGAAAACATGATGAAGATGATGAAAACGAAGCGACAAAATCAACAGCAAAGTTGTTGAGCTTGAAAGGAGATGAAGACAGAAGGGAGTGTGGAGATGATGATGATGATGAGGAGGGATGAGGATAGACAAGAGACTGGCGAGAAGGAACGATATAAGTGAATTGTGATGAAGAAGTTGAAAACTTGAAGTTGGAGAAGAAAGAAGAAGAAGAGAAGAATAAGAGAAAAGAAGAAAAAAGAAAAATGAAGTAGAAAAGAAGAAAATTAGGAAAAAATGAAGCAGGAAAAATATGAGAAAGTACAATCAAGGGATGGAAATTATGAAAATAAAAGCAACTAGATGGTGAAGAAGAAACAAAGAATAAGTATGAAAAATCAAAAATAAAAGAAGGAAAGGTAATGGGTCACGATAGTTCAATGCAATTCAGTACTATAACTAGGCTTCCCAACCGTCCTCCTTTGAGGAGGATAGTCCTCCTTGAACAGAAAATGTCCTCCGTCCTGCTCAAAGGCCAAAAAATTCTCCTCAAGCTCAAATTAAATTTCAATTTTTTTATTTTTTTTTATTCAAGTGTGGCAACTTAATCAATTAATGAGGAACATTTTTCCAATTTGTGTTCAATGTTTCGATGCTGCTTTAGGCATTCAAAATAAAATTATAGACTTCGGTGAAAATCCGGATGAGTCAGCTGCTGAAATCTTCAACATGATTAAGGCCGCATTGGAAAAATTAGACTTAAAAATAAAAAAATGTTGTGTGCCTTCTGATAGTACGAATTCGTTAATCTTAAGAATTCAAACCAAAATATATTAAAAGGCAATTGTCACGCGCACATAATACAAATTGCATTAAAAAAAGCATTGTGTGATCTCGATGTTGATATTGAAAATATTGTTTGATATTGTTGATTACAGTCGCATAAATATGCGTTTTGTTTTATTTTTTAAGGGGGTCCTCTACTCTTCAGGCAAGAAATTGAGCTGTTATTTGGGGAATTAATTACGAAAGATCTACTGCATACAATGAAATATTTTTTTTTTATTTTTAGAAATACAAGTTTTGACTTTAAATTTTCATTTTTGAAGAGGAAAAAAAACTCCCGCGACCTTGAAATGTCATTGATGACATGGATTTTAAAACTGCAATGATCCGAGCTTAAGCAAAGTTGTGGCCAATGGGGTGATCTGAAATCAGAAAATTGATATTCGTTACAATCATAGTAACGTTGACTATGTTTTGTTTTCCCGAGACAGAATTTTTTTATTTTGCACTGTGTAAAAGTTATGCAACAATTTGTAAAAAATTCCAATTTTCACCTATTTTTTTTACCTATTAGGCGCTATAAAAACGGAACAAAAATCGTACCCGGGAAAACATAGCGGTATGTTTTCTGAACAATTAAACAAAAAAAATTATCGAAATCGGACTAATACTTTTATAAAAAGTCTTACTCGGCAGCCAAAAAAAACACTACTTTCAGGAAAACGCGTTTAAAGATCAATTACGTTGTATAACTTGCAGGGGACGGGTACCTTTCGGTTCCCAGCAACATGCAAAGAAATGTGATTTTCACGGAATCCTTTCTGTGGCGTATTCTCAGATACATATAGATTGAAATTATGCAAAAAAAAAATCGATTTTTCGAAACCGCGAGAGTAGAGGACCCCCTTAAAGTGGTTAAAAAGTGAAAATTTACTTGTGCTTTTAGGTTTTCTCTTCTTACACTTGCATTTTTTAAAAACATAGTAAAATATTGAAGGAATGTGATGTCCTCCTGAAACAAAGTAGTTCCCATATAAAGTCCTCCTCAAGCCAAATTTTGTCCTCACTAAACCGTTTTAATAGTTGGGAAGCCTAACTATAACAGTTACACCATCTTCAAAAAGCAATCAAAATATATTTGCACCTTTAATACAAAAAAGAGAGAAAAAACAAAATCGAAAAGGAATAGGTTAGGTTAGATGGGTATTGAGGGGGTATTCCAGTCTTTTCATTTCATATTTTCAAAGTTTAGACCTTTAAGAATAAGCCTCTAAGAGGATTTATGGAAATTCGAATTATTTTCGGAGTTATAGTTAATTTTGTGACGCCACTCAAACTGCCCGAAATGAGACTGTAAGCTTTAAACACGTTTTTCTCGAAACTACTTTTTTTCGATACGGTTGAAATCATACCTCAAGTTCTAATGCACCGATTTACTTGAAATTTGTAACAGGCTTTCTTAATACTATCAAAATTGTCTCGACGTAGGGGTTTTTCTTATTTGTTTTTGTTACTATTTTTAAAAAATTACCAAAGTTGAAAAAGGAGGCAAAAAATACCTTTATTTTAATTTTAAAATATTATATATAATTATTATATTTAAATTTATTATATTACATATTATGATATATTTATTTTAAAAATATATTTATTAAATACCGCCTTTTTGTGCAAATTTTTTTTTTTCAAAACGTCTACATCCTTGTTTAACCCTTTCGCTACAGGTTTTTACTGGGGAAAGTTAAAATTTTATATATTACGTCTTAGGCTTCTATGTGGGGTTGTATTAGCAACATTCCATAAGACATTTTTTCATTTTTATACTCGGACACTGTATTTTAGAGAGTTTTTCTATGAGAGCAACCACATCGTTGTGGCTGTAATAATTACTTAAACATAAAACTTTTTACGCATAACGAAAATTTGAATATTTCTTCATTTACTTTAGCCAAAATTAAAAAAAAAGTATCTAAATTGAAAGAAAACGTCAAATTAAAAATTTCTCTAATTTTGTATGCTTCTTCTTCCTTTACTATGTCAAGATATACCATTAAAAAAATGTGTATACTTCTCTTCTTTAAACTAAAATATTCAGTTTATTAAATTCGTATTTTTCCTACAACTTCAAACTATTCTAAAGACCAATAAAAAATGTATTCTTGCAACCATAAATGATGCGGACGTCCACAAAGTAGCATGTTGCCATATGGCAACAAAATAGCGAAAGGGTTAATAAGAATTTCCCTTATTTTTATATTTCATATCACTAGAAGGATTGGAATCACGTCAACCAGGAGACACCTTTTTTTTTTGAGTCTCCACTTTTCTGGCCTCTGTCGACTTCAATTTTGAATTTTTTGTTCAACTATTATACATTTTAGTAGTTTTATATTTTCAAGTTTCATTTCATTTATTGAATTTATTATTAAAAAATGTATATGCCAATTCAACAAGATTCTTTCGATAATTAAAGTATTAGCAACTATGATTCCAAAAAAGCATACAACAATGATCTTAGGTATAGTCAAGAGAAAAATTATGATTAAAAAAACTATCAAGAAAAAACTGTTGAAAACATGGATACTAAAAAACATTACTGTTTTTTTTCACTACACCCATAAAATCACCTCTAAATCGAGCCTTTAGACTAGAATACCCCCTTAACACTCGGATGCCCAACAACTTTTTAAACGGCCAAAGCCCAACAAGGTCCCCAGGGACCTCTATTGTAATATTGCATATAAGGCTTGTAATTGTATAATGTAGTGTTACATAATGTGTGTAGATGTGTTTGTATTATGTATTTTTTACTACAGACAGATGGCAAAAACGTATAAAATACAAAATAATTGCTTTTAAAAACGCCATAGGTCCCTACGGACCTTGTTGGGCATCGGAGTGTTAAATGTAGTTTCCTCTATAAAAGTTTTATTATGAGACTCATTGTGATACCACATAACTATTTTACCCGTTTTATTGAAAGTGTCTGCATCACTGTTTTTTTCCAACATGTGTTACAACAGACATTTCAAGCGTATGGGAGAAGGAGCAAAAAAAAATTAAAAAATGAGAAAAAATGTATTATAAAAAAAAGCACAATTAAGGGAACAAAACGTAAATGAATAGCAATGAGGCCAAATAAAGTTAAGTTAAGTTTTGAATAAGAAGAAAACACCAAAATGAAGAATGTTAGAAAAGTAAGAGAAAATATTGGTGGTACCAAAAAGTTTTGAGGTTTTTTTTTTGGTTGGCTTGAAGCTTTATTCAGAGAAATTATTGTCTGCTACGAATTTTCCCCAATCTTTCAGACAGCATACGAATTCGGCATTAAAAAAATCGTTGTTTTCTGAAGCA
Source organism: Melieria crassipennis (assembly GCA_963668005.1). Lineage (NCBI taxonomy): Eukaryota > Metazoa > Arthropoda > Insecta > Diptera > Ulidiidae > Melieria > Melieria crassipennis. The sequence continues at coordinate 79,035,875 of OY764962.1, read as the reverse complement.
ATCCATGACCAAATTTTTGGTTTCTTCGCAAGAAGTGAAGTGCTACTCGGCCAGGCCATGAGTCATTAGCTAGAAAAAGTAGAAGTCAAAAGGTGCCATGTCTGGTGAATAAGGCAGATGGGATAGGACATCAAAGCGCGCCGAAGTTTTCTTGCCGAGTATTGCCACATGTGAACAAGTTTTGTGGGTTTTATTGGTACAAAGGTTGACATGATTAAAGCACAAAGAAAGTGTATTTTTTACACTTCGAAGAAATTACACATACTGATTTTTAGAGGGAATTCCCTTAATTCACTTAAGTGATGTGACTTTCATATGAATACAGCTGCCAGATGACTCGATGCGATTTAATGCTAGTCACGCCATCTTTTGTAAATATCCCAAAAACTGATTTGTACCTTCAATAACAAAAAAGAAAAAATGTGACAAAAAGGTGAGCTATTGTAAAATAATTGTGTGTGTGTGGGGAAAATAACAAAATAAAGAAGAAATAAAAAAGAAAAAAGTAGAAAAACCACACATAACAAAAAAAAAACGTAGACGAATAGGAATGGGGCCCAAGTAGATTGTAAATACTTGGAAAATTCAAAGGATTCATAAGAATACAAATCAAAAGACAAACTAAACCAAAAAACAAACGAAGAGTAATTCTATATGAGAGACAACACAGACGAATGTGAAATAAGAGAAGCAAATTTCAAGACGAAATAATGAATGGAAATAATATAGATTAGGTTAGGTTAGTGCGGCCTTCAATTCGGAGGCCATTTTGGTCCATTGTGAGTCTGGATATGTTACAAATTGTCAACAGAAATGAATGAGTAACTTTATAAACAAACCAATAATCATCAGTGGGCAACCACATTTGACAAAAAGAGTGAAAAAAGACACACACAGACACACAACAAAAATAATTTCGTTTTCAATATGGTTTTCGCCATTAGCCAGCGGGAGTATCAATTTCAGCCGTCTGTCCATTCGCCGAGGCGCCACAGCTGGCGAAGTTGCTTTTGCAATTTTGCAGGCGTGCACAGCGCATTAAGTATTAACAGCATCGTGTGGCGCACAAGTGAAACGCATATCCTGCCATTATCCTGCCACAGTCGATCTCCTCTTGCGGCATAAACTTGGCTGTAGTGCGGCTGTGTTCCTTGCCTTATTGTTGTTGTCGCCGGTGTGCGTTATGGTTGTGCGTGTTGTGTTGCTTCTGCTTGTGGCATGTCCATAAAACCGAATTAAAATGTGGCGTTTAAAATCTTTAAAGCGCATTTTCGGCCCACAAGCGCTGCATTGTAACTCGATAAGCTTGCAAAAATCGAGTGCAATGAGCTCATTTGAGTGTGTTTGTGTATGTGTGTGTGTGTGTGCATGTATGATTTTGTGATAATTTGCCTGCATGCGAAGTCATCCTGAACAAATTGTTGCATTACGGCGACAGTTCCACACACATTTCATGTAGTTGGCTGCCGAGAACCGATTTAACGAAATTTCCGCAATGCCAACAGAGTTGAATTAAATAAAGTTTCATATGCATATCATTATGTATATACACTGCAAGATGAAATATTTTTCAACAAAATTTAAATTGTTGGATAAAAATGGTGTCCTTTAAAACAAGACAACAAAAACAACAAATCTTTGTTTTTGATGAGAAGGAAAGAGAGGAACTAGGTGGACTTTATGTGGTTTTTTTCCCTAAAATTGATCGTTAAAGTTATAAAAACAACTGCTGATAAAAACTGCTGGTTCGAAAGTCCAAAAGACTAAAAAATAACTACTAATTTCAGTCCTGAATTAAATAAATTTGCAAACAAAAGCCTTGATTTGGCAACAAAATGGTTAAACTGATTACAAATCTTTGTTTATGAAGAAATGGAAAGAGAGGAACTAGGTGGACTTTATGTGTTTTTTTTTTGTTAAAGTTAAAAAACCACTCCTGATCAAAACTCCTGGTTCGAAAGTCCAAAAGACTAGAAAAAGTCACTAATCTCAGTCTCGAATTGAATAGATATTTAAACAAAAGCCTTGATCTGGCAACAAAATGGTTAAACTGCTTACATTCTTTATGACTGAACTCCAGTGTTTGGGTCTGTTTGTCAGAAAAAGATTTTGAGTGATGACATTAGACTGCAGTAGTCCAAAACGTATCTATAAAAAAGAATCACTCATGTCATGTTTTAACAATGTTCTTAACAGTCAATTAAGCTGGATTTTCTACTGTTACCATAATCTATTCTTAGCCATTCTTTGCTGCAATGCTTATATTGAATACGTTTAAGGTTTTAGCTTCAAATGGGTTAAGGTTCCTTTCAGATGTAAGTTACAGTCATAAATGGCCTCATTCGTCCAATGATATCTATGGGAGCTGTGATAGGGAAGAAGAAATAAAGGCAATCAAATATTTCCTAAGCCATTCCTTAGCTTTCAGTCAACGTCGTTGTTGCTTTTTGTGGTCTACTAGTAGTTTCGGTTCAGTATGATTAATACAGCAGAAGTTGAGTTATCGAATCGATCAAAGTTCATGAAGAAGTCGAATTGGTTTATTACTTGAAAATTCCCTAAAAGACAGTCGCAGTGGACATTTTCCAGGCCTCTGAGTGACAGTGCGCCTTGTACTGCCAGCAGCCTTCGTAATCTGACATAACTTAACCTAACCTAACAGTTAAAAATTAAATAAATACAACACTACCCAACCTATCCCAACCGAACCTAACCTAACGTAAGTGCAAACTAATTTTTGATGAAACCCTCCCACAATCATAAAAAATGTCCTGTAAGTTGTATCAGAACTTGAATCAAATAAATTATGAATACTTGCAAACTATATCAATTTGCTTCTGTCAAATTGTAGTCGAACAATTTCCTGCATGCGGCGCATTAAATCACAATTTCCTTTTGTAGTTTCATTCTCTAATTATTTTTATTTATTATGGCCGGCGTGTTTGCGGTCGCAGTGCCAGTGATGTCATCGGACGGCCGCCCAAGTGGAACGCCTCAACTGCGTTTCACTCATTCTTCAAACGATTTCACTTGCAGTCGTTCTGTCTGTAGCGTTTTTCATTTTACGCAAAGCAATTTGTGTTGTTGCTTTTGCAACTGTTGCTGCTGTTGTCGGTATAGTACGTGTGCCAACTGGGTCTTCGCACAGCGACACAACGACTGTCATTTATTTTCCACTATTTAAATAGAAAACACTTGGAAAATCCTTGAAAGTTCAATGAATCGTTGTTGTGTTGGCTGCTTGTTTGCTCTATTCAATTTTTCTCTTTTCTGCTACTATTTCAATGCAGTTCGGCTGTGCATGGGTGAGTGTGTGTGTTTGTGTATTTGTCATCACAATGACCACGACTCGTGGCCACAGCCAGCAATAACATCGACCGAATCGCACTGCTCGATTGAAGCCAACATCGAATTAAGAACGAAAGTGACATCCGAGCAGACGTCCGCCCATGCGCCGTCCGACTGTCTGACCCTACTGGCCATAAGCGTCGAAATTGGAGCACGAACAGTGGGCGCCAAGTGCGAACTTTTTGGCTTTGTTGACATTTTGCCAAATCTTTTGTTCAAATGTTAAACTGATGGAGAACGGAAAAGATGCAAAACGGTGACGAACAAAGTCTAAGGTTTCATTCGAGAGTGGAATCTCGTGCATCGCGTTGTCGTAAAAGAAGTGCGAACAGTTTAGAAACATAACCAAGGCGTTGTGGTTGTTAGAACTTTAGCAAAAAATAGGATCATGAGTTTAACATGAATTAGAACAGTGTAAGAAGATTCGCACTTTAAATCTTTTAATTCAACATTTAGTGTAGTTACTCAATCAGAGGTTTTGAAAAGTGAATACTTACTTAATAAAAAAAAATGGAATTCGGTGTAAAAGAAGAGCCTCGATACGACTAGACTAAAGTGGAAACTAAGAAATGAATCTTTGGTCACATTGTGTCCTCTTTTGGATATGGTGAGTGATTATCCAGTGTGACTTTTAAAAGTCAGCTCTCTGTGAAAAAAAGCTACGTTATATATAAATAAATGAAATGAAATATTGTGATGTCTGGAAGTTCACTTATTTCTTGAACGCCAAGGTTCGAGTGCTCCTAATAGTAGACACTGTGTTTGTAAATAAGCGCATAGCTTTCAAATGCTTACAACTCAGAAGCAACCAACAACAATTTTAGAGCAATAATAACTCAAATTGAGCTTGTTTCCCTTATCAGCTGACATTTGCGTTTAAAAAAGTTTAGTCACTGATTTTGCGAAAGTCAAAGCAGTTTTATTAATATATTTCAATACGCTGCAGACTGGTGGTGGTTTTTACTATAAAATAGACCTGAAAAAATACTAAAAATCAGAAATCATTCAACAGTGTTCGAAAATCAACATCAGTTGAGGTAAATAATTTATTAGAAATTAATGTGAAGAATCAAAACTTAACATTCCATAAAACCATAAAGTGTGTACAAATTATTCAAATTAAATCATAAAATTCATGCTTACTACAGAATAGTGTACGAGTAGAAAATGTTAAAAGATGTGCAATAGAAGTGCAACCAAATAAAAAATTTAATTTTTTTGACTTTAAAAATGTGCCAAATATTATTTAATAACCAAAAAAATGCAGAAAACAAAAGAAGACGATTTTAATTTTGTTGTAATTTGTTTATAGCTTTATACAAATGGCTCAATTATGCCCACTAAAAATATCAGCGAAAATTTTTCAGTTCAAAAAATCGTATTTTGCAAAAAAACCAAAAGATGTCGCGTTACAGTAACGATGCAAGCTGCATATTTTTCCAATCAAAACACCCAACTTTGGGATAGAAAAAACTGCGTAACTGTTTCACCGTGGCCCGTGGCAAATTTGAAATCCTTTAGAGTCACTCGAGGCGCGACTGGACTTAAAATTTCCAAATGTTAGTTTCCAATTTTCGACAATGGTCTGTTCGCCTTTCTTTCCATCTTGCCAGCCCCACCTATAAATTGTATTTTCTTACCGGATACATTAAGTACACAGGGACTCTATATATAATAATTGTGTTATAAGGTGCTGACGGAAAAGGTCACGAATCCCCAAAGCCGACTCTCTAACTAGCCTCCTAAGTGTCACGCTGACCTACTTCCCCAGCTAAAGCAATCTCCTTGTCCACCTCAGTGGGTTAACCTAACCTAACCTAACCAGTGGGCAACAAAGACCACATTTTTTTTTGCGTCCGAAAACCTCCGTTTCAGTTCGTTACAAATAAAATGGATGTGCGTACCAACTGCTGTGAAAATTTGAAACCCCTTAGAGTACCTCAAAGCCCAAATGGACTTCAAGGTTTCAAATGTATCCACTTCAAAGCGCTGCGACTTAAATTCACTGGCATCGAGTGAAAACTGTAATTTATTTTATTTTAGTTTATTTTATTGTATTTTATTTTATTTGATTTCTTTTTATTTTATTTTGTTATATTTTATTATATTTTATTTAATTTCATTTCATTTCATTTTATTTGATTTTATTTGATTTGATTTGATTTTATTTGATTTGATTTGATTTGATTTGATTTGATTTGATTTGATTTGATTTGATTTGATTTGATTTGATTTGATTTGATTTGATTTGATTTGATTTGATTTGATTTGATTTGATTTGATTTTATTTTATTTTATTTTGTTTTATTTTATTTAATTTGATTTCTTTTTATTTGATTTTATTATATTTTATTATATTTTATTTCATTTCATTTCATTTTATTTTAATTTATTTTATTTTATTTGATTTGATTTTATTTTATTTTATTTTATTTTATTTTATTTTATTTTATTTTATTTTATTTTATTTTATTTTATTTTATTTTATTTAATGTTATTTTATATTATTTGATTTTATTTTATTTGATTTTATTTTATTTTATTTTATTTTATTTTATTTTATTTTATTTTATTTTATTTTATATTATTTTATTTTCTTACATTTTATTTTACTGTATTTTATTTATTTTTATGACCTTCAAAACAGCCAACAGTGCCGATATTTCTTAGATGCGGAGTTAAATTAACACACAATTTACATTTAATATTCGGGTTAATGTTCGCGCTAAGCTTCCGTCAAGTGCGAATGGCGGTGATACCTAACCTAAAAAGTTGCATTTGCTCAAACAAATCTAAAAATAGACCAACTTAAAACTTAATTAAGCTCAAAATTGCCTTTTTATTGCAGAATGTTAATTGCCAACAACAACAAAAACCAACAGCTCAACGCGCGCAAATGTGGTGAGAACGGAGTTGCCACCAAGGTCCAATTTTGATGCATTTAAATGTGACAGATTGCAAATATGCCAATAAGAGGGCAACCAAAATAGCAAAAACAACATGATAGAAAAAACACATTGCTGGGAGTAAATGTCGGATGAAGCGAAAGAATTAACCTAAACGAAATTTGAAGAGCAGACCCGAAGGTCGGAAGGACGGCGCAACCACAGAAGAAATAAGCGCGAAAGAAGGAGGAACCGCAGAAGGCGGGAAGTGAGTGAGCAGTTGGCGCAACAATGTTGCTGCCAACATCGTGTGGGCCTGGGCCTGGAACGCTGCCGCTACCACCGCCGCCCCCACCACCTCCACCACCGCCACTACAAGCACAGCAGCAGGAGCAGCACCAGCAGTCAATTGCCACAAAAACAAAAGCAACAAGAACAACCAGCGCCACGGTCGCTGCATTGAAATGCGTTGCAAAATGCTTTGACGATTTTAGCATAATAAACAACAATGACAACAACAACAACAACAGCAGCAACGATATAAGCAAAATTGCAAATGAAAACTGTAAAAACAAATGCAAACAACAACAACAACAAACATTGCCATTGTTGAAGCAGAGTGGCAACAGCAGTTGCTGGTCTATGCAGAGCTCAAAACTACCAAAAACAACAACTGCCATTGCTTCGAAATCAACAGTCGCCACAGCAGCAGCAGCCGCTACAACAACAACACTAACAACAACAACTACGGCTGGGCGAGCAACAACATGTGCTACTGCAAAATGGCTGCTTATGTTGCTGATGCTTTTTGCCGTTGTTGCGCAAACACCACATCAAGTGGCCGCCGAGAAGAGCAAACACTGTAAGTACCGGCATTGTTTTTGTTGTAAATATTGTATTACATTATTTTGCGCTCATGAAAATTGCGAAATGTGTACAAGCCGAGCTGAACTCGAACTTCTTCAGCAAATTAAACCACAAACAATACTATGAATGAAACAAAAAATTGGGTGAAAATGACGCAGGGATCAAATGTAACATTGAATGTGTTCAAGGAGTAAAAATATAACAAAAAGGACATATTTATTTACACTTATTTGACGGCCGATCGGCCACAAAAAGTTAATGTATCTACAGATATTTCGATGTAACTATCGATACCGAATGATTTTGCAGACTTTCAGTGAAAGTTATAGATTTTTAGAGATTCTTACAATGAGCTGACATTAAACTGCTGAATGAAAAACTAAAAGGACTTAGAGCTTAAAACTGAAAGTGTGATATGTAATCCATCGAGTCACCTACTGATGGCTGTAGAATTGTTAAAATTTCAAATCGTTACATAAAATATTATTTAAGAGTTTGAACGAATTAACAGACGGACAGAAGAAAATTTACTAAGACATACTGAGAACTCACAAATGAAACTAAGAAGTGTTCATGAAATTAACCACTGATCCATGGCGATCAGTTTAGAATCATTTTGAAACTTCAGTTTACTAGGTGATCTATTTTTTAAGGGTTTGAACTAATGGACAGAAAGAATAAGAATGACTGACAGAGTGAGAATCGAAGACTGTAAAACAGAATTGTTTTACATTTAAAATTCGTTAGACCAAATACTCATTTCAAATAGTCTGAGCAATCGAACAAACTGAAAGAGCAGGACGGAAAAACCAATAGACTTGGGTGGGTGTAAATATGCACAGATAGACCGACTTACAGATCATTAGGAATATACGAGAAGCCTATCTATGATGATGATCTAAATGAGCTAAATTTTAACTTTAGCAAAGTGAGTCTGAGGTTCCGGGCTTGTTTTCGTGATACACTTCCTTACAGCTTTCTAAGCTTTCACCAGTGGTGCACACAGGGGGAGGAGTTTTGACCCAAACACAAAAATTGTTGGTACAAAATATGGTTTCGAATGGTATTCGGCTCAAAAGTTGTACGCAAAACCTTCCTCCCCCAAACTGAAATCCGTTGTGCGCCACTGGCTGCCACCCTAACCTAACCTTGGCCATTCAGCCACTCTCAGATATAACTTAATAAATAACTTAAGTCTCAAGTCATAAGTAAATAACTTAAAGTCTCAGAACAAATCCGAGTAATGTTTCAGAAGAGAATTTTCTCATTAATGGAGTTAAATGTCTCCAAGAAGAATCGGCTTTAATTAATTTTTTTGATGTATGTTTTCGTCGGACTTTTCATAATTTTTGAGCTAAGCTGATATAATGAACTCTTGACCCAATGATTGATTCTGTATATATGAAATCTCATCTCATCTGTTTTAGTTAGAGAGAAGAAGTTAGACTGCGTAATCCTTTGTACCACAACTATTTTTCATGGCGTAAATGTTCTTTTTTTAGAATAACAACATAATAATTATGTTATGTGTTCTAGGATCTATTGTAATTTATCGAGACGATCTTAAAAGGTAATATGTGAGAGGCCAAAGCTTTATGGCTATTTTAGACCTAAATTACCAACTTTAGCTTGACACATTACAATCTCTCATTAAGAAGCTCTCTCTTCTAATTCTATTCTTAATCCTCTCTTCTACTAATCTCCTCAAGAAGATTCTGAATGTTTGGTTCTTAACTAAGATGCGTTCATGTTGGATAGAAGCAAGACCATTCCGAACAGTTGAGGGAGATAGGAGTGTCTTCAAAGGCTTTTATTTTACTCTAAAGTTTTGTAATGCTTTCCTTTTTAAGAAATGAATTGTTAATTCTATATGGAAAGATAGATTAAGAGGGGCTCCGCTTGAATTTAACAATTTCGGCGAAAACCAATTTAACACTAGAAAGACCGCAAGTTTTCCATACCAACAAAGACTACATATTATATCTGCTGATATCTCGAAAAGTACACATCGGATTTGGCTAATTGTAATTGTAACCTTAATTGTAGAACTAATTGTAGAACCCGATACAAAAATAAAAGTCATCAAAGCAAAAGTTGATAAAAATACTAAAGAAATTACAGATATTAAAAAATGAAAAACAGTAAAAATGACCGCAATGGTCTTTCTAGTGTTAAAGCGGAAGCTGTTGGCTATAATGAAGATGGAAATCAGGTCTTAGGAGCATAAGACATCAATAAGGCTTTTGTTGGTTATAAAAGTAAAAGTGAGTGAATAGCTCATCACTAAAATGTTGAAAACTCGTGTTTGTTGGTTTAGAGAAGCCCTGAAGATTTGATGGTTTCAGTGGCAGCGCATTGGATCTGAGATTAGATTTCACCTCAGAGAACCCTAAATTCGCCACTTTCAGCTTTAATATGGTCCACGAAACTAATTTGACTTGTGCCATTTAATTGCTTTCAGTTTCTAATTTGTTATTTTGTTGATTCGAAGTAAAGTTTGCATTGCTCTGTTACTGCAGAAAATACTGAATATAAATATTTATTGTCGCCTGATGAACTGTTTTGTGCGCATTTCAACTCTTGTGCCAACAATAATTGAAATACATTTTAATTGATGTCGACAGTAATTGCTGCAGATATCGAACAAATAATTTGCATTTTTATTTACATTTTATGTAAATAATTAAAAATAACGGCAACAACTTTACTACACCTTTAAACAATTATCACTGTTAATGCATTTTCGAACCAGCGAAACATATTAAAAACACATAAAATAAATAAATATCCAATGAAAAAAACAGTATTAATAACAAAAGTCCGCAATGAATTTGACTTTACATAAATCATTACGTTTTAAATGTGTATGCAAATTTTACGTAATGTCAGCCAGCCGCACTGACCAACGTTCGGAATGTCCAATCGACGCCAGTGACAGCAAAAGTGAGCAAAATTGATTTTAATAGCTTTGATTTACGTCGCTGCGAACGAACAAAGTGAACACGGGATCAATGAAGCGAAGCGGGACGGTGGCAGAGCGTCGAGCACATGTCGCAAAAAAGCAACGTGTCGTGTAGCTGCTGTGCGACCCAATCACTCGACGGCCCAGGTTCCTCACTCAATCGTCCTGCGTTTCGATCCTGCAATTCAGCGCGATTCGATGTGACCGAAACGCGCACTTTTCAGCAGTTTGGTGCACGTCGCAGCTGACATGTGCGGCCGCAGCGTGCGTGCGTATCTGCATGTGTGCGGGTGTGTTGTGCATGTGTTCTTTATGCTCCATTTTTTTCACTTCGAAAGTATGAAATCTGCGCAAGTGATTGAATGAGGTGAATGGAATGACCAATCGGAGACTTTGCATTGTATGAAAGATTTCAATGTATAACCAATTTTTAGAAAAAGAAATGAATATATAAAAGAAAGTTTAATGTTCTTAGAGAAAAAAGAACATAAATATTTTGGGATAATATTAAAAATTAGATAATTTAATATAATAAGTTTTTAAAATACTAAAATCTTAGTTTATGTAAAACTACACCAATTCATTGCAAACTTATTGTAATTAGCTGCGACTGCATATAAAATATTGTCACACTCTTTTCACTTTACATTTGTGTTGCCAACAACTGCTCTACACATAACCAAAAACTTGCCGCCTGATGACTTTTGCACATCTGGCAACACTCCACACATCTCCACCGCTGACTGCATCGTTCAAACAAAACCAAAGAACAAACAGCAGTCGTGTAATTTCCTTACGCTCGCGATAAATTATAATTTAAATCATAATAATTTCAACGCAATATCATTCAGCGGCAACTTTATGAAAAGAAGATTGCACTAGCAACAACAAAGCCACGTATGGAAAAAACAGAAAAACCCAAAACAAGCAGCAGAGGACAAGAAAGTTTTTTAACAACCTTCACAACGTCAGCGCCAGGAGTTCGGGAAAGCTTCAGTTGCAGCTTCAGCTGTGCGCCGTTGTGTGCCAACTGTCATTAGTGCGCCGGAGGCGGCGAGGGCTGAAGTGGAATTGTGAGAAGGAGGTGGGATGGGTTGAAAAGTAGAAAGTGCGCGCACTCAAGGCGACAACAAGCAAATAAAATATTTTCGTTGTGCAAAATTTAATTGGTAAACACTCGTTGCTGCGCGCTGGGCAGCAGGGAGGGAGGAGGAGGGCCAGTGTGGGTAACGAGTTGAGAGCCATTTGTGTGGTATTGCAATTAGTTTTTGGCAGATAGTTATTAATTTTTCGGGCCATGTTGATGCCAATGAATCGAACTTAGGGTTATAATGTGTTATAAGTATGAAGAAATAGGATTTAGTAGACCTATTGATTTCAGACTTATTAAAAGTACTGCATATTAAAAATAAGTGCTTACTTATTTTAACCTGAAAAAGCAAAATTTGTTTTGACTTCACGAAAAGCTTCAAAGCTTCAAGGTTTCCATAGTGGGGAAGGCGAGCCTTGCTCTTCTATCATGTGGCATTACAATGGACCATTTGGGCCTAAGTGCACTTCTGTAAGCACCCACCTAATCGAACCTAACCTAAGTTGTTTGAATATTTTGTTTGTACGAAGGATAATATGATTTAATGGTCCTATTGGCTTCGAACTTTATGTAGTTAGTGTGCTTTAAATATACGAAAGTAGTCTCCATTCAGTTAGATGAACTTCGTCCAACGTTTCTAAAATGTTTGATGGCTTTCTATAATACTATTTCTGGAGCCATCCAAATAGAAGAAATAGAAAATAAAAATGGTTTTCTCTTCATACGTGATCGTTTTTGCTTCTAATCGCAGTTGAATCGATTTAATATCTCTGCAAAATATGTGCTGGTAATCCTTTTACTATTTTAACCCATTGCTGCCTAATGGGTAAAATTTTACCCATGAAAACTGACTTTTTAAAAAAATCACAGAAAACTTCGTGGTAGAGATATCTCAAAATCATTGATAGGGATGGTTGGGGTAAAGATGGAACTACCTTAGTCTAGTGGAGGTCACCCGAAAATTCCGCTATCTAGCTAGAGTTACCAGACTCCAAAAATTGCGAATTTTCCGGAGGTGGAAAATGTGGCGAAACGTAAAAACCTCACAAAATCTGCCTCCTCACTCACCTGTAAACAATACTTCTTTTGTTCACGTGTTTAGCTGATCACTTCAAAAAGTATGGAAAAAAGCTACCATTGCTGCCTAATGGGTACAAAATACCCAATGAATATCTCAGCAACGTGCAGAGATAGAAAGCTGAAATTTTGTTTCTGATCATTTTTGGTCAATTCCAGGTTCTGTATGAAATTTTATTAAAATTGTATGGGCGGAACTGGTACCGGGCAGCAATGGGTTAAAGATAATCGATGTCAATGACACCGTACATATCCCAATAAGACTATTGTAAGATCTTGTTGGTCCACAGACCCACCTTGTCCATCTTCAGCTTCAAATTGAATGCAAAAGTTCACTATCTCGACTGTTCCTTGGTCTTTGGTGTTTTGTGATGAATCCACGTTTCGTTCTCGGTTATGAAACTGTTTCGTAATTTATTTGAGAGAGGACTGTTTTTTACAAGAAGACGGACAGTATTCGTTGGTGATGGTTGCCCCTAAAGCAAAGACCACAAACAAGGAACCTAAAACACAAAATTGCTATTTAAATTTTTGGCTATTTTCTTGCCAAAAGACTGCAATAAACTTTCGTGTACCTGATTTTGATAGACTCAATGCAAAGTAAGCGAAATTTTTAAGATGTATAGGCAATTATTCTGTGATTAAGTACCATGAAGTTTAAAAAGAATTAACAAAATAATTGACCATATTTGATTATGAAATCAAAACATATCAATTTTCCAGTATCGATGTTCTGTGTGGCTCAACGTGGAACCGTTGTGCGCTCGTAGTGAAATAAAGGGTGGTCCTCAATGCCCAGGTGGAGACAAATCAGTGCGAGAAAAAAATTATATACTTTGATGTTGGGTGCGATGGGAATAAAGTTCGAGATCGAAGCATAGTTTCGGCAGTCGTTTGCTGTTCAGTTTATGATTAGTGTATCATAGCATGAGCCGTAATAAAGAAATTACTGAAACCCTGACGTCAGTAAGGCGCTATGATTGATCTAAGATCATTGAAATAATGAATAATAATCCATTTAAAAAACAATTAAATTATCTTCTATCTGAAAAAGCCTCAAACCAAAATCTGGTCATCAGTGGCCAGAATTTGTCTCATCTGGAAAAATATCCTGAACGCAATTAGGGCTCAGTGGGTACAAAAAGGCTGCCTTGGGTCAGTGGCCAAAATGTTGGACCAAAAGCCAGAAAGTTATACGTTCAAGTTCTTTATTTCATGCCAATATAAAACCTCTTTATCAAGCAATGCCACTTGATGAAATCTTCTATTCTTGCAATCGGATACATTTGAGAGTAAGAAAATCTTCCGTGCAAGCTTCCAACCTAAAACCATTGATTTGAGGGTTAACATAGTTAAATTCGTATAACTTTCTACATGCGGCAACCCTCAAAATGTTGTCAAATTGTCATTGTGAAGAACGCTGAAAAATTTATGCAGCACGGATGTTGTTTTTACTCATTTCCGTTAACTCTTTTCCTCTACTCATTCATTTTGTTATTATTATTTATTCATTTTTTTTTTAAGACGCCACTGCTACAATGTTGTTGTTGTTGTTGTTTTTGCGGTTATCAGTGTCGCCATTGCTCTTCATAACTGTCGTGAATACCACAAAAAGGGATTTTCACAATACTTCTTTTAGGGGGCGAAGAGATGGCAGCAAAGGGTGCTAAAAAATTTATAGCACTCAGGCAGGGAAGAAGGAAGGACAAAGACGAGGCAAGTCTGGTTAGCAACTTCGCTTCGCCCGCTACAACAACGACTGGCAATTTCGCATTACCGCGTAAGAAGTTGGACTGCAGCTGCACTCGCCGAACGCCAACTTTCATAATTAATTTTATCGAAGTTTGGAGTGCGCATGAAGTGTGCACAGCCGTAAGGACATTGGCGGTGCTGTTAATTGTGGGCTTGTAGGGATGTTGGCGATGGGTGAGGTGGGTTGAGGAGGTAATTGGTAATGAAGATAAAGCCACAACGGCAAGAACCCACTAAGGTGCCTAGTGTCAAGCGTATGTCAGTGCAAGGCACTTGAGGAGGTTCGCCAGAAGGGGAGAAAAGTTAAGTGATGCGGATTCGGAATTTCAATTAAAGTAATTCACGGAAGTAATTAGCACCACTGAAGTACTAACGGCTGCAGTACATAGTGTAGATATTTTTAAAGGATTTTACAAAAATTCTCGCTGCGTTGTAGCAGCTTTATAGATTTTACATGAGTTGAACAATTTCAGGAATTTTGCTTGAAAAAATAATATTTTGCATGTAACAAATTTCTGCTTAACTCAAAGGTTTACAAAAGGGCCAATCTGCTGTATTAAAGTGCAAAACACTTGACGTTAAAATCCATTTTACACAGAATAACAGACCACTCAAGACTTCCTCTGATATTCCTCTGTTCCGTAGATGTTTTACTTTCAAGGGGTTTTCAAGGGTTTTTAAATAGTAACCAATGAAATCTATAAGGAGCTAGAAACCCAAAAAAATGTTTAAAGAATGTAGAGTAATCTTTAGTTCCATAAACTCTTGATTAAAGTTCCTTGACTGGGGTTTCTAAAAGAGGCCAAGAAGTTTTGAAAGTACTACATATTCAATTTAAGACCCATGCCACCTGTTTCTTAAACCTCCTCCTTCTCCTCCTCCTCCTAAAAGTGACATCCATTCTTCTTTAAAATTTTTTTTCCACCTCTTTTCTCTATTCACCTCTCTGGACACGACACAGTGATTCGTTCCATAGACAAAATTCAAAAAGTTTATAGTCTCACAATTTAATGATTTTGATGTCCAACTAAGAAAACCCCATAAAATCTGAGCAAAAAATTATTTAGCGTGTGTGCAAAAGCGGCTCAAAGTTGAAGCTTTTTTCACAAAAAATGTAAACACATAATTTCTGTTTTTTAGTCTATTGAGTAAAAAAAATTGTAAAAATAATTGGTAACCAATAAGTTGCTAAAATTTTCAATATAGATTAAGAAATGATGTGGCCATTTTCGCTTTTAATTTTTTGTCAAAATTGGCTAAGCTAATCACTTTTAATTCAAAATATTTTTCTAAATTAAAATCTGAAAATTGGCCAAACTTAGAGGAACATATCTAACAAGCATGTGAAAGTATGTAGCTGGATTTTTTTTTGTGTTAAGAAGCATTCTTTCTTTGTCGTATAATGTAATTATATCCTCCGATATCTTTCGATCTCAGAAAATAATTCTATTTGAAAAGTGGTCTAAACACGTATTTTTCGACAAAATTCATTTTATTTATGCCTAAAAGTATGCAATTAGCACGAAAACTGATCAAATCTGCAAAAATGCAAAACATACATCTATTATTATCGTTTTTTTTTTGCAAAACCAGAGGGTCCCGATACAATTTCTGTTACTCTTTGGAATAATCAATGTTGATTTTACCGATTAAGTGTAAAATCTGAAAAATTTAGCCAGCGCACTTGGTGCTCACCAAAAATTACGAAAATCGCAAATATAAGTCTACAAAACTACAAAAGTTTAAGAAAAACAATATGGAGATTTCAATTCAGCAGACCACGATTAATTAGTATACCAAATTTTATGAAGAACGGACCACTCCTTCTAATTTTGTCCCGTGGTTGAATGGAGTCGAATCACTGTGCAGCGTTCTGAATGAGACGAAGTGTCTTGGTCGGCCTCTAGTCGTCACTAGACACCATGTCTAGCTGTCTGCTTACTGATGGATCGCATGGATCCTCTAGAAGAATTGAAAAACTGAAATGCCCCAAGATTTTTGCATTAAGCTGTCTTGGACACACTGCAGAGCCCCACAACTTAATTAACTCGTTGCACATTTCAACGCCCTTTTCACCCAACTAAATACTTCATTGGCAAAGCGGAAAACCATAAAAGCGCCGCACAAAAGGCAACAACCAGGTGCTGGTTGTTCGCTGATAAGTCACTTCAGAGTAAAATAAAAAATAGTAAGACTAAGAAAAGGAAGAAATAGTTGGAAGGGCAGTTAAAACATTTGTGGTGCTGACTTTTCTTTCTTCTTCTCTACTCTTTGAAATCGCTTTCTATGAGTTTTACTACCAGAAAAAGCGCAAAAACATGAAAAATGAATTTCAAACGCCCCCTTCAACTACAGAAATCGACAAAAGTCAGCATTGAAAGACAAGATTTGTAAAATTTAAGTGGCTGTGCTTGCAGCTGACTGTGGCGATAGAACGTTGAATGGGCGATTGGAATTGACAAACGATAAATATTCATAACAATAACAACGGATTAAAATTCAAGTATCTATTATCACACACACACACAAACACACCCAAACACAACACAAACAAAAGCAACAAAACTTAAATCGGAAATATTGATAAATGATCTGTTTGCGCGCACAATTCCCCATTGTTCGGTTGGTTGGTTCTGGTTCGGGTGCAAAATGCCGCATAGCGCTGTATTTTATTTGTTTGTCATTGTGTGTGTGTCGGCTTATGTGTGTTTGTGCTTATTTGGGTTTGCACGCATTGGCAGAGGGAGGACCGCCGGGCAGGAATGGAAGATTTGTGCGCTGCTGATTTGGTTGCGATTGCAATTGCTCCATACACAAGCGAGACCTTGTGGTCTCACTCATGCCCAGCCCCGCACATATTTCCGCCCTTCTTGGCCGTTTTGACGTTCGCGTCCTGCAGCTGGGCGCGCACACACACACACTCACGGAAATGTGTATAATTTTGTCCGAAATGTAACAAAACTGTTAGCAGCACATTTGGCCATTTGCAGGCGGAGAGTGGATGAACGGCGACTGAGCGGCGCTTGGGCGAGGGCAACGAATGGTCTGGCATTATTATAATGGCAGATTCGTTGCTATTCGCAATTTTCCTATTTATTTTGTATCAACATTTGTCTTTGCCGCTTGACAGTGCTCAACATTATAATGTTTGTTTTTGTACACGGATACATAGCCGCCCTCGCACTTTCTCCATGGCGTTCTGCGTTGGCACATTATTTGTATATCTGCGTATTGGCGGCGATGAGCATTGCGACGGTCAGAATCCCACGCACGCACATTGGTCGACATTACATTTCTCCTGTCAAAAGATGCAGCGTTTCGCTTTCGATTTCTGCCTCTCGCTCTCATTCACACTGAGGCCACGCTAAGCGAGCTGGCGGACAGCATGTAGCCTAAAATTGTCACCACAGTGTATTCCTTGCATTGGTTATCATATTTATCAGCAATTTTGTGCGTTAAGAACCAAAGTGGCAGCGATTATCGAGCTGGCTTTGCGTACATTTCATTTAAAGACAGCCGGAACAAAATTCGAGCGCAGTGTTGAAAACATTTGAATTGAAATAAATTTAACTAAAAACTTATTTCCATGCAGATTGTTGTCATCAGCTGTCAAGGGTGACTTTATGTGGATTTTGAGTTACTTGAAATAGAAATAAATGAAAAATTTTAGCCAATTTGAAGAAATATTCTATCGAATAAAAAAAATTAAAACAATTAAATAAACAAAAAACATTAAAATAAAATTAAATAAAAAATTAAATAAAAAATTAAATAAAAAAAAATTTTAAAAAATTAAATAAAATTAAATATTATGAGGAGTACAACTTAGTTCGGTGCGTTTTCAAAGCATGGCTTTGGCTATTATGAATGGTTCATGGTGAGAGCTGATGGTGGTGGTTCCAGAGAGATTAGACATAATATGTCTAATATATATCTAATATATAATATTATGTCCAAAATATTCATTTAATATTTCTTTGAGTTTATTAACACTAAAAAGACTGCAAAATTTTTATACCTACAAACATTAGATATTATATTCGCCGATATCTCGAAAAGTACACATCGGATTGGGCTAATTGTAATTGTAGAACCTTTATTGAAGAGTTAATTGTCGAACCCGATAAAAAAATTAAAGTCATCAAGGCAAAAGTTGATAAAAATACCAAAGAAAAAGAGCACAATGGTCTTTCTAGTGTCAACAAATATTTTTTTTCTGATGTTGAATATGTACAACTTTGTGTTAACTCAGCAGTATTTGCTTTTTTTTGGGTTCGGGTGATTTTAGTTTTCTGCTTTAATTGTAAGAAAAATACAAGTAAGCACATCGAATGCTTGTGGAAGTTTATGGGCACAATTCTCCAAGTGACAAATTATGAAGAGAATGGTTTCGATGTGATTTAAGAATGGTGATTTTAGTGTTGAAGACAAGCCTCGCACTGGACAGCTAAGCAAACTGAAGGACAACGAATTGCAGGCATTACTCGATGAAGATCCAAGTCAGCGCAGTAGGAACTTGCAGAATCATTGGCAGAGATCTCACAACAAACAATCTTCGTAATATTGAAATTCATGGGAATGATTCCAAAGCAAAGAAATTAGGTGCCTTATGAGCTGAAACCATGTCGTAAATGTCGTAAACAAAATATTTGGAATCGCTCAAGTGGGATATTTTATGGCACCCATTATATTCTTTGGGCATTACTTCTTTTGATTACTGATTGTTCCGACGAATGCAGCACAATTTGGCAGGTTACCGGTTCACTTCCCTCACAGAAATCGAAAATTGGCTCCTCACTTGGATTGCTTTAAAAGACGAGAAATTTTTTCGAGATAGAATTAAAAAATTGTCTGAGAGATGGGAAAAAGTAGTAACCAGCCATGGACAATACTTTGATTAATCTGTCCTTTCATTTTGTTTAGAAATAAATGCATTTTCGGTAGCAAAAAAACATACCCAATTTATTTGTGCTCCCAATAATTTATGTTGAAATTCTGAATATTGGATTTATTTATATTTCGGTGTAAAAAGTTAAGGAATCGAACTCGTTTCTTTGGGTTTCTTTGATTGAATAATTTAAGAGCTATACGGCCCCAGTCGATGCATACTTTAGGGCTCAACTTTACAGTCAATTCCTATAAGTTGCTCCTTTGTGGACTTCGAACAACTAAAACACTTTGGCTCGTTACGTCAAATGTTGATTTCATGTTTAACTTTAAGACGGAAATTTGATGGCTAAACCAATTGTTGACATTGCTTAAAGCCTAAAATACCACAAATCACAATAGTGGCAACAACAAAGTCAAACACCAGCCAGACAACTCGGTTGCGTTGCTATGCGCGCGGAAGTGGGTAAATGCGGCGTCTCTGCTGCGAGTTTTATTTCCGCCTACTTTAGAGCGAAAATTCGGTTTCAAATTTGAATTTATTGCCTCACATCGGCTCAATATCCTCTGCGTGCGCTAACTGGTAGTCGTTCCCCTATGAGTTTCGTCTTTTCCCAAATCTATTTTGACCTCAACTCGAGAAAAAGGTCAGCTTCGGGTGCACTTCCGTTTCCGCCAGCAGTGACGCCATCGACAGCTTGTTGGGTGGGAATTCGCTGGAAGGGGGTGGTTAGGGTACTAGTAAATAACGTTATAACAGCCAGCGCAGCCGTTGTGGTCGCAAAATGTGATGTGTAAAACACAATTTGGTTATTTCGTGCGGCGCAGTCCCTTCCGGCCACTTTCGGTCACTTTGCGTTCGGGTGTCGTGTCTGCGTTCTGTTGGCAAGCGAACAGCTCATTCTGCAATTTATTTTCTGCCTTTAAATATAAAATCCAATTTTTCTTTAGCATATTTTTTGGCGGCCAAACTGTTGCTGCCGCTGCTGGACTGTTGGCTTTCGGTGTCGCCAGCGCCATGTCCTGCACACAGTCGTTTTTTTAGTGTGTGTGTGTGTGTGTGTGGAGTATTTATTGTTGTTGTGTGTTACGCTACCCTCCCCATTGCCTTTGCTATAATATTCATAATATTGCATAAATATATTAAATTGTCTTGTCTGTCGCTGCGTAGTCATGTGTAGTCTTGTACATCTGTACAACAACAATACCAATAACAACAAGAATAATAATAACGACAGCAACAAAAGCGCCAATGCCAGCAGCATCGCTGAAGTTTATGCATAATTTATATTGTATCCATGTCCTCTCGCGCTGTCAGCTCGCTACTACGACACCGTACACACACACACACACACACATACTCACACAGACGCTCAACTACATCTCACTTCTGCGCGCTCATTTGACAGTGTTGCCAACATTGCGCCGCCTCGAGTATCACGTTTCGCTTTTCGTTGTTTTTGTTATATTTTTTGTTCGCAGCTGCCGATTTTCTCGACGTCGTTTTTACACATATTTTTCCACATTTTTCTATCCATTCAACATTTTTTTGTTGCGTTGGTCGCTTCGCCTTCGCGTCGACATCAAAATTGCCTGTTGTAGTTCGATATATCGGCGAAATGGCAACTTTTCTCGCTGCGCACCCTGACAACTTTTTCAGCATCTTTCGACTGGTTTTGGGTGCCGTCGTGTTGCGTTGTGCCACTTCTTGTCTTCCTTCTTCTTCTTGTTCTTATTTTTGCATAACTCAAAACCAATTTGATGTAAGTATGGCAGCCATACTTAAACACACGTGTTGTTGCTGTCGGTGCTGTCGGTTCTGGCATTGCCCAGCGGCATTTGGCCCACTGTTCGGGCGTAAAGGAGCCGCACGCCCAAATGGTAGCACATCAAATGTGATTAGTTTTTATGGGATTCTGTGTGGCGGGTTTTTAAATTTTTGATTTACATCACATTTGGTGCGCTCATGTTGTGGAGAATATTTTATGGGCGTCATTGCTGCGTGATTGTGCGGGATTCTTAATCGATTTTGCCGCTTGCGGGAAAATTTTATGCCATTAATGCAGGATTTGCCAATTTACCGAATTGTAATTACGTCGAGTAGACCAGAGTGTGGCTGTTTATTTATTCATGTCGACTCATTAACTAAGTATTTTGTCTTAATTCGAAAAAAGCAGTAATTTCGTAATTTTGTTTTAGGGAAAAATATTACATTTCTGACTTCTTTGTAACCATTTATTTAATGTTTTTATGTATACATACAGAATCAAATATGTATTAGATTTTTTTATTATATATTATTATTCTATTTTATTTTATTTTATTTAATTA